>VYXF01010426.1:9798-139993 GCA_013397295.1 Polioptila caerulea | reverse complement strand
CTTCCCTTCCCCAAAACCTGTTTTCTTTCCCATGGAATTTCTCTCTAGGTGTTGGCAACAGAGCACAAAGGTTTCAAAAGAAAAGAACAAAGTTGGGTGAGAGAGGAGCTTTGGAACAGCCGGGGTCTGAAAGAGTTTTCAAGATCCTTCCAGCTTTGGTAAACCCCCTGATTTTGGTCATTCCAGAACATAAACGTGACCACCAGTGTTTGTGCTGCTTGGTGTTTTGTGGTCATCTCAAGAGAAAGAGACAATAAGTGGTGAAGGAACAGGGATGAGCCTCCCTGTGTACATTTGCAGATGCTCAGACAGGAATCTCCTCATCTGCAAAATGAATATACTTAAACCTTCCAGACAAAGGAAACGTGAAAGCCTCACTCAGAAAAATCCCTTTTGGATAAAGCCCCTCTGAAAACACGAAGTATATATGAATCATCCCTTCATCAAATGAAAGCTGAACTGTAAAATCCTGAGAGACGACATTTAACTCTCACACTGTTTGTGTGGATACTGCCAAAACTGAAGACTCAAAACTGTTCTTGCTCGTCTAATGAAATTCTTGAGGAGAAAACTAAAAATAATAGCAATGTTTTGTAGAGTTTTGCTGCCTGTGGTGGAATAATTTTATAAGCTCTTACATGCTTCCAGAAGGAAAGCTGATGTTACCATAGTGGTACTCTGTATTACAAATAAGAATTGTTAAGTGCTCATTTTTAAGAATCCCATTCCGTTAGGTTTCATACAGAAAACCTCATTTATGCATCTGCTTTTTTTTTTCTTTCCCTAGGAAAATGCAAAATTAAGTCATCATGACAACATTTTATTGTGTGTAAAATTATCTCAATTACTGAATCAGACAGGAATTCCAATAGAAACAGATATAACAATAGTTTGGCAAATAAAATCCTGATGGTTCCTTCTTCCCCTACTTAGAAAATGAAGATTGGCCACATGTTGTGGCAGGTCCTGCATTGTTGACTGCAGAGTGAAAAATTGTGTATTTTAAGGGAATTTAAATATCTCCATTCTGCCTATTAAACCTGTTCTGTTTTAACCCTGATGATGTTCTTTGTATATGAAAAGTATCTGGAAAAGGAGGATCCCAAGCATCTATCCTTTATTTTTCATAGATTTTTGTTTTATACCAATGTTACAACAGCGGTGCCATGGTTTCTATGGATTAGAAATTGGAAAGAGCAGATAACTTTCAGGACAAATGAGAATAATAAATCTCTGAAAGGATAGGAGGTATGAGGGTAGTAAATTCTGTTCCTACCCAACTTGAGGCCCTGACAAGTTAGACACTTGGCTGATGTGCTTAAATCAGAAACAAGGTCAGGTTAGGTTTCCCACAAAGTTAATTCATGTTTCCTGAGGGAGTAGCAGCCCACCTCAGAAATGAATCACCCACTGGAGGTTCACTGACTGCAAAGGCACCCTCCAAGTGACCTCGATCCAGATATAGATTCTGCAGCCAGGTACTTGAAGTTAGTTTAAAGGGATCCAGCTCTCTCTAGGTAGATAGATAAGTTTAGATTAGAGGAGGAAAAAAGGCAAGATGAAATGGGAAGTCATGCTGTGTTTAAAGAACCTAAGCACACTTGGTGTTTGAAGTTTTGATAAGGAGAAAAACCAAACACCTCAAAGAAGAACTTCGGTCCCTCACTCTTTGTCCCATTTTGGCCTCTGACCTTTCATTCTAGAAAAGAACCCAAGTCAAAAATAAACCCCCCAACCCTCCTGCTCTGGTTAGGGTGGTCACTTGCTCAGGAATGTAAGACCACTTGTCCCAGGTGAGACCAAAGGTCTTCAACAACAGCCAGAATTACTTCCCTGTGGGGGAGCACGAGTTTGGAAAATTCTGCAATGTCTGACAGGCTGTGGCTCATGAGCAACCTTTGTAGTTAACAACCTGCAACTATTTCTCTTACACTAGTTTTCCAAAAGCCCACTTTAAACTCTGCCCCCTCTTGTCACCCACACTTTCCTGGGCTGAGGAACTGCACTGCTGGGGTGCACATTAAGCCTTCCCTTGGCTTCTTCTGATTTTGTGGGGTTTTCTGTCCCCAGTCCTTCTGCAATCAGCACCAGGAAGCCTTGATGGCCCTCCCCTCCTTGGAAACCTCTGAAGGGTGCAGAGATAACTCTTTGCTGCAAACTCCCCAGTGACTGAAAGGCTTTGGGACTGGTGCCACCTTTTCTCTCTTTCCAGGCTCAAGAGGACACAATTGCCTGGCTTGAAGAAGCTGCTAAAACACAAAAGGCTCATAAACACCAGTACTAGGGAAGAATGACATGGAAGGAAGAACTCTGATGATGGATTAAAGGCAAGATCTTTGTAGGCAGCTGAAATTTTAACATAGATTTGTTAAATACAACATACTGGAGAACTTCAAAAGAGGTCATTCTGCAACTGCCAGAGTTCCTGAGAGGCTACACTAAAGCAGCTTCTCAAACTATGACTCTCCCCACTGCCTGAGGAAGTTTTTACCCTGTTTGATAAAAATAGAAATAATTTCGATGAGTTCCTGTCTTCTAAACCAACAGTGAACTGTAAACCTCTGTAACTGATTGGAACATTTTTCAAATTCCTCTTAAAAAAAAGAGAACGCAGTTAGTCTGTGTTAAAAAAAGAAATTATGTTAGGGAACACAGTGTATTAAGACAATTATTTTTAAAAATTTAGGCACAAGACAAGCAAGAAGACAGCTCAGATTTTCCAAGAGATGTGCTAAACAGGAAAGACTATGTTTCTGAGTGAACTTTTCAGCCCAGCTGCAATTCCAACTCAGTTACAAAGTGCATCCTTTGCAGAAACCAGAAAAAAAGCTTTAGTATTTGTATTGGTTTGTCTATTTGTTTGCTTGTTTGTTCCCCAGCAAGCTCCTTTCAGTTGTTACAGTTGCCTACTCTACTTGTATATGAAAGCTTAACCACTGGCCGTGACTAACACATCTAAAAACCTTCCCCCCTCCAAGCACACACTTTATTATCTCCTGGAATCGGAGCAGCAAGTTGGGATGTGAAATGGTCCAGCAAGAGAGAAAAGGCAAATTCCACAGGGTTCTTCTTGAGGGAATGAAGCCCTGGCAAGAAGGATGCATTTAAGTGGTGTTATCGGGTTTCAGGTTCCTCCAGGCAAGGCAGGGAGTTAATGACATGTTGGCAGGCACACCTCACCGGCCAGATCAATAGAGATAATTTGTTTGCAGATAGTGCTCTGTTATCTCCACACTGAAGTGCACCAAAGAGATGGTTTCCCTGCAGGAAAGCACTCATTTTGCTTTAGAAGAGGAGTGCCTGCAGAAAACCCTGCCGTGCCACCCTGTCTGCTTTCTCCCTGAATCCATGGTCTGGGCTCTCCCTCAAGCTGCTCTTGCAGAATGGCACCAGGTGATGCATGAATAGCCTGAGTGATGCACTGATGGGGGGGCTGAAAGGAATTCAGGTTAAAAAAGATTACTGAGCTATGTGATTTCTCCCCATCTGCAGCTCTTCTTTTTCTTTACTACCTGCAGCTTTCATTTAAATCTCAGATGCTCCTGTTTTGCTCCTGCCCATCCCCTCTTTATCACAGGCCCAGTCCCTTCCCCTGTTTTCCCACTTCCTCTCACCTAGAATCTGAGATTCCCTGTCCCTATTTCGTGGTTAGAGCTCCTAAAAAACACTCACACCTTGAGTATAACATGGCACAAGACAAGAGTCTTAGTATGAAAGTCCATGATTCACGGCAATAGGCTTGTTTGAATTCAGTTATTCCTCTCTGCCTTTCTGACAGGAAAGGAAATAATCTCTGCATGTAAAGTGTCCTAGTGAGGATAGAGAGCCCCCAGAGTTTCAAATGCCTGTCTCTGTTAAAAGCACTTATGTGCTGCATGTGGCAAACTTATTAAAGAAATAATAGATAGGAATAATTTGCAATCAGCTGAAACCCACCAAGCTTTCTAAGTTTCCATTTCCCAGGTCCTCCCTTTCTACTTGCTCTCCTAGGGGAAATACCAAATTGTTAGGGAGCTGCTGAGTGTTGGAAAAGCTCCTTGACCAGGGCATCACATCTGCTCCATATCCCAGCCCTGCCTCCATCTCAAACAATGACTAAAAAAAAATATGTATATACACACATTTATGATGTATAGGCCTTTCCAGGGCTTTCCTTTTTTAATTGACTTTTTTAATGTCTGTGCCTTAAATCATGTACAAGGCTTTTGTGATTGCTTTAGTGCTTTGGTTCCTTTCTGGGTGCATCTGACCCCAAAGTCATAAACCAGCTAAAACTACAACTGTGCTGGAATTACATGGCAAGATGTACAGGTAAGTAACACCTGGAAGTTCATATATCCAGTCCATGTGGGTTATCTGTCCTTTTGCCATTTTCTGGGTCTGTACTTGTGTAGGTTTCCTTCTGCTTTGCAGTGCCTTAATTTTCTGTCTCTTGTTGCCACGACTGCTTCCTGTGATTGAGCATCTGTAACCCTCTGAATGGAAACACGTGCAAGGAACAGACTCTGGGGATTTTACATTTCTGCTAGAGACATACTTCAAAAATATTACAGAGGAAATAGAACTTGCCAGTGATAACTAAACAAGCATCCTTCCTTCAACCTATAACACAGAAACTACCAGATATATCCTAGTAAAAAGTGAAATTAGCATAGAAAAATTTTAGAAGTCCTTCAGAAATAAAAACCAATTACTCTGTTCTATCTGGCATTGCAGGCTCTATTTCCAGATATGGAGCAAGCTCTGGCTATTAGCCATATGATTTCAAAAAGTACATTCATGTCAGGCTCAATTCCTCTTTTATGGACAGGCATTATTTCTGGGAATTAGCTGGAAAATCAGGCATTTCTCATCTGATTATGGTTGAAAGGCCTGATTAAACAGCCCTTTTGGGTGGAACAGTAGCCCTCTATAATAAGACATGGTAAATTATTAACATCATCCAAAGATTTCTGAGGAAATGAAAGAATTTTTTTCCAATTCTCAGAACACAACGACCTGCTGGGCAGGAGCACACTGCCATGGGGGGGGCACTTATTCAGAAATTGCCAGGAGCTGTGAGGGACAGCACAGGTACTTTCATCACCAGATGAGAAAGCAGCTAAGAATCTGAAAGCAGGGGAAGCCTGGAGGACATTTCCTGTCACAGGAACCCACATAGCATTCCTTAAACTTCTTTTTTTAAGAGGTGCTTGGAATTATTTTTGAAGAGTGAGGCTGAGGAAAGCCCTGGGTGGAGGAGGGATGCTGTGCCGTGACTTCGGGCTGGGATCTCTTCTCAACAGTGCTGGCAGACAGCTGGTTAGAAACTGATATGGACACCATGAGTCTGAAAATGCCTTTGAGCTTCATTTTCCCTCCAAGTCCAGTTGGATTTGTTCAAAACTTCCACAAGCATTGAAACCTGTTTGTACCACTGCATGCAATCCAGTCACCAATGTGGCTTATGCTGAGAAAAGGAGGTTTTTTTGTCCTCCACCATCTACAAACTTTAGTGTTTCAGCCTGTGCTTAATTCCAGTATTCAGGTCTTGTACTCTCTCACCAGCTTCTCACATCATGAGCTAAAGAGTCTCTGACACTTCCATTATCTTCAGAGGCATTAAGCCATCATCACATTATTCCTTTCAATTTGCTGCTGAGGCACAAACTTTGAGAGTTCCCCTAGACAGCAGGCATTGCAGTCATCCAATGGGGCATGAATTAATAGTATATACTGTACCCCAGGACATGTACACCCAGCTCTACAAATCAGAAATTCAGTCTTATTGTCACTTCAGTCCCAAAACATGTCAATATTTGAGTCTGGAATTAATGGGGAAAAATGTGAATTGTTGGAAATCTTCCAGCAGTCATGTGACAGAGAATATCTGTCAAAGGAATCTCCACAGGGAAATGAATGTAATTAAGGACCAAGGTAATAAACTGCCAAGAAATTTTAACTAGTTACAGAAGCCTTATTTAAATCCTAAGTTCTCCCTGAGTGAGGTGAACAGGGAGTGCCACCTGCCTCTGAGCTGCTGCAGAAAGAATTTTAAGTGCAAAAATTAATATTCTGCATGAATACCTCTGTATTTTCTGTTGCCTCTCTGTACATACTATCCTACCATATTAAAAATAAATTAATAACATTTGTGGAGGTCTCCTGGGCAGTTCTGCTTAGCACCCTGTCTATCATTCAGAGAAATCCAAATTATTACAGGCGAAGTGGAATGTGTTCTCCTTTCCCTAGTGCTAAACACTGCTCTGAATTGCTGCCTTTACTCCTGTAGCAATAATTAAAATTAAGAAATTAGATCAGGACAGTCACAAGGCCCAGAAGGCCCTACAACACTTTGCTGATGAAGAAGTGCACCAGCCTGAGGCTCTTTGTGGAAGGAGGTCACCCCATGAAAGGGTCCTGGTGGCAGAGCCTGCTGTTATAAGAGATGTTTTTGTGGCTCCTTGATGCCTCTCCACAAAAATATAAGTATCAATTTTATCAGACACACTAGGAGTTTGAGCTGGCAGAGTCCTTTTTCTCCAGTGCCTGAGAGTGCCATAATAAAGGAAATAGGGCAGTGGTTAAGTGTTGCCTGGGACTGTCCAGCAGTCAGGCAGCTGAAGGAGCAGAGGGAGGCACAAGAATTAAAATGGTCTTTAGGAGAAAAGTATCTGTGAGCAAATCCCATTTGCTTTGTTTACTTGCTGAACTGTATTACATCAGGTCACCCTGACTCTGGATTTTAGGAGCTGCAGGGATCACGCCTGCACGAAGAGTGTGATTTTACAGGATGCAGAGAAATGAGCTTGAGCCCAGAATAGACAAAAAGGGTGTTTGTCTGGGGAAGGAGCAGGACCTATTTCAGCTGTATCTAAAAATTAAAGTCAGAAGGAGCAGCTTTCCACCCTAAAGAGTGATGAGACAAATTCAAACCCACTTGGAGTGTGGAGCTCCATACAATTGTTTAAGAACCACTGAGGCTGAGGAAGGAATTTCACCCCTTCACTTCCCCCTCTGCCCTCATTCACTCCTTCCCCTATTATGCACATCTCATCTTATTTTATAACTGGAACACTCACTCCAGTGTGTTTTGTCTATGCTGCATTGTCTGGCCTCGTCTTGTCTGCAGCTTTGACAAGCTTTAAAATTGCCTAATTGCAAAGTTCTAGCTGAGATCCTGGGAATCATGCAGCATTTGGGAACATGGGGGAAAAAATATAGGTGCTTTTTATTTGTCTCTCTGAAACAATTTAAAAGGCTTCCCCAAGTATGCTAGAAGATCTTCAAAGACAATGGGATAAATAAACCTTGTTTATCAGTAGAAAAGCCCCAGTGTATGATTTCACACTGCCATCACACAGGAATTCTTTGCTTCTGCTGAAAGTGATGGGTAAGAGCAGCATAAAAAAGCAAGGGCTGGGTCTGGAGCAGAGAGGGGAGCTTAGCTCAGATTCAGCAGGAGGACCTGTACCAGGAGGGAGCTGGGTTTGCAGGAACAAGAGGAAGAATACTCTGAAAAGCAAAAGGAAAAGATGTGTGTGCCTGGAAACAGTGGGATAAGTGCCAGGTAGAGACTAAAGACAATAGCAGGAACTGAGAAGCTGCTAGTTTTGAAATAGGGTCACAGGAGAGAGGAGTTTTTGGGAAGACAATGCTCTGGAAAATGTGGGACTGGATGGAGGCTGGGAGTGCAGCAGCCAGGACCATGCAGAGAGTAACACACAAAGCCCCCATGTAAAAATAGATGAGCTAGGGGAACAGAAATAGAATTGATACTTTGCATGAAAGATGAAGTCAGGCCAAAATGCACAGTTAAGGAATTAATAAAAGAGTTTGCCAACCCAATGGGTTATAAATCTGTGGCTGAAAAAAAAGTCTTTCTACATACTCAAAGGTCACATATGTGGCAAGAAAAAGTTTATTGTCAAATTAACCATGGAAACAGTTTCTAGAACAGGAGTTCCTAAGTCTGCTGCTCAGTAAAGCCTCTCAACCATCTGAATTCCTTGTGGGTCACCATCTGAATAAAAAACATTCTTTAGCTGAAAATTAAATTATTTCCTAGACTATTTACCATTGCCTTATGGACCAGTAGCTTGAGAACCAAGCCATTTTTGGAGACATTTTTAGAGGGCACAAGACGGAAGGAAAAGGTGGCAGCAGAAGCTGGACAGGAACTTCCTTATCTTGGGAGTTCTGCCAGATGCCCCTGTGGTCCATAAATTGTCTTTGTGTCCATTATCACTGTATCCATTATCCTTCTTCCCAAGCTTTGTCAGCATCCCCTTGGACTGAGATCATTGAAGCACGTCCAGCCCTAAACCTTAACAAGGCAGTTCTACCCACAAGTAATTTACTTTTTCAGCACCTGGGCATCACTTGCCAGCGCTCTCTGTGTTTCACCAGTTAAATCTCCACTCTTGTTGATTAGGCTTGAAAATCTCAAATGACAAAGAATATCCTTTCTTTAGAAAATTTTACAAGTTCAGCACTGTGAGAGGAAAGGTAAGATCTGGGACAAGACACATAGGGAAGGAAGATGAGAAGAGGACAATATTTTGAGTTGAGAGACTGAGCTGATAGGACAAAGATGTGTGAAAAGACAAGGAGTAAGGGATGGGGAAGGCTGAGTCAAGGTGAGAAAGAGGCAGAAAAACTTTAAAATAAGGGAGGGCTGTCTCCAGAGGTTATAGTGGTCTGAATCTCCATGCTGGTGCCAACAAACAAGACATTGTGAACTTCCATGTTTGGTAATGAAACATATCAAGTGTGATTAGTTATTCTCCTGGCTGCATTCCTTCAGAATATGGATATTTTACTCAAGATAACTGTACCAGTACAGGTTTTAAGTACTTGCAGAAAATCCAAGGTGGTTTTCTAAGTTTTCCCCCTTAAAATTCTCCAAGCATTTGGATGTTTGGAGCATTGTAATACTGAGAGCAGTGTGCTGACATTGTGCTGGGAATAACAGCCCTGAGAGGGCTCTGCCTGGCAGAGAGGTTTGCCCTTGGTGCATCTTCAATGTGTTTCCTTTCCATATTTGTGTTTTTATTGAAGTTCCCTTCAGAGTGCCTAAAGAAAACCACATCTCAGAACAACATAGAAGAGTCCACTACAGGCAGACAGCTCCTTCCATAGCACAGAAAATATTCATTAGGCTCTGCCCTAGGGAAATCTGGTACTGCCCTGCAGTGCAGGTGGGGAATAATGAGCATGCACAAAATGGGTGCTGTTAGATGTGCACATTATTGCAGGTCAGATGGGGGTGAAAGGCCACTCCACTGCTAAGCACCACTTGCTTGTGCTCCTACTGAATATCTGAGTGCTGTGCAGGGCGTGTGATGGGGATGAGCACAGCACCAACAGGAGTGTGGCTGTGTCTGGAACTGGCTTTGCCTATTGGCCAGGGAAAGTCTGCAGGGAGCAGAAGTAGCTTTTAGCAGAATAACAGCCATGTTTGGGGGGAAATAAAAGTCTAAACAAAGCCATAGAGATCCGTTTGGCTTTTTAGGTATATGTTTCTCGTGGCTGTAGATTTGTGATTTTCAGATAAGATATTAGGAATTGGGGTTGTGCAAGTCTGAACTTTTTCTTTTCTGCTGTCTTTTAAAGGTATTGACCAAAATGAGTCACTTAGAGAAGAAATACCATGAATTCTGGGTAGGAAAACAAATGTCACTTCACTAAGGGATAGATACATGTACAAGGATGATTATTCTTTACACCATTTCCAGAAGTACAAAAAGTGGGATCTTTAATTAGAACTTTATAATTTATAACTAATTCTTTAATTAGAACTAATGTTTTTTAATGAGGAACAAACTGAAGACTGGTGTGATTGAAAACTATAAATTCATGGAATTCAATTTCCTAGATACAAAGGAGACCTACCAGAACATCCTGGCTAGACAAAACATGGACAATTTTTCTGACTGAATTTAAAATTTTCCTTGCTTGTATTCATAAATCAAACTGGAAGTCCAGGCTATTTCATTAAGAACATGACTGCTGATGTGAGGGGCCCGTGCAACTACTGACAGCACAAAAACGTAGGGTGAAATCCTGTTTGGATTAAGTTAATCAGCTTACTCTACAACAAAAAAAATCCCAACCCATTTGGGAAGATAAATGCATGGGTTAAATCTCACTGAGGGAGAAACATGGCTTCATGTCAAAAAATTTATTAGTCAAATCCATAACAAGACCAAGAATTCAGGTTGATGTTCAGCCCTTCAGCTGCAGAGCTCTGCTGGCTGTTCCATACATTTGCCAGAGTTCTGGTTCCAAATAAATTAACATAATATAGGTTTTGCCTGCAAAGGAAGCTGGCAGTGGTTTCAGTTGGATTTTTTCTTTAAATCAATTTCATTAAACACCAGGCAAATCCACGTGTGGACACAGTTAAATTGATTTACAACTGGCTTATGTTGATCCAGCTTCATTCAAAGGGTGGAGTTTTATATGGCAGCTATACATTGATTTAAGATACAAGACTGCAATTGTTGATTTAAACAGATTGAAAATAAGACTTCAGTAAAGCCACTTTTGCAACATTTTAAATAGCAGGTTGGCTTTAACTAAGTAAATACTCACTGAGGAAGTTGACAGTCACTTTTCAGAAAACAGGAGATTCAAATCAATTTGAGTTCAATTTTAAGGAACAGACATGAGGCTTTCTATTTGTACAAAGCCACCAAGGATCGACTCAGGTAGTGACCTGAATTTTTTTTGACTTATGATTGTATTTTAAAACTGATCTTACTTTTAAAGGGATTTGATCAATTTAATCTTCCATGAATCCTCTTATTTTTTTTTTTTTTAGCGACTTAATTTTTACACGTACTTTCAACATTCTCCCATTGCCACAATGTCTGTTTGCTCATGCTTAGAAAAGATACATTAAGTATTCCAGCAGTACTGATCATCTGAGCCTGTGAGGGGCACTTAGAACCCACCAGTGTCGATCATCAGGATGCTTTCCTATGGTGCACAGAAGACAAAAAAAAAAAGAGATTTTGCTGAGATACTGAATAACTTCCCTTACAGGGATGTTCAAGTCATGCTCCAAGGTCCAGTGGTTCCAGAGGGACCAGGATTTCACCCTGTACCTTCTCTGTGCTTAGTTTAGTGTTCAGTGTGCCACCAGTGAGAAATTTGATTTGTTTGGGGAAAGCAGAACCATGGTGATAATGATTTCTCTGTTTATTGGCTTTAATAATAGAAAGTTGTCGTCACCTCCCTGTCACAAACAGTGAAAAAAAGGCCACCAACCTGCAGTCATTTTAGGGGTGAAAATGGTCTTCATTTTGATAGTGTTCTTCACAATTCCATTTGGGGCTTTAGACATGAGGGGTAGAGGGATTTATCTGGGAATCTGGAATGTTAATGCTCTTTGGTAATATTTGATTCCTTTTGCTGGTAATTTTAAGGTTTTGTATGATCTCATTTTCCTTGTTTTTTTAAAAAAACCACAAAATGTTATAATGTAATGTACATCAGGAGGCAAAACATCTTTATAGCCTCAGAGATAAGTCATATTTCATAGTCACAGTTAAATGATATGTGAAAAGGGGCTGACCTTCGAGGCAAAGCAATTTTCACTTATAAAAGGGAAATTTTAACAAGATGCTCTTATGAGGCCCCTTCCAGCACGTTTGTGGAGAAGGCTCCTCATGCATTACCAGTCCCCCAAGGTAAACCACTTGTTTACCTTGCACTTGCACTAAAGAGGCTGATCAGAGCAGTTTTTAGCTGCCAGCCATGGCACAGTGATATTGCTGCCCCTTCATGGATCTTGGGTGACCTCAGGGGTGCTCAGACTCCACATCCAAACAGAAAAGAACAACATATTTGCTGTCTGCTCAAGAGAAAAAAAGTCTGTGAACTGTAAAGTCTGTAAAGTGGTGCATGGAGTCTGCCTAATACAGATAAGAAACTAAAGGCTAGCTGAGAAGGTTACAGTGAATTTTCAAAAACACTGAGAAAAAAGAGAGGGAAAGCAAACTGACAAGAGCAGAGTATGTCAGATTCCTGTCCATCTTCTATGGAGTATAAAGATGTAAGCATATTAAATCCCAAAATAATTAAATGTAAATCCTGATCTACTGAAGCTGATGATAAGACTCCCACTAACTGAAACAAAACTGGCATTTCTCTCACAGTGTCCTTGTCATGGAGCAATGTGCTGGTCACTGTTATACTCTGCTGTAATCATCAAGACAATGTGATTGACCCTGGGATTATTTTGCTGTTACCCTTCTTGCTTTCCCTAGTTTCCAGAGGTGTGGTTCCACTTCCCAGAGCAGCATACATATTTAATCTCTTTCTGACTAAGGCAGTACCTTATCTTTTCTTTGAAAATCAAAAGACACAAAAAATTCTGTCTTAGCATTACAGCGTGTTGTCAGACTTTAGCGGAGAATAGTTTCAGGATGCAGCTGACTGTGAACACAATAAAACCAAATGAAATAAAAGGGTGACACTTTAAAGTAGCCATTTCTATCTGTGGCCTACAAAATGCTATAGCACTATAAAATATTCCTAAAAGCCTAGAAAAGGCAATGAAGTAAAGCATTTATATTGCCAGTCAATGGAATTTGGTCTGCCAATGCCTGCGGTGACCATGAGAGTTTTTGAGAATCCAAAAATTCAAAGAAATTTAAAAATCAAATGTGTTAAAACAGTGATATTGCTAAACTTGAAAACAAGATGTAGTCAGTGGATGTAGAAAATGAGAATGATCAAAATTTATGCAAAATACTGCTTATAACAAAACCAAAGAAAGAGTAACAAAGCATTTTAACAAGGGTCTAGGGTTTGGATGAAAACTTGTTCCTGGGCTGAAATGCATGTACTTGTGATAGCCTGGCAACATGTACAAGAATGGATTCTTTGGGGTTACTAACACTGCCTAAGGCTGGTTCCCTAAGGAAAAGAAACTTCTTTAATCATAGCTTTTGAGTGCTTGTTTATCTTATCTTTCCACCAGTAGCTTCTGAGGGGTCCAGGTTCAGCCAAACTTGACCAGTAATTAAGTTCCTACAAGTTATTTAAGCACAGTGAGGCAAAAAGAAGAGAGTACAAGCCCCTTGGCGAGGGAGAGAAGCTGCAGTGTGATTTTTACTTTGCTTGATGACAGAGAATTGACACAGAAAGCAAACCCACTAAGTGCCATTGTCCTCAGTCAGACCTCAAAATGACTGCTGGACACTAACCCATAAAAATGTTGTTTTTATTAGCTCTGGCAGCCCTAGAATTATTTGTTCTGAGAATAGATATAACAATGGATTGCATTACTGATTAGGAGTTTTGCTGCTGTCTCAAGGGTATTCAGGACTTGAACCTTCCACACAGAGGGCAAACTCAGCAGGGCATACTCTCCATTAAGAGCAGAAGTTGTGGCCCAGAATTCTTGATCTGTAATCAGGCTGGGGTGACAAGAGTACACAGCCTTGTGTTTTTAATGACTGTAAGACCTGTTGATTTACCCAAAGGTTGCAAGTTCCCCAATAGCCTTGATTTTGATTGGGATGACAGACTGAAAAAAAATCTGTGACAGTATTGGAAAATCTCATGCTCAGTTCTGGAAGCATAACTGCAGTGACTGAATACATGTTCACCCTGCTTCAGCCTCATGGCATGTCAAGATATACATTCACTTACTACAATAAAAATCTAAAATCATAAAGGCAATCAGCTCATCCCAAGTAGGAGTGATCAGTTTAAACATAGGAAATGATTGTTTGTTAACAGAATAAACTAGTGTTACTATGAAAATTTTATACTGGGAATAATTTTTAAGCAGCTGGAGTTAAATTACAAAAATTAAATGACCAAGTTATTTTCATTAGGTGAGCTCGACTGGACTGTGGGATCTGAGGAGGTGAGCGAAGTTTTCTGAGCATTTCCCTGCTGGACTGCAGAATCATCTGCTGAACCAGAGGCATCCCGTGGCAGCAGAAGTGCCTGGTGGCAGAGCTGATGCCAGGGCCCAGGGATGTTGCTTAGCAACTTCCCAGGGATGGCTCTGACAATTAACTCTCTTGTGTGTCGGGTGTGTGCTGGGAACAGGGAAAACAGAGCAAACAGCCCTCCAGAAGAGACCCCAGGAAAGCTGTGTGTGCCCATCTGCAGCAGGACTCCAGCCAAACAAGTCCTTGTGCTGGAGCTGTTTCTTAAGCAGCAGCTTATTTGGATGCCCTCATTGTTTCCACACAAAATATAGCATAAATTCTAAGAGGGTTAATCAATACCAAAATGTGCACACCTGTTACAGAACAAGAACTTCTGCATGGACATTGCTTCAAAAAATGACCTTTTCCATTTGCATTCACACTTGAATCTGAAATTGCTGTCAAGTGTGGAAAGACCTCATTTAACCTGAGACATTGGCCCAACCACAAAACCATTTCATTTTGCCCATCACGTATTATTTTTGCTCTTCATCTGAAACCACACTGAGCTGCACCTTAGTCTGAGTCAAGGTGTCCCAGACCACTGGGAAAGAAGGAAGAAAACGATGAGTTCTCATCTTCAGGATGGTACAGGGTTGCTCCAGAGCTGAGCCACAGTCATGGTCCTCTTCCTGGCTTCCCCCTCCCACTTCTCAGGGAAAACCACCTGTGTCCCAGTCTGTTAAAAAAGGCCCCAAAACAGTCACAGAGCTCTTATAAGCAAGAAAAACAGCATTTCCTGTGTGCTTTGCAATATCTAAGGAAAGGATGCTGAAAGCAAACATTTTGCAGGAAGTTGCAGCAAAGGGAAACTTGGAAGTAAATTTATGTTTTTGTAGTTTTAGAAAAAAAATCTCTGAAGGACAACCTTTCTTCATGCAATAATTAAAAGAAGCTACAGCTTCCTTTCAATCAGGATGCAGCAGTTTTAATAAACTTTACACATGAACTGTGGAAAGAATTTGATAATACACCTGAAAAAAATGAACCAGCTTGTTTTGTAGTGGTCAAAAATAGCTTTTCTGCAATTCAAAATTCAATCATTTAAAGCATTACAGAGCTCTTGTCTTCTGATTTTCCAATCAGCTCTTGCACAGGAATGATGCCTTATTATTGCAACTGCTTCTTTTGTCTGTTGAGTCACGTCATTAGAAAAACGATTTCTTGGTGGGAAAATTGCCCTAATGACAATGAATATAATTTTGAGAATTATTTCATTGCATGAAGGATTTGACATAGTTTATACACTGACTGATTTTTAACATGCCAGTGATTTTTGATCTACCAAAGAAAACACCCAGCAAATGAAAATGCTCTGCAAAGCCTGTGCATTTACATAATGAGTTTACATTTAATCAGGAGCTGAATATGCATAAGCACAGCCTGTTTCACAGGCTGAGCTGTGCCCACGTGTGTCAGCTGTCACAGCACTCCAGACATGCCATTTCCATGCCATTTATCCAGGGGTTCCATGGCTCCCAGGCCAGGGATGCTGCTGGAAAACAGCACAAAGCAGCAGTGCCCAGGACCCCAGGAACTCACCAACAACTCCTTTTTGGGGTTTGACGAGTACAGCAGCACCACTGCTCTCTTCATCATCACATACAGGCAGAGGGAGAGAGGGAGAAAGGAGAAAATACACAGCTCTGAACTACAGTTGATCTGATTATTAGTGTCAGGAAGGAACAATCTGACAGAGCAGCTGTGAGAGGTGAGGTACAAGCTGGAGATTTCCACTACCAGCACCAGGCTGAGAGAATTCCCACAGCGTTCAGCTCCTTGCTTCTCTACTGTTTATTTCCTTAGTAAACATAACTGGGGTTTTCTTCATTGTCTTTGACAGTGAGATTTTGTCCTCTATCAGAAATAAATTGGCCAAAAATGTGCAATCTCTCCTGTGGAATTTTCAGCTATTGAGGAAGAGTTGAGTGCCAAGAAGCAGATCCCTCTGTGGATGCACTCAGAATATTCACTTTCAGTTTCTAGACTGTGACATCAAAGACACAAACTCCCACCAGCTTTGGGCTGCAGATATTAGACACAGATATCAACACACTATGTTGAACAAAAATGAATCTGAAGTTAGTTTTTCAAGCTGTTATTAATGTTCTTGTTTTCTGAAATATTACTTGAAACAGATATGAAAACCTATGTCATTGTCACATATCCATCCTCCCACTCACACACTGTCTATCGAGGTACGTTGTCTGGCTGAAAATTGAGTTAATTCCCAGGCTGAATGAAGTTCATAAAACTTTCAGCAAAACTGGGCTGGATTTTATGAGCATGAAGCCACGTTACAGCTTGGGAACGAGATCAGGGCAAGCTCAGTTTCACTGGAAATGCTGTACATTCTTCAGTGTCTCGCTTTGAATGTATGGATTTCCTCAGCTTTAAATATAAAGTGGGAACTTGCTTGACTTTGGTAGGAGAGCAACACACCCATGAGAAACTCCCCAGTTCCTCATAGCCCAATGGACACTCAAGATCCAACTGAGATTTTATCTCAGGCTGTTATTTCAATAAAAATACTCCAGATATCTTAAAAAGTTCTCTTCACCTCTACTGTTCAGAGTAGGAGGGGTTTAATTAAGTTGAGTTCTTACTAAGATGAAGATTGAAGACCTCTTCTCTTGTTGATGGGATAAGGAGCTGAAAAACTGTTTTCTTTAAATGTATTTGGTGGAAAGAAGAAAAAGGATGCTTTTCAGGGATTGTACAACACCACATGGAATTACAGGGAAAAAAACCCAGGCACATGCTGTTTCAAATCTGTTGTGAAATGAGTGTTTTAGTCACTCTGAGATCATAATGCAGACCAAGCAGGAGGGGGATGCACCACCACGAAACCTAACAAAGGATCACGCTAAGGGGAAGAGCAAACTCTTTTTCTAAGCTTCTCAAACAGTACAAATACTCAGGACTGCAGTTAGGATATGTGCAAAATATTTACTCTCCCAGCAAATGATGCTCTTTGGGTGTGAAATGCAGTGCATTAGCAAGGGAAGGAAGAGCTCCTACTGTCTCTACTTGGGCAAAATGCTACTCCTCCATTAAAGAGAGTTTGGTTTGCAAAGCCATCAATTTGGCAGGCTCCTCACACAGAAAACCCTGCTGTAGTGGCTGCAGAAGAGAATCTTTTTTATTGCTTTCAATAGCTACCAGGCCCAATTCCTGGGCAAAATAAACCCAGGAATCAATAGAGCCTCTGAAGTAGCTTTCACCTCTGACTGTGCCTTGCTCTGTGTCAGGAGCTCTCAGACTGTGGTATCCAAACCATTTCCAAGTGCTGTGCCTGTGTGATATTGCAGCTATGGCAGCTGCAATTGAATCCCAATTCTTTTAACAGCACAAAGTGAAAAGCATGAAGTGCTCAGGCAGCTTGGTGAGGCTGCACATCCCTGCAAGAGATGTCCTAGAAAGTGCAAGGTGTGCTGAGAATCAGGGTTGGGGTGGGTCTCAGCTCCATGTTATGCCCAAACACAGACCTCAGGGTGAAAAGGTTTCCTCTGCTCACCTTGAACAGCTGCTGCCACTGCTGACAGTGGTATCTGTCACTTCCAGGGATGATAAAATCCAGAAAAGAAAGTTTGGTCAGGATTATGTCTGACCACAGATACAAAATGGAGACAGCAGGGAAGAGTGGAAGATTAATGGTGAGTCTTAATGAATTTCCACTAAGCACCCTTCATGTCATACATCACACATTAATGCAGTGTTTAAAGTTTTATTTCCTTAAGTCAGTAATAGAAAAATTAAATTCTGCATTATTAATAAAGCAGCTTGCAGAGAGGCTTCTAAAAAGGTGAACAGAGTTTCCAGAGGAGATATGAAGAAATTGAGATGGTGATGTTAAACAAGGAGGAAAGTATTTGGGACCCTTTTCAAAAGTGTTTCTGGACACTCCCAGGATTTACTGCTGGGATGGCAGCTGTCAAAGCTGGTGAGAGAATAAAACTGGGGATAAAGTTGGCTTTGCTGTTCAGAACTGGCCAATGACCACCCCCAGTCACAGTGTGTGTTAGGCGGAGATGTGGCTTATCTGGTAACTTTTAGATGAAAAGAGATGTCTGTGGGATTCATCAGTGTAAAGACAAGTAAACCTCATAAAAAACACACAAAGCACAGGTTGCTATTACAGCCATGGAGACCTGTAATGGTTCCACCAGCACAAAACTGCTAGTTTTGTCACATAATCCAAAACAAATCCAAAGAAATTTATGTTACAGCACATCACCTGGGCACCATGATATTTCATAGCCCTTTTTTACCTATGCTGAGAGCCTAACTTCAAGTTGATTTTCCTTCTTGGATGGATTAAAAAGTTCACAAAGGCAGATGTGAACAGAAGTTTGTAAAGCTGTGGTGATTTAACAATTGCAAGTCATAAATCAATATTCCATTTTTTTATCCTGTCAGGGCTGGGGTGAGGTGCCATTGGTGCCAAAGAAAGAAGATTGCTTTTGCAGCTTTTCTGAGGTAGGCACAGGGCCTTGCAGTGAGGTATACACCAAGCAAACAAAGTCAAGCCTCCTGCTTTACTGCAGTAATAAAAAAATGTTGATTTAATACAGAAAAGGGCAATTACCCAGGATCTTGAGACAAATTATTTTAATATAGAACAGAGTACTGCTAAAGCAATTAAATAGCCTTAAAGACCCCAAAACTCAGCAGGATTTCAGCATGAGCAGGTAGGCAAATCTATCAACACTCCTTTTTCTGCCATGCCTAAATACTCCTTCCCCCCACAGAACTGTGTGTGCCCTGCCTGCTTTAACAATCCAGAAAGTTTGTTCTGGATTGCTGCTGCCCAAGCCCCTCACACCCTGCCACACACACTGAGCTCTGCTCCAGCTCAGAGATGGCTCTTCCTGAGAACGAATGGAGGAGAAGAATAGAGGAGTGTGGCAGAGGTTTTGGAGAGAGGCAAGCTTCTCTGTAAATCATGACCCAGGAAGAATAAAAGTGATTTCAAAGTGGCAAACCAAGAATCCTATTCACCCAGTGTCAAAATGCTGAAAAAAAGGCATTATACAGTCTGAATGCAACAAAGCAACAAAAAATATGCCTTGATTTTGTGCTAGGAAGGTCTTATCTCACTTATTAGGGTTAGAAGCTTCTTGTATTGAACTGAATTTCCTTTACTGTAAGGGATACACATCTTCTCATATGAGCTACATAATGGAAAACATTTGTGGACATTTTTCAGTATATATTGTGTGAAACTTTGATTTCTTTTTCCCCAAATATTGCATATTAGGGTGGGATAACAAGAGATAACATCCAGACCTGCATATGGAACATTCATCCCAGCGGAGTCCTTACATCTTCTCAAATATAGGAGCCAGAGAAAATGCTCTGTCCCTTTCTTTTTTCTTTTTTTTTCCTTACCTATTTGTAGCAGAAGCATCTTTCTGAGGGTAAATTAATAATCCGACCTGGCTAAATCAGATATTTCCAAAGAAGTGACAGGAGAGGTGATTTCCCCTCAGGTGGGTTTGGCACCCATGTTCAATTCATAGAGAGACATACACAGGTTCTACAGGTGATTTGAGATTATCATCATCCTTCTAATTAAATTTCAAAAGCTTTGAAAGGCTACTGCAGCTTACAAGATTCACTTCTAAACCCTGGATGTTTGCTCTACTTAACTGTCTCCTCTATCCTACATTTTTAGCGAATTACACTACTAATGATGGGATTAATATTAAGCCATTTCACTATAAAAGAGTTGGATGTTCTGCTACTATCTTGAATTAATCTGAATTTGGCAAGCACATCTCTGCCCTTGTCTTTCTTTTCAAAAGAAATTTAGAATGACAGAAATGAAATGTCTTCAGGGTAAACCTGTGAGATAGGACTGGATGACTTTTATAAAAAGGGAAGCTAATCACACTTTCCAAGAAACACAGGAATTGGACAAAGGTACAGGGGTTTTCTGTTTTCTTGCTTTCCCCCCACTTTCCAATAACTTCAGCAGTTGTTTTAATTCTGACAGCTCAGTAAAAGGGCAAAGTCTCACATATTTTGGGCTTATCAAACCAAGTGAGTTTGGTTTGTGAAGGTATTTGCTGTTGGCCACTGCTCCAGCTTGGACCCCAGGGACCTGGTGACACTGCTGGATGTGTTCCCACCTCTCAGCCTGCCACTGCACGTGCAGCAGAGCTCAGTTTGAACCAAATCAGTCTGAAACAAATTCCTGTTTTGCTTTCTGTGAAGTGGTTAGGGAACTGGGCAGCACAAAAATAAGGGAGGGAAAAGACTTCTGGAATAATCTACCACTTTGCCACAGAGCCAGTGAAAGACAGTTTCCAGCGTTCTGCTTGGCCTGGAGGCATGTGGAGTGGGATCCTGCATTTCCTGAGAGAGCAGATGGAGATGCTGAGGGGATAAAACCTGCTTCTTCCAAGGAAGAAACTCACCCTCGGAGGGGAGAGCAGGGACAGGGTGGTTCCCATGACTCACCTTGTGATAATGGTTCAAAAGCACTGTTTGGGGAGTTGTTATGGACTGTGTTATTGGCCACATAAATCAACAAGAGCTCCTGGAACAGCTGAGGGCCTGACCTATTGCAGCAGGCATTACACTGCCTGAACAGGGGCACAGGAATTAAGGGACATTACTTCGAGCTTCTGCTTAGCTTTGAAGTGAACTGTGGAAGAGAAGGGAAAAAAAAAAAAGCGAGAGGAGAAAAAAAGATTGATTTTACTTTTGGCAAATATTTGGCCACCAGGATCTACTCACCTGTCATTTGTCTTGCCTTGAGAATTGGCCTTTGCAGAAGGAAACAAACACTGCTACGCCGTGTGGCATTTTGCAGTGACACATAAGCCTTGCTGAGGATAACAGACATTTATAGAGCAATTCATGTGACTTTAAAATTATCCACCTTTGCTTTCTCATTGTTTAATCTACTAGTTTGCATTTGTTATTTGAAATGTACACAGAGAGGTTGTGCTGCTGATAGCTACGTGGAAAGCCTGCTGTGTGTTAAGGCTCATTATTTGTGTGTGTTCTGGCATCCTCTCTGAAGGACAGGTTTTCACATGGACAATTAAAAGCAGACTGTCTTCCTCCCCTATTCCTTAGAAGGTGCAGAGAATGGCTGCACCCACACAGATTCCCCAAAAGATGCAAATAATTCCCCAGAAGAACCAAATACACGACAGTGCAATCTTCCACTGTGTGGGGTGAGCTGGAAACAAAAATATAAACTGCTCTGATTATACACACCTTGCTCCTGTGCCCTGGAGGGGTCCCTGCCAGCTGCCAAAGGTTGGCATAATGCTGCAGCATCAAATAAAGCTGCTATGTGGACAGACAAAATTCAGGGACATGAAAGCAGCCTACTCACACCGAACTCCCTGACAGCTCATCCTTCACATTTCCTGCCACCCACTCACACACAACACTCCCTGCCTTGCCAGCACAAACATGGTGAGACAGGCAATTGGGCTTTAATTGTCAGAAGTCTTATCCCGTGGTACTTTCTGGGAGATAACAACTTCACAGCCAACACTTGTGAAGCACAGTGAGGATTTGGTCACCACAAAGAGACAGAAAAATTCCTGTATTTTGTTGGAATAATTCAATTCTGGTGAGTTTTCAGCTAAAGTTCATTATTCTTCAGGAAGAGTGAATTTAGAAAATTAATGTCTGTATTCTTCTCTTCACCATTCCATGTCTTGCCTTGCTTCAGTATCACAAAACAAATAAATGGATAATTTGATTTCCTAGCTGACAACATGCAGGAGAAGACTCCAGGAATAGAGAGTTATTTATGCCTGAATGTAGGGCTTGCATTCATATTTATGTAGTTGGATAAGCATTCTGACTATCAGGGTTATTATCACATCAAGATTTTTAAAGGCAGCTGATCCAAATAGCTTCTACAGGGATGTCACTCAATCCCAGCTCTCTTTCTTCTCCTGGGGCCCAGGAAGCCTTCAGCAAGAAGATGATGTACACCTTTGTGTGAGCTAAATCCTGAGAAATTTAGTTTGACACCAAAGCAGCATGCTTTACTGACAACCACAGATTCACAAAGCAAAATTACTATTTTCACATGAGTTGTAGGCTTGTCTCCAGCTTCTGAAGTGCATCAAAACTCTGTGCAAATATGGGAACACGCTGACAATCAGAGCCTCCTGACCATACCCCACAATTCTATTTTTATGTGGCTCACACTTGCTCTTCAAGGCTCCAAAGAGAAGACCTTGAGTCCTGCTGTGAGAACAAGCTCAGGTTTGCAGTCAGGAGTTTGTCAAAGTTGATGTCTCTGCTGCCAGGTAGGTTTCTAGTGAGGGTCTGTGGTGACCTCCATCCTCTGTGGAAGCAATGCCAGCAATGCCCCACTGAAAATGGAAACAGGGTTCTTTGGCTTCCCCTAGCCCTTCTCAGGAAAATTTAGTTTGTTTTAGTTAAATGATGACAGATTTTTAAAATATATTTTTGGTATAGTCTTATATTTTTTATATACTTTTGATAAATACATAAATAGCTCTTACAATACTTTAAGAACAATTTAGGCTTTTTCCTTAGAGTGTGAGGGCTTTCTGTCTCAGGGCACAGACATGATTGTTCTGGTGACACGGAAGAAGGGAATGTCCTTCAGGGAATATCTTGGTCTTCCTTGGAAATATCAGACAGCAGCAGTGACAGAGATGAGATCCCTGACTAAGTGGGCCAAGGGCTTGATGAGAAGCAGCAAAGCTGAAATCACAAATTGTACCTGAGGATTTCTCCCAGGCACTCAGTGACAGGATGAGAGGACAGAGCCTCAAGCTGTACAAGGGGACGTTCAGGTTGGACATTGGGAAGAATTTGCTCATGGAAAGGGTGGTCAGGCGCTGGAAAGGCCTGCCCAGGGAGGTGTTGGAGTCCCCATCCCTGCAGGTGTCCAAGGAATGGCTGGAGGTGGCACTCAGTGCTCTGGGCTGGGTGTCAAGGTGCGGATCGGTCACAGGTTGGACTCGATGACTGGTGCAGTCTCTTCCAATCTCAGTGATTCTGTGCTTATGTGAGAATTTTGTTTTCAGGCAACGTTAAATGGATCCCATACTATGGAAATGCTAGTGCCAACAAGGGTTACAAAAACTAGACAAGCTTTTGGGCACAAAATTCAGAGTGGAAGGCACAGGCTTTAAAGCTGGACACAACTGAGCAAAAATGCGAGTGAACAGTGCTTCTGTGTGCTGGATATGTTAATTATTTGGACAATGAAATAAAAGGCAGCTGGTACCTGAGCAGTGACATTAAGAAAGAGGGACATGTTGAGCTGGGTAAGGCTGCCCAGGGAGGGACAGGGAGGCAGTGAGACTACCAGTGACAACTCGTGACCCTCCTGTGCCAGGCTTTGAGCAGCAGTGCTTCCTTTCCTGTGCTGTGACGCTGTGGATGCTGGAGATTGAAGGATTATAGCCTGTGACATTTTCACAGTGTGAGCTTCAAGCCAGCAGGCTCGGAAATCACCAAGTGTCCAAACAGTTTTCACTGTGCTTTCATCCATTCCCCACTAAGCAAGAGCGGCGGGGGGAAGGAGCTGCCTCTGTTGGTGAAACCAGAATAGCAGAGCACCTGCTGGGGCAGGAGCTGCATTTGTGAGGTGCATAAGTGAGATGGCAACAGGAGGACCTTGCAGCTGTCCTGCAGCACAAACTCTGCTAACACAGCTCTCCCAAGATCGATGAGGTTCACCAACCGAGACCTGGATATTCGAGGAGGACGCAATATGTGTTGCACACAAGGCGTACAAAATGCTGGAAAACTGGCCCTTGTCTCAGGAAGAACCATAAAAAAGATGAAACCAACAATTTCAGAGTATCCAGAAAGCCTAGGAGACTTACAGTTGTCCGTCTATAGGAGCTGTAAAAAGTGTCCAAACCTGTGAAGACCAGCCAGTCCCAGCTTTTCACAGCCAAGGCCCAGTAATGGATTTACCCAGATGTGTGGCCTTAGTTACTGGGTGCAGACATTGCAGGGTCAGGTGAGCCAAGCAGTGTCTCCACCAGCATCTCCCTGGAGTTCCTCTTCCCAGCTGCTGGGATTAGAAAATGAGAGGGAGAGAGGATGAGATGCCTTAACCCAGTTCTGAACCAGGAGCAATAGAACCACATTTACAAAATCCTCCTTTTCAGGGCTGATTCAGCTCCCACCCTATGGGTTAGATTAATCTTTGCCTGATCCTTTATCCTGTCAAAAATCTGCTGAGATCTGCTGGCCCTGAGCAGGAGGCTGGCCACAGACCTCCTGAATTTCTCCATGATACTGTCAAACAACCTGTTTTGAAATCTGGTAATGACACTGCAAAGTTACTTCCTACCAGGAAAAAGTGTGTGCCTGATTTCTGCTGTGTTTTTATCCCTGATGAGAACACGTCCTCCCTCAGATTCAGGGCAATGAAAAGCCCTTTTATCTAGAAGTCAGATTTTTTAATATACTGTAAACAAGTTGTATCCATGGGGAATTAATGTCATTTTGGTGGGATTAGTGGAGGAAATAATACTTATCCAGTGGAAATGAGCATGGTTTTGGCCATTAGTTTCAAAATTACTAAATGAAAAAATTGAGTGATGGATCATATCAGATGCAAAACTAGATACAAGATACATATCAACAAAATGCTACAGGATTTTAATTGCCAGAAGTAATTTTTGGTTTCAGTCAACTTTCTTCCCATCTTCTCTCTTTGTAAATTTTTTTTCTGAATGTGATCCGGTATATTTATAATGAAAAGTGTCATTAGCCCTTTTCTAGGACATTCTTCAATTAAATTAAATATAACCATAAAGTCTGTTAGATAAGCTAATAGAGCACTGCAGCAACTGTTAACGAGATCTGTTAACTCCTTGAGAGCATCAGAGGGGCTGGGACCTTTAAAGCCTTCAAGGACAGTAATATATATGCGGTCCCAATTAAAAGTGAGGCAAGAGTCAGATAAAAGTATGTGGTGCAACAACTACAAAAGGGTCTGAAGGTCAATATAGCTGAGGTGTGGGTTTTGAAAGCATAATGCTGATGAACAAATTTGTTTTGTTACTGTTTGGGTACTGCTGAAATTGGTTTTGTTTGTCTAAAGGTAGGTTCCTGATTTGAGTTAAATGTCTGATTCAGATCACAGTAGATGCTGATTATTTGCCTTTGGGAAAGGGTGAACATGACTGACCAGACATCTTTTCTCTTGGGAATAGACCCAGATAGGGTGGTGGAACGAGGGGATTGGGTAAACTCCCAGCTGTCAGGCTCTTATTACAGCCTTGTCTGTACTACAGCTCAGCCAATGTTTCCTGTTGAACATTGTGATCACGCTGTTGTCATTGTATGGGATGATGCACTATGTACACAAAATAGCCTGCACACAGCCTATTTGTGAGGTCACAAGCACAGCATGAAAATGATAAAAGGAAAGAGGAAGTAAAAGAGGGAAAATCAGGAAGGGAAGAGGAAGGGGAAATGAATGTTCCAGCACAATGAGGATTACAGAGGTGTGTGACTACTGTGTGTGTTTCTGGGCAGGCAAGAGTGAAGGCAGGTGTGGCTCAGGAGGGGCACAGAGCAGTCCTGGCACTTGGCTGGACAGGGAAACACATTCCCTCTCTGGTACCACAGCCTGCTCCTGCCACACTAAGCCACTGCAATTCCAGCAGTATTTTAAGTCCCCAGCTTGATTTGTCACAGGGTAGCTTTATCCAGACCAGTCCTGAACTGACACATTCTCTCATTGGGATCAATTTGGGTAGGAAGATTCTAACCCAGTAGGCAGGGCAGGAAAAAAGACTCAACATTGGGAACATCAAATTCTCCATCTTTTGAAAAGATGCCAGCTGACTATGCAGCTGAAACACTGAAGAGTTTGACTCTGTGGCTGCCACTGCCATACATGGATGAAGTTGTGAGTCAGAATGGTCAGAATCTGACATTCCAGATACACAGTATTGTGGGAGAAGATGGGAATGCTGCAGAGCTGAGCAGAGAAATTCGTGGGGAAGCTTACACAACCTAAGTGCTTAGGACATTTGCCAGCAGATATAATGGATCTGTGTGGATGGGTGTAGGAACAGAGAAGGAATTGTGTGGTGCTTTGCTTGAAAAAGACTCAATAAACTCAGGACTGTACCAGCTTTTCTATTTGCATTCAGATTGTTTCACTTTTCTGGGCTATCAAACAGGTAAATCTACATATAAACAGCAAGGACAGTAGTAAGCTTGGTCTGCAGAAGAAACTAGGAAAAGGTGGTGTACCTGGACATAAATGGGTTGAGCCAGTACAACAATTTGTGTAGCTGTGCTCTGCTATGCTGAGAGATAAATGGGAGGCTTCAACCTACTCACAGTTACTGCTATTATAGAAGATGCCACCTGCAAGGTGGCCTTTCATTTGGGAATTAGGAAATTCAGCTGTGATCCCTCCCTTCATGGGGAAAGTGAAACGAAACAAAGTGGGAGTGTTGGGTGTGCAACAAGTGATTTATTTGGTAGCACTTCACTGTTTGCTGGCATGAACTTATTCTGAGATGGGACTGCAAGTTGAACAAGCTGGAATCCCTCTCTGGAGTGCATGGATGAAGTGTATCACCCTTGATTTATAGTTCACAGGGCCAGCACTTGCACTGCCCTTGTATCCCAGGGGTCATATCCTGCCATATCTGCTCAGTGTAGGCACAAAGCAGCCCAGTGCCACAGATGTGTGTGGATGGGAGGTAAGAGAGCTCTCAAGAAATCACATCTCTAAAATTCTTTAAACAATGAGGTGGCTTTGTTTTTTCCTAAAAAGGGTAATGTGTAGTGATGAAATATGGGCATGTCAGAGCTGTAAGGAAGAGGATGTGAGGAAGAGGAGCAAGGACAAAACGAGGATGAGGGATGGAAGAACAGGGTGGTTGTGGACTGCTATGGCTGGCCAGTTCAAAGCTGGAAAGCCAGAAACACTCTGGCAATTCTCTTTGGGGAGCTTTTCCTTCCCTGGGATGGCCAGAAAAACCTCCCCACCTTGTCCCCTCAAAGGAACCTTCATAGGGGGGCTGTAATGGCACAAAAGGACACCTTTGCCACCGCCACCATGTCTGGAGAAGGGGACTCTGCAGGCCTCAGAGGCAGCATCACCTCTGTTTGGTTTGGAAGCACTTGGCCCCAAGGTTGTGACATCAAGAACAGCTGCCCAAAGGCCCTGTGTGATGAGTCCAACCCTTCAGATGCTAATTGTCTAATGCTAATTGTTCTTCCCAGACTTTGGACACAACAGAAGTCCTGCAGCTATCGTACTGGAGAATATTTCACACCATACATGTGACAGATTTAAATTGCCTTCTTATAAAAACTAAACAGTTTATGTACACTAGGGTTCAATTGTCTTGGCAGAATGTCTTCATTTATTTGAATTTTGAGAAATCATGCTTAGACACATTCCATTCCTGGCTTTAAAGAGCCTTTGCAACACTTCAGATAGAAATTGCAATGAAGCAGTCCTCAGTTGTTGTGTCATTGTCATCAAAAATGACAATGTCAACTTACAAATGCACTAAATGGCTGCAAAGAGAGATGTGTACTATTTACAAAGAGTTTTTGTGGCTGCCTGATAGTTCAAGATACTAAAGCACTTTAGAATCTCTGGGAAGTAAAATTCAATTCAGTTTCTTGGCACGTGCAATTAGTTGGTTGCCTTAGCTACACGTCAGATGAATCTGTTACATCCAAATTAAGCTGAAGCCAACACATTGGTGTTGAGTTGTTGGTTAAAAAGGAGTTGGAGAGGCCTGCACATGTATGTTTTAAGAAAGACAAAAAATTCCAAAAATCTTACTTGCTCACTTTGCTTGTGTTAGCGAGAGCTTTGTAATTGTGTTTAATACATTCAGCAGTATGAAGACTTCACTCTTTAGTGTTATTTGCATTCAGGGGTATCAGTTTTCTGGGCTTTTTAAAAATGATCTATTACAAATGGATTTTTAAATTCAGGATATATTGAACACATCTGCTTGGACAGATTCAGGGATGCCAATTCACTCCACCCAAAGCAGTTTAAAGCTTAGTGTGGAGAGCCTTTTTCAAGGAGATGATGTTGAAAGAATGGGAGATTGGGCTTTGAAAATTCCATCTAATATTGAAATTATCCAAATATAGAAATTTCAGCCCAATGACGTTCTTGGATTGCCCTCAGACCTCCTGCCTGGGCACCAGCTGCCACCCCAGGAGAGTTCCTGCCATTATGATGTCCCAGGCAGCCTAGAGCTTCAGAAAAGCACCAGGGGACTGGGATGACACATGCCTCAAGACTTTTTCCCTTTTTATATGTGTCTGTGGCTTTACAGATTTTAATATATAGCTGTATAGCTTCTAACTCTTTGTCACTTTAGCATAGCAGGTGCACATTCTGACATATTTATGCCACCTCTTGGAATTCTCTTTAGTCTTGCTTTTTGGCCCAGCAAGGACACTTTATTTTCCATCATAAATCATAGACATAATGAAATGTAGGGCTGAAAGATTTGGGGTGGGGGGGCTCAAATGGGGAAGAAATTGTCTAACCAGTGTTCTTCTAAGTAGACAATATTTGTCAGATATGCTAATTAATTAACATTGTGAAAACTGTATGAATCTGAGACTGTCCTCAGAAGTGTGGGTGACTCTGGCCAGTTTAGTGCAGGTCCTGTTGTCATTTTGAACACAGTCATGGCTTGGCTGCCCTGCTGGAGGACAACGGTGAGCTGGACCCTCCTGACTCACAGCCCCTGAAATCTGAAATCACAAATCTGAAATCTGCAGGTCCTTGCCCACACTGCTGGCAGAGCCTTTGCTCTCAGCTGGCTTCAGTTGTGCAGAAAAACCTGTCTGTAACTGAGAATGAGGCTCAGATTTCTGCTGATAATATGATAAAATATGTACAATTTGTATTTGGGCCTTTGCACCACTTCAGTTATCACAATTTATAAACTATATATAATATATATATTTATAAATACTCATATTTATTTAAGTGGGCAAGGGTAGATAAAACAGCAGGAAAATGTTAGGGCTTCAACTGACACTGCTTATTTAGGTACACTCATCAATTTTATCAATACAAATGCAATAATTTTAAAACATTGAGTAAATTTCTTGAATTATATGGTAGGAAAAGAAAGATATTTAAAGTGACACAAAAATTACACATAATTTTGGTCTAAAACAAGACAGGATTCAATTGAGTCTGAATGGCAGAACTCTTCCATCAGATCATGACTTTTCCCAAAGTCATCTCTCAGAATATAATTGTACTTTAAGTACTATTTAACCCATTTATGTTTCACAGTTGTAAACTGTCTCTTTTTCTTTGTTTTTTTGTTTTTTTTTTTACATTGTATGACATTTTGTGGCTTCCAGCTTACATTTCTCCTTGACAGGCTGAACTTCAATCAAAAAACCCCAGATGTTTTTTTCTATGGGAATCTTGTGCTTGCTTTTTAAGCTCTGCCCCTGACAATTACTGGTTAAAAAAATCAGGAAAATGTTGACTAGACCAAAGTTCCTTTTCAAAACTACTGTTTGCAGTCAAGAGGTAATTAACTCCCTCTATGGCTTCAGTGCTCCTGGGTAGAGGGTGGGAAATTAAGTTATTAGCAAGGCTGTTAATGCAAATTTCTAATTTACCAACATTGCTTGCTAAGAAGGACTGCATACTATTAGGGGAAAAAAATTTCCTATAAATTTGAAATATTTTCATTTAGCTTTGGCTTTAATGGCTCCTCACTTCTCAGCCTTGTTATGAATATGCAAATAGGAAAACAAGCTTATATAAGCAATGGCCTTGATTTATACTACCAGGAACATTTTCCAGTAGAAACAATGGAGTATTTTAGAATTTAAAAAATAAGATAAGTGGAGGTAAGGAAAGAAAGTCAGCAGGAAGAGAATATATTAGAGTGTTTTGAATATGTAGGGTTGAATATTCTGTAGTGACAATGAACAGCATCAAAGCTTTTTAAGAAACCACTCTAGAAGTTTCTCTGTCAGCTTAGGATTCTCCAGATGGATCTCTTTGCTGTGTGACAGATAGATGCCTGTTCAGAAACAAAAATCCAAATTTACATGGTCCTACTTATTACCAGGGCCTCTTTACTGACCACAAGTTTCTAGAACACCATTTTGGTGAATGCCTGGATTCCTAGGAAAGGCAAGGTTTTGCAGAAACACACAGGGCATATTTAAATGTAGTGGCTGAAATGAGTGTCACTCATTGTGGTGAGACTGTTTGCTTTCCTGGTAGACTTGATAACTTTACACAGCAAAGGTAAATTGGTATAACACATATCAGATAACAGAGAGTGAAGGAAGCATTTCTTCTAGTTCTTTAAACCCTTTCTCATATGAAAACAGAAACCTCCAGAATTAATTAGTTGTAGTGTGTCTAACAGCCTAAAACTAGAAAGGAACAAAATATTTCCCAGATTTGGGATAACTCTAAAAGAGCTCACTTGAGAAAGCTGGAGCTGAAATTATTGTTCTTTTTTGGTATCAAGACCCTCATTACTGTGCTGGGATCCTGTGGGTGGCTCACTGCACATTTGAGTGTCTCCATTTAATTAAGCACTGCACGGTGTAGGTACCACTGAGCTGTAATCTCTGGCTCAAGGTCCTGACTCAGAGCACATTAATGTCAGTGCAAAGGCTCCCATCAGCTCTGATGGGTTTAGGCTGGGCCATAAATGATTTGGAAATAATGAAAAAACCTTCCTGAACTTGTCACAGATTTTCCAAGTCATGGGACAGACAAATTCTTGCTCTTTAAAACACAGACATGGCTTTTCATTGTAAAGAAATCCTTCATTCTGCTTAAAATATGTCTCAACACTATCCAATTTCCTTTATTCTGAATAACTACTGATATAAGAAAAATATGGAGGAGCAATATGTCTACAAGGAATAGAAAGCAGTTATAAATTGTCATGTGTCAAAACAGAATGCAAGGCATCTACATCACTTGAATAAGCTTTTTCTCTGAAGTACCAAATATAAAAAAAAGAAAAGACAAAAGGAATAATCCAAATAAAAAGATGAACTGAGCCTGTCACATGCAGGTTTCTGCTCACTCCTATCATGTTCTTTTGTCCCTTTCCCTTATCTGGCACATCCCAGACTTTATCCTCTGTTCTGCCTTCCCAAAGCATTGTTTTTCCTTGCCATAATATTTGAGAAACAACTTGATCCACATAGCCTGAGTGTCTGGAGAGGGAAGGGAGATCCCCTGGAGCACCAACAGGCCCTTGGGAAGAGGAGCCAGCAGGAGAGGAGCAGGTCCCAGGGGGCACCTGGGAGGGAGATGTTTCCCCAGGGCCCCATGGAGGGGGCAATGTGGGGTTTGCTGAGGGCTAAGGGGCTACAGAAAGCTGGTGCAGGGTGAGCAGGGCTGGAGGAAAGCACCTGGCCTGCAGAACCCTGGAGGAGGATGCTTGGTCACAACACAGGGTCTGTTTCATCTACTGCAGTTTGAATTGTATCCCCTGTTTAAAGTTCTTTTGTTAATGATCTCAGAGCTTTATCTGGTTTGAGTTCTCACTTCTCCTAAAATTTTTTTCTAAAATCATATACCACAAATGAATAATTTATTACATACTTTTGCCAAGAATGACCCACCAAGGCTTTTACATTTGTACAGTTCTTCCTCCTTTCCCTTAACCTTCCCCCTTTCTCAGGTATAGAAAATAGAGGTGGAGGAGGAAGAAAATTAAAAAGGCAAAGCATTGAAAGTCAAACAGGTAAAATAATTTTTTGTCACTTGTGTAGGAAAATGAAAAATGGGTACAAGGTACCATTGAATGACATCGAATGCTTCAGTTAAAATGCAGTTACCATTTGTCAAAAGCTTAAGAGTGTTTTTTGATGTATGAACTGCAAAGATATTCATTTAAATAATATGCAAATTTCTAAGCAATGACAACTGAAGAGTAAAAATTTAAAATTTGAAATCCATCATTTTGCTGAGTGTCATTTACTCAGCTGGGATCTCACTTTTCATTCTGGCCAGTGACCATTAGTGCCTTGCTTTTACAGATTCTCTGGTGACAAGAGACTTGAGCTGCTGACCGAAAGGAGCAGATGAATTCCCCAGGCTGTGGTGATGCTGCAGTTATTGATTGCTTCCAGTTTTCACCACGCTGGACTGATCAGAAACAGGGTGTGGAAAATTGCTCCCTGTGCTGAGCTGCCCAGAGAGGGAGCGGGTACAAACCACTGGCCCTCTGTAAAGAAAGCAGTGATTTATTTTGGTGAAGTATTGGCTCATTCTGCTGACACCAAGCGCCTTGGGGAGTGCAGGCAGGGAGAGAAAGCATTAATCATCAGGACAACGAGGTGCAGGCGTCTGCAGCTCTTGTGTACACAAAGCCAGAAGGCTTTAGCCAGGCTCTGACTGGGGAAAACAGTTCTAGTTCTTGGCCTCCTGTCTTTTGTTTTAAATTAGGCTCATGACAAGATTTTAAAAAAAATTATAAATAAATAAATTTTTTTAAATGGTCAAGTTTGACCACTGTTTCAGGAAGCTCTTGGCCATGAAGTCATTTCAGCTCTCTGGTATAGTTTATATAAGTGAGATGTTGAGATACAAATCCATCAGGAAAAAGACCCTAAGTGGTTCTGCCTTGCTAGTGGCTATTTCAGATTTTTTGGTCTCTCTTGCTTCAGTTCCTCAGAGCATAGGCAGAAGCTTGTCTGTCTTTCCTCTGCAGGTCTTTCACTGCATTGGGTGGATCAACAGCACCAAATGTGAACACAGAATCATTAAGGTAGGAAAAGACCTCTGAGATCATCAAGTGCAGCCTTTGAACAAACACCACCATGCTTACTATACAACAGAGAAAAGAAGCTCTCAAAAGGGTGACAGTCATAGATAATGCCAAGGTTTTAATGTAAACACAAACCATTGCCACTGGGGAATCCATCCCCAGCCCCTTAAGGAAATCACTGGGAAGTACTGATGGAGAAGTGACAAAAAGGTGAGGAGCTTTGGGAGTGAAGCATATGGTTAATGTAAACGTGCTTGCTATTTCACCCTGCTCATGAGAAACAACTTTAAGTAGATACCAAGGGTTATCTGCTGCATGTAAGCAAAGCCTACTGCTCCTAGAGTGTTGTCTCTGGACATTCTGCAGAGGGGGAACATAAATGTCTCCATTTTACAGACAGGAATGGGCACCTGGTGAGATGTAGTTGTGCATCAAGCTGTTCAGCAGACAACCTCAGCACAAGGAATTAGAGTTCATGCTTCTTAAGATAAATTCAGCTTTCTATCCACAAGGTATTTTATTCTCCATTAAAGTACATTTCTCTGTAAAACAGACATTATAGAGAAAAATCAGCATTAGGTCAGAATACTAAACTAAGGGAAAACACTGTTAGGGGTGATATTGCTTCTCCTGTCACTTAATATGCTGGAACTGCAGTAAGCTTGCAAGGCACAGCCATTTCTTGGTACATATAAATGCTAATGGCCTTTATTAAACACAGGCTCTGAGAGGCAGAGCCACAGCCCACTGGAATGCATAGAAAAGGAAAGCCTTGATTTTCATGAGCTTCTGAGAGGGGCTGGTCAGGTACAATTTCCTTTTTTCTCTGACTGATGCACAGAGAGAGCTCAGCTCAGGGGAGTCACCGACATCGTAAAGTCCCATCAGGCAAAGCATCATAAGGAACCAGGCAGAGCAGCAATGCCTAAAAGATTTGATTTACAGCTATGAGCCTTCTTTCACTTGTGGAACTCTGTATTTGCCTGTAAACAAACATATTCTAAAGGAAAGAAACAGCAAAGAGCAGATGTGGCTCATGAGAAGCCATCCCCAAAGTTGATGTCTGATCTGACGAGCTTTGCTTTAGGGGTTTGAAAATGCCCAGCTGCCACTGCTGCTTTGGTTGAGCTGTGTAACCTGTGTCCTGCTCTGTCAGGTTATTTTGCTGCAAGGCAGATGATTCAATACGAGGGCACTGTGCACAAGGCTCCTTACCTCAGCAAAGAGCAAAACTCTGTCCTCAGCTGTTCACCATTCATAGCTCCTGCCCTCCTCAGGAAGAGTCAAGGGCAGAGGAAAAGCAGCTGCTGGATCAGGTTACCCTGGCACAATTCATCAGGGCTGGAGAGGCAGAGCAATGCTCATCATTCGGGTTTGACAGACCCATTTGTGTTTCATAGGAAGCAATGATTTTTTTTTCTTCCCCCTCTTTTTAAGGTTCAACAGGTGGTTAAGCACCAAAAGTACCCTAACTCTGTTTACTGCTGAATGTCTTTAAAACCAGTCAAGCAGACATCCTGGCTGTAGCAATGTGGTGACACTGTAAAAGGCTGTAGGTATTTATGAACAAAAGAAAAAAGAGAGGCGGCTGCTGCACGGCAGACAGGTGACAATTTAATCACTTTAAACACTAGCTTGATGTGCTAGGGGAAGGCTGGAAGGCATTTACCATGCTATTCCTACCATGCTAAATACTAATTAAAGACTTGTGTCTGGGATGGTTCTCTCATCCTGCAGCACTTTGGTGTTTTCAGTTTTTCAGTAACAATTTAACACCCTGGTGCCAAGCTGTGGAAAATCATCTTGCAGTGCAGCATCTGCTCCCCAGCTCGCTGGGTGTTTGGGGTGTTAAAGCCATGCCTTTGCACTCTGCTTTGTTAGGCACCTAAAGGGCTGTGGGACCTCTCCTTTCCTCGCCAGTTTTCTAATCAGAGGTGTTGGGTTGAGATGAATATGTGTTTGCATTGTTTTAATGAACACCCCCTGGGTGACAGTTCTCACTTGGCCTTGTACAGGGAACCCCACCCTTTGCTGTGAGGAGGAGAATGAAAACATGTGCTCATTCTGAGAGGGAGCAACTTCAGGAAAAGATGAGCAGTGACATCCTTTTGCTCGTGGTTCCAATTTATTGTGTATGATACTCTGCTCTTTGCTCACTCTGATATGTGAACATCTTGCTGAGGGTACTTTTCAATTGGAAAGAGCTCTAGAAACAGGGCTGTGTGCTCCTCCTTAGATCATTTTTAAGCCAGGAATATCATTTTCCCAAAGTCACTAATACTGTTAGGCATCTATCTGTCAGTGCCTTGAAAGAACACATTTTTCCAAGACTAGAAAGTTAGACTACACTGTGTTGGCAGTTCCTAATCTGCTGTTTTTTCTCAGAGCAAGCAAACAAAAAGGGAGGCTGCACATGTGGCTCCCAACAAGCAAAACACGCCCTAGTGCTGTCAGAACATTGATTTATCCTTGGGTAAGGAGTCTCACACTGACAAAATGCTGAGCTGTGGCTTCCAGGTGAGATTAAAGGGCTTTTGTGTCCCCAGGGTGCACTCCAGGCCACTTTTGCTCTCAGAGGCTCTCTTTAATAAATTCATTGTTTCTTCTAATCATAGAGGTCTTCTAATCAGAGAGATCTCTTTTTGAAAGAAAGCCTACCTTGATACATTTTGCTGTTAATTTCTGTAAATCTTACAATTTATGACCTCTTAAAAGAAAACTGTTACCTGTTAGGGAGATGTTTAATTGGGAATGAATTAACTATTCCCATGCTAACCAAGAAGTGCCCTAGCCAAGAGCAATGGCAGGAGTCAAAGCTTTTATGTCAGATTTTGTCTGGATTTTGGGAGTAAGAGGTGGGATGGCCTTTACAACAACTGCAGTGTTATGATCAACATTCCACAGATTTAATTTTTTTAGCCTTTCTTAAACAAGGATGTAAAAAAAAAAATAACTAATCTTCACAGTATGCTTTCTATTAAATCTATATAAAATAGCACACAGAGACGCTGTTCCTTCAAGGGAATTTAATGTGTAGATAATCTTGTAATAAATTATGTCCCATTGTGAAGTTATTTTCTGGATCTCTAGTCATTAGTAAAACCTAGCTGTAAACAGGTGTAACAAATTAGAGCTGTTTGTGCAAGCTTGAATGCTTCAATGAGAGAATTTTAATTTTGCAAAAGAGAGATAAAAATTCTTAAATATTTAAAAACAAAATAACTAGGTGAGCAGCTGAATGTCAGAACTTCTGGGAACTCTGGGAACTCTGTCACTCAAAAAAAAAATTATCGTTTTTTGGCCTTTCTTTCATCAGTCCAGGAAGCTGATTATTTGTTTTTTTCTCAAAGGCTTGCATTTTGGTTCAAGATGTAATTCCAGAATTTTTCATCACCTTAAGTTTCAAAAGACTTGCATATTTGGCTGCTTTACTCAGGATTTTGTATTTATTCATGTTGTTAAAAAAATACTGAAAGCTGCTCCCAAATATCATTATTCCCAAGATTTAAGGATGTTTAAAATATTCTCTACTTTCAAGTTCACTTCCAGGTTCATGTAACTGTCCAATTATACAAATTTCATTTACATTATAGCATTGTTCCTATGATATGAAAACCTATTATTATGTTTCATTATCTCATTTTAAGACTATTACATTTATCTTTGCAGTTCTGTGTTACTACCATGAATACTCTGCACCTGCAGCCTGTGATTAGTTCTTTTATTCTCCTCATCATGTTAAGAAGGCAATATAGAAATTTATATCACAAGAAACCTGCTGCCTCTAACATACAAAAGTTTTTACTTTTATGTTTATAAATGTGTTTTATTTAATGCATTTATGTGCTTTGTGGTGACAAAATTCCCTTGTGTTTTAGGAATGCCACTAAGCTACACACAGTGCTCTGAGTCTTTTGAGCCTGGTTTCAAAGCCCACGTTGGCATTAAGGTTTCATAAAACATCCAGAGCACACAGGGTGGGTGAGAGACTTGGTGATTCAAAGACGTGGTCCAAAGTCTACTCAGGTGGATTTTCCAACAGGAATTTTGGGAATTCTGGGGTAGCACAGGCCATGCAGGTGCAATTTGTGCTCCCCTGGTCATGGAGAGTGGTGGAGCTCTGGACGTCCCAGGCTCGTAATTCNATTTTCCAACAGGAATTTTGGGAATTCTGGGGTAGCACAGGCCATGCAGGTGCAATTTGTGCTCACCTGGTCATGGAGAATGGCCGAGCTCTGGACCAGGCTCATAATTTCACAGCAAAGAAGGTTGCAGTCAAAGGACATCAAGTGAAATATATTCCTTATCTTCTTTTTTGCTCCTACTGGCTATACATTTTCTATGGCAAGGGCCTTTCTCATGGCTTATTAAACAGTCTGTGCTCCCTTCTTTTCATTGAAATCTTCCTCCCCTCTCCATTGCCCTAAGCACTAAATTTTAAAGGACTCAGCCAGGCATCAGCATGATATCATTTTTAAACTGTTTCTTCCATGTGGCTTAGGATTTTGCAAGACAATGTGCTTGAGGGAGGTCATTCAAGCTGGACACTTCCATTTTTCTCTCATGCAATAACACCTCAGGGATGATTTTGCTCCATCTGATCCAGCTCCTCAAATTCATGACTTTTAAGACAGCCCTCAGCTCATATGGGTAGAAACCACATTTCTGGTGGCCAGCTCATCTTGTGCCAGAGGAAAAGGCTCCCCTTGATTCACAGATCAGCAGACTCTCCAGCTGGCCTGCAGGGGAACTTTTCCTGCTGGAAAGCAGCATTGCCCTGTCTCACCTGCAGCAGCAGCTGTGTGCTGGTGACAGCACTTACTAAAAAGTCTCAAGTGCCCTGTTTATTTGATACTGAAGCATAAAGATAGCAAGACACGTTACCTTTATCAACCCAGCCATGCAGCAAATGCAGTGAAGGAATTTGTAGCAAGTCAGAGCATTTAATTATTGAAATGCCACCAGGACTTTTTCCCTTGGAATTTAAATTGGTACAGACACCTGAACCATTAAAGATGCCAATAGCAATGAAATTTTGACAGGACTTGTGTCTGAATTATCAGTAAGTCAAGTGGTCATTTGCTTAGTGAGGCAAATCTGATGAGGGTGGCAAGCAGAAAACTAATTAAAGCACTAATTAGGAAGAGGGTTGAGAATGTCCTTAGTATTGGATATTGTTGCATGTTAACATGATCACAGCATCATGACACCGTTTTTTATTCCTTAAACAGTGGTAGGTGGCCCTGACTGGCAGCAGGATCCCCTGAGCTCAGTCCTGCCTGGAAAGGGCCTCATGGAAGAGCTCCCACCCAAGGGTTTGGAATTCAGCAGCTGGAGGGACTCTCCCAGTATTGTCTTCCATTTCCTGGGAAGTGAAGCACACAGGAAGGAGGTGCCAAATTTCATCTGGGAGTTGGTTCCAGGGCAGTCAAAGGCCAAAATGGGTGTTGTTGCTCTAAGGCTTGGGCCAAAGTGGGTGACTGCAGATCTCTGCAGCAGTGGCCAGGACTGAGTGACACCTGCTGAGCCCCAATCTGGTGCACTAATGTGGCAATCATTTAGCCATTTTGGTGTGTTTGCTGCCAAGAGTGACATTATTTTCCCTCTGTATTTTTCCCTTCTCAGATGTTTGCATCACATTATATCCCCTCCACATTGTTTTCCCGTTTACAGTAAACAAATGTAAATCTGACAGATTCATCTCATAAATCTGAGTTGAACATTTCTACTGTCAAGCACTAATGCAAGTTCCCTTTTGGACACAATTCTCTGGGCTATAAGCAGGAAGAGAGATGGTGGATGTTTCTCCTTTTAGTACTATCATTATTCTGACAACTTAATGTAGTTTCTTATCATTTGTCTCTCCCTGTAGTGCCAGCTCCTACATGCACACACATTTTTCTCCAGTAGACACTACTGTGGGGATCATCATTTCCTTTATCCTGCACCCAGGGGCACTTTCTTCACCCTGCTGTTGTCAGCCCTAGGCTCTGTTCCCACAATCTGTCTGACAGCCCCAGGTGGGAGAAGCACAGCACTTGGCCCCAGCACTCAAAACCTTTTTGATTGTGTCCCTCAACCGCCCTGCTCATGATGAATGGATAAATAAATGAGCTGCCAGGCATATTTGTTTTGCATCCTTAAATCCCTGCAGAGAGGATTCTGGGCTCAGGGGGGCTCCCAGGCACAGGGAGGTCCTACACAGAGGCCCAGTGCCTACCAGTGATCCCACTGCCCATCCCACCCTGCTGGAAGGTGCTTGCATGAAACTTGGGCTGCTCCTCAGCCAGCACCTGAGCTGGGGCTGGTTATGATAAACTGAAATGAAAATACACTGTGGGGAGTTTGGAACTCGGTGGTTCTTCCCCCAACAGCTCTGTCAAAGCTTCCCTCACATGAAGACAATGTGTAATAACCACAGGGAACCTTAACTGCATTTATTTTATTTTATTTCTGTTTAACATGAGGCACAGTCTTACAATCATCACTCCTTAACCAACAACATAGGTATGGGTTTTGTCAGATTAAAAGTATGCAGGTCTGTAAATATGTGATCCTCTGGTACTTTTGACTGACTTCATAGCTACAAATCAAACTTTAAACCACCAAGGTGGTATGGGGGGAAGGCAGTGCCTAATGTGATTTCCTACAGGACAGACCATGCTTATTTTGTACATCTGCTGTTTCCTTGCTGTTTGGGGCCACCAGAAGAGTTATCCCAGAACTATTTGGCAAACAGGAGATACAGACACTGTTTACTGTGCCCCTCTGGAACAGAACTTCCCAACCCAGCAACACTCAGCTCCCTATCCCCCTCCCACCTCCATTATCAGTTTCTCCTCATTTACAGGCTCTTTATCAATTTACTAAATTATTTAGCTGGGTTTTATATGCCATCATGGAATTATTCCACTTTGTGATACAGGCCCTGTTCCCAAAAGCACATGTCCAAGGGAGTGTTGTTAAAGCCAGGCTCCTCTCACTATTTGGGGCAAAGGTGCTCAGCCCTTATAATTCTGATTCTACAAAGTACAAATATCACCAGCTCTTACTTAAGTGAGCATTCCCTTGCTGTATCTGTGGTTTTGATTCCTTCTCTTCACTCACAGCAGCTTTAGGAACATGCAGCAAATGACAAGGTGCAGATACAACATATCAAAAGGCAGAGATCTTTTCAAAATAAATAGAGGCCTCCATTAAGAGGGTCGAGGGGCTAAATTCAGTATGTACACTGCAACATTACCTTTGTGATTAAAGATCCTTCCTGTCAGCTTTGCAAGTGGTTGGGGCTGTTTAAAAACATGCCAGGTATATGCTCAGCTCTTCTTTTAGGGCAGAAAAAGGGGAACCTCTGGCACATCCTGCTCGAATTTCATACCCCTTGTAGCTGCTGCACAGCAGAGGGAAGGTGGGAAAGAGGAGCCACGATTACATCCTACACTGCTGGACAGTGGCAGCACTAAGCAACCTATCAGAGGTATTTCAGTCTCAGAAGGCTCTCAGACTGAAACTATTACCCCTCCTAGGATGAGCAGCCTGAGAAATAACACCCTGAAGGAGTGTGCAGAGACGATCCTGCACAAAAGGTTGTAAAAGGTTCCCTTTAACACTGAGACTACACTTGCATAAAACGGCTGGCTTCTCAGAAAAAGCTGCTCAATAGTAACTCTTGCTTCTGCCACATATCCATTTACAAGGCTTTTAAAGAAAGCTTATAGTTTATCACTCCCAGGCATGCTATTTATGTCAGCAGTGGGCAGATACAGGCAGTCCTCTATGCAGCTTGTTAAAAGCTTTTAAAAATACATGAAGAGCCAGGCGGAATAAAGGTCAAGTAAATAACAGGCGTGTATAAAATACATTGCATTAAACATTTAAACTAGTGGATTTCCTAGTTCCTTTATTTCGTGCTGTTCCTTCATAATACTTCAGGAATACTTTAGGAACAAATTTGCCTGGTGTTCTTCGAGGCAACACATGAGCCAAGAGTGCCTGGGCAGAATGGGCACAGTGGAAACCCTGGTGATCTGTCAGCTCACACTCCTCCCTTACCCAGCATTTGTCATCTCCTGCTAACAGAGCTGCATCACAGCACTGCCACACACAGAGGCTGACACTTTACCCAGTAAGTGACACCAACAATAAAAAGGAAAACAAGGGCTTTGCAACCAGAAAGGGAATTTCCAGAGGCCAAGGGTAAGAGACAGTTTGATTTCTCTTCATTTCTAGCTTTATTGTATTGCTTACACTTCACAATTCCCATTAAAGCACTGAATGGCAAAAATGGAAATCTTGAGCAAATGGGCCTTTGAATTCAATTACTGGAGTTTATTATTGTTTTTTCCTGTCACTATGTAACATCACTGAGTCATGGTGACCATCTTGCCAGTTATTCCACAAAAATCCTAATATTTTCAAGGTAAAAAACATTTCCATTCAAAGTCTATGGGGAAAAGTCCCAACTGTAATCTGAAAATTTTGACTGTCTTAATAGGACATCATGGTCTGGACATCATAAATTTTGGTTATTTCTTGTGTGTATCAAATTTGGGCTCTCAGTACCCAGCGGGGACAGAAATCTAACACTGCACCAGGAAAACAGATTTAAAACAGGAAGAAGTTATCAACTTGTGGCTCCATGGTTTAACCTTATCCATTGCAGTGTACATTTGGGGATCAGGCATTATGTTTAAATGGATCTTTCAACATGTTGGTTGGAAGAGATGGAAAATTGAGCAAAAATTACATAACAAAATTTCTGAAAAGTCTGTCATAAAATATACCTTGTCTTTAGCCTGTAATCATAATTTTCAGGCAGGTAATTTTGCTTTTCCAGATCTATATTTCCATATAGGAACTCTGACATTTAAGTTTAATCCTGCAAGCCAAAGGCCTATGTCTTTAGATAGATTTAAATAATCAGGTACAGCTGTATTCAATCTATCTTCCTTGTTGGGTTTTGAAGTTGTAAATATTATTGTCACAAAAAGGGAAAATGTCCAAAATCTGCCATACAGGCCTCAAATGTTCAATACCCATGAGTTTCCCAAAATTATCTTTCCTGTAAGTAACAAAACCAGAAAATATAATTTGAGACCTGACTGAGCCCTCCAAAAATGACTAAAATTACCCAGTTTTGGACCAAGCTCTTGAAATGTAGTTAGTTATACTTCTGGCATACCTTAAAAATGTATTTCAATAATATTATGTATATTTATATCAGGATGACAGAACTTCAGCAGATAACAATTACAGTACTGAAGAATGAAGTGGGCAGGTTAAACCCTTCCAAAACTGAGTATGGGAGCAGGGCCCCAAATCCTATTTCATGATTTGTTTGAACTTTCAAGTGACTGAGTCTCACTGAAAACGAGGTGGGACTCAGATTTCTTACAGCATCCAAATATGCAGCAGTAGCTTCTGGGAAGAATGAAGAAGGGAACTTATTGTTAATATTTTTGAAGAAGTTAGAAACCAAAAAAAAAAAAAAAAAATTTACTCCAAGCTCTCTTCATTAGAGAAACTGCAGTGAAACCAAGAAAAGCAAATTGCTTGAAATATCTGTGGGTTGTATCTCATGATTCTGTCATGGATAACACACTGGGATTGTCCTCACTGTGTGTGGTGGCTCCTTCCAGATATGCTGACATCAGCTGCTCACTGCAACAGAATTTCATAAAGGGGCCAAATTTTTGTCTTTGTGAAGACAAACTGCCTTTAATTTTCTTTTCCCAATCTGAAAGGTCACAGGAATCACAATTAACTTTCTTAGCTCAAACAAGTCTTCCTGAGTTTCTGTCAAGACTGTAATTAGAACTGAAACTTTTGCTAGATGTTTAACCTTGGTTTTCCTTTCCTACCCCATTTTTTTCCTGTTCTGTTTCTTCATGGTGGCAAAGGCTGTGGGTGTGCAGGAGAAAAGCAAGATGCAGCCTCATGGCACACAGAGCTGGGACAGGGACTTGTCCAGGTTACCACTAAATTGTCCCAGCTCCCTGCCCAGCCCTCTTGGTGGAAGTTGCTTCAAGATAAATTGAGCAGAAAGGAACCAGTTACTTCTGTAAAGAGCTTGGAATTCTCATATCTGATACTGGCTTCTGCCAAAATATTGAAATCTGTCCAGAAACCACCTTGCCAAAGGTGTAGGTTCCTTTACTGGAAAGTTGGTAACTGCTGGCAGTGAGACTGGAGATAAAGCAGGATTACACCTTAAACCTCAACACTAAGATTTACCAGGGCTCATCAGTTATTTTCCTTTCTTTTTTTTTTTTTTTTTTCCTGTCCTGAATTAGAGGTTTGGAAAAAAGGGATTGTTAGTTTTACACCAATAAATCCCATTCTTGTCTACCACAGCTGGATTAAATGCTCTTTGAGCTTTATGATCTGGAATTACTGTCTCCTAGCTATAGAATATATGTCTTGATAATTATTCCACAAATTTCATAAGCCTCTATCTAGCTGGGCCTCCAACCAGAATTGGAATTATAACCTCATCTGAAAAAAGAGATTATGACTGCATCCTCCCTTGCCATCACACAGAAGTTGCTCCCTGAGGACTCACAAGACAGGGCTCACAGATGCTTAATTTCATGAAAGCACTAAGTCACAGTGACACGAGTGCCAAAAGGAAGAATTACACCCGGGTTTTTAGCTGCCTTCAGAACATATTTGGAAACAGTTCCCTCCCAATTACCAAAAGGGGATCCACAGAGCAATGTCAGGTTGCAAAGTCCTCCTTGGCTGTCACAGGGCTCTCACTGCCCCACCGACCCCTGCAGACGATGGCCAGCTCAGTACCAGCTCCTGGAGGCTCAGTAACTCCTTCCTAGCTGATCCACACCTGAATTATTTTTCAACAAGTAGAAATAAAGCCCTTTCTGTGACTGTGTTCGCCTAAGATGGTTACCCATAAATATCTGGAGAGCCATGAAAACACTCTGCAGGGACAAAATAATTGCTGATGATTCAGTCAGAGAAGCGACAGTAAAGGGTAATTTCCTAGAAAAGAATATTTCTCTAATTGAAGTGCAGTATGAGGAAACTAAGGCCAGAATTCTACAGTTTCGGAATTGAATCAGACAACTTTCTAAAAAGGCCAATATAAACTGAAACCTATGTATTAAAATTTTTTGCAATAAAAGAATTCAAAGACAAGTATCATTTTTCTACAGCAGGTATAACAAAAGACTCTGGTGTATGGGGGTGGAAAAGGACTTCTTTAGTAAGAACCTTGGGACCTTCATGAATAAACATAAAGCCTTTTAAAAGGAGCTCTGTGCAAAATCCATCCAAAGGTTAAGACCCGTTTAACAATTAAATAGCAAGGAAAAAAAAAAAGCCAATTCTTCTTTTCATCTGGACAGACTGTGGCATTCAGCATCGAGCAATAATCTGGCCTGCAGCCTGCTCCCCTTTTGCTCTCTTTATTCTCTTTCTCTTCCTCTCTTTTTCTCCTTTCCTTCAATTCATTTCTACCTTTTCCATTAACCCCTCTAATTTCTCTTTTCCCTCCACCCTGCCCCTTTATCCAAAGCCCACTGCCTGTATAATAGATCAGGAACCAACATCCCAAGTGTGTAATTTATTAATAAAACCCTCTGAATTTTGTCCTTCCTTTCGACCAATGAGCATTTTTGTATCTTAACCTTAAAGCGCTTAACCTTAAACCAATACCTGTGACAAGGCCAGGAGGACCTGCAAAAATCCACGTACAACTCTTAATTTTCTGAGAAACCCCTGGAAAACTGTGCAGAGCTGACAAGCCACCAGCTTCTGGCATTCCCCAGGTGAGACAATTGACAAAGGAAAGATGGGAAGGCCTGACAGTAAAAAGATGCCCTGGGAATTCTGGGCAGAGGAGATGAACAGGACTGTTCCAGAGCTGAGAGGAGAACCAAGAGCTTTGCAGTGAGGTGGCCCAACAAGATCCTCTGGGCTGTGAGGGTCTAAGCACTGGAGAAGCCATTCTGGCTCTGCAGCAAACCTGGGGATTGCTCTTGGCTCCTTGAACCCATCCCAAGGAAAGTTTCAGAAGACAGAGGAGATTTAAAGAGCAATATGCAAAGAACAGTGCCCAGGTTTTGTGTTTTGTGCACCTTAGAGAAAGCAGCAGTAGCACTGCAGGAGAAATGCCACATGTCCCAGGCCATCTACTTCTCTTTACATTCTGATTGTATCTGGGCTGTCACGTTCCAAGGGTTGTGTAACACCCTTGTGCCCTCTTTCCTCCATGGAAATATTTAATTTAGAGCCCACTGTCCATGAAACATTAGGATTGCAGCCAAAATAGATCTTGTGGGATTACAACCTCTTCAAAGAGAATTGATAATTCCCCAAGGAGAGGTACTGACCAGAACTGTAACTGTGTGCATCCCCTATTCAGATTAAACCATAATTGCTAAAAATACAAGAAACAACTGATATTTGCACCTTTAACCTACTCATGACTGAAAATCAACAATCTGCTGGCAAGGATAAATTCCAAACACCAATGGCTCTGGAAGCAGACACCGATGCTCTTCACTGTCCTACCTTACACATAAATTTGAATTTTGAATTCTACTTTTGCCTGCCCAGCACACAAAATGCTGCAGAATAATAGATAAATATTGAAGAATGCTTAGATAGGGTTAGAACGCAGCAGACAAAGCAATGGTGAAGTGTGGTGACTGGGAAAGTTAACAAATATTAGAATAAGGAACTGTAAACTTCATTAATATGGAAAAAGTAGGAGATTTAGGTTAATTAAGGCCTAATAAATCCCAGTGTTGATAGTCTCTATTAGATTTCCAAAACTCTGATAATAATCAAGTATCTAGAACCAAAGATATGGGCTTCTTATGTGAATCCTACAACAAAAAAAGAAACTTTTTTTTATGTTGTCTCTTATATGAACATGTTTGAACACTGCTACTTACAATTTCCATTTAAAATATTTATTACAGTTATTGACTTTAAATGCCTGTATACACTCCCGACTTTGTTGACTAAAATGAAATATTGCAGCTATGTCTTTAGCTGCTAGGCATAACCTGCATTAAATACAGTGAAGGCTTTCAGTAAGAAGTAAGATTTGCTGCTTAATAAAAGTGATGTTGGCCAGTGATAATTTATGTTCTTTGTAAACAACGAATGCCATAGAAAGAGATGCTTTGATGTGGCTCAGATGAGAAAAAAGGGAAAGACTTCAAGTCAATTATATCAGCAGCTGCATTAAAACACCAGAGAAATTGTGGATATCGTTAATTAAGTTTATTTATACATCCCTCCTTCCTTCCTTTCCTCTCTTGTTGCCCCTCTTGCCACCTTCATCCTCTAAACACTCCAACATTCTGTGTAGAATTGAAAAATAACTCTTCATCCTTGGGCAAAGAAGGAAAAGTAATTTTCCTGCTCATCTTGGCTATCACAGTTTTGCTGTTATCACTTTGCAGTAAGGTGCTGGGCTTCCATCAGCTCAGCCAGCAGAGATCTCCAATCTTCCCAGTAAAAAGCAAAAAATGGGAGCAGCAGGTAGAGGCAAGTGCAATTTGTGTGAGAGGTTGGCATACCACTCTTTTTTTGGTCTTCCCATGTTCAGATCCACAGTTTTAATTTGAGCCTGTCTCTGTTTCTTGGTCTTGAGGGGCTTTCCATCCATGTGCTGCCTCCACCCTTGTCTCTTTTCTGAGGGACAGGATGCAACAATTCTCCAGGTGTTCATGGGGCTGGAGCCTCTCACCACCCTCTTTTGGGTCAAGTTCTGACACCACCTGAAGGGCTGCACCCAGAGCACACCCAGAAGGTGAATCTCTGCTTGTAAAGATGGGACCTGCATTCAGGAGCACCCTCCCCCCATGTAAGATTTCTGGAAAAAGCCTGAAGATCACACATCTTGTAATAACACTGAAATAGCAGTGCCATTTTCTGAGGCTGAGGGAATCTTCTCTCTGCGCTGGCCAAAAGTGATGCTGAGCTCAGGGAGACATCTTACTTCAGATTTGGTTTTAGTATTTTGAGCCCACTCTGCTCACCACTCACCACAAATGCTGTCCTTCACTGGTAACACCACCCTGTGCTTTGTCCAATCAACAGCTGGTGGTTCATTGGAATGACCAAATGGCTGAAAAATCACAATTTTAATTAAAAAAAAATGTTGCTGAATGGCTCTTCTTCTTTTGGATCATGCACGTGGGTGCTGGAGACGCCTGCTCCATTTGCATTTCCCCTCACAGCTGACCCACTTGAGCTAGGCAGCAGCATATTACACTAACTAACATGAACCTTGAACCCCAGCACAGGCAAAAGGGAGCACCTAATCCTCAGGAGAAGCAAATCCACTTTTAGTCAGGAACAATTTCCAAGGAAGGGCCCAGAGTTAAGTGTCCAGTGCTGCCTGAGGGCTGGTTTCCAAAGAAACAGGGAAGTTTTCTCAGCAGTCCTTGCACTTCTTGAGCATCTTGCACATCACAACACATTGAACTCTGACTGCCTGTGTTTGTCATTAACAGCAGCCAAATACCCCAGGCCACACCAATCCAAACTCCAGTGATTCCTTAAGTTTTAGCTTTTATATTTTTTAGATTCTGTGCTGCTTTAGTGGGTAGTTTTGGGTTTCATATGAAGTGCTACTGAGCTCCCTTCACAGAATATGTAGACAAAACAATTCCTTTTCTAGCTTGGTACCAAGGACAACTTTCAGGCGAAAAACAATGGTGAAGTGAGAAGAAAAAACAAGGAGGATTCTATTTTGTGACCATTTTGGTGTAGCCCAGCTGGGCTCTTGTGCTGCCCAGGTGTGCCCAGTGAGGCCCTTTAATAAATCCCTACTTTAACCTTGTGCTCTGTCTAGTTTCTGTTCCAGGTCAGCCTTCAGAAGGCATCACCAGGACTGAAATACGGAGGTTAAAATATGATCCTGCTGTTGCCTGCCACTGAAGTGCCTGAGTTTTCACTTCACCAGTACTTGGCAGTATCAAAAGCTCACACCAGCACAACGTCTTTCACTTCCTTTGTGCCACTGGGATGATGTAATTTCTGGAGGTTGAAGCTGCACTTTTTAGGCATTGAAAGTTGATATTTTCAAGTGTTTCAACAATTAGCCCTGCCTGGTCAGTGCTGGCAGCTTCAGTAAGAGCAAAGATGAGCTTGCAGTACATGTAAATAATGCTCACAATACTTATATTTCAATTAACTTCTGACATCCTCTCTCTGCAATCAGAGTATTTTAAGGTTGATGCAGCACATGTTTTTTTATTTTAGGGGCTTTTTTTTACAGAGCCAACCAAAATGGGAGACTGAGAAAGCTCCACCTGAATTTTTGTTAATCCATGTAAGGACAAATTCTGTACAGACTTCACATTAAATATTAAAATATTGATACACATGCTAGCATGAGAGAATAGAAAAATATTCATGCTTCTTTTCTTACAGCAATATTTATACCAAGTAAGTCACTGATCAAAAGCCTACATCCTACTTCTGTGAAAAAAAAGTTGCATATGTTAGGACATATGGTTTATTTAAGCTAGATAGACTTCGAGATTATTTAGACTCTAGTCTTTGATAATTTCTCACTACAGATTTTATGTCCTGATCTTATATGGAAACCTCAGGTTGCTCAAGTAGATAAAGCCATAAAAAAAACTTCATGGGTCTTGAACTGTTTCTAGTATTTTCTATCCACAGAAATTGAGGAAGCTGTTTTGTTCGTCTAGAAAAGGGTCAAAATTTCATTGCCATTTCACTTGCTCAGTAAGCTTGGAGTGAAACAGGACACAGCTGTTTAACTTCTATTTTTTGGTCAATTCCTGTGGTAATTTCAGTCCTCAGAGCAGGAGGGAATCTCATGGCTAAACTAGAATTAGTGCAATACGCTTTCATGGATTTTTTTTTCAGTCAGTTAAATTGGTTTATTTTTTATTCCAGGTAGAATGAGTGGGTATGTTAAGAAAGCTACCATATTTTCCAAAGCAAATACTATCTCAGGCTAATACCAGACATTCCTATTATTTGAATGAAATGTTCATTTAAATATTGATGGTAGGTGATTGTTCGTCTTTGCATAGTGTCCTTAGCCCAAACAAATCAGCTAAGAAATCTTCTAAGAAGTGTTTTTCAGCAAAAAGTTTCCAATTATCAAAGCCAAGACTTTTTAAAAAGAAGCAGACATGAACAAAAACATCTGGAAAATATATCTCCATACCAAAATTTTAATAAAACCTTGTTTTAACATTTTTCTAATTAATCTTTTTGTTTCCAAATTTCAGCATCTCTTACTTGTATATGGATTAGAAATGGGCAAAATGTGCCAATGGCTGTTAAATAACTTAGATTTGAAAATAAACCTTCAGGTACCAGTAATGAAATCAGAGCATAAGCAGACAACTTTTGGAATCGGTGAGAAACAAGGATTGGAGGTGGGAATCAGGCAGAAATCTGCCCTCATGTTACCTGTGCTCAACCAGTCCTTGTGACTGCAGAATCCCAACAGGGGAGGCTGTTCATTTTTGCACATTAAACACAGCTCTTTATTTTTTTTTTTGTGAAAATGTGCTACCTGACACAAAGGACATCAACTTTTTGCTCAAAAGGCTGCATTTTTTTACAGTTTTTTATCACTTTAAGGAATGTCTTTTTTTCTTTTAGGTCTTTCTTTGTGTTCATTTGTCACTGTTTGCCTGTGAAACACCTCATGAAGTCCATTTTTTGAGTAAAGGCTGTGTACTCTTTTCATCCCTGCTAGCTTTAGAAGGAAGAAAAAAGGCAGGAAGAAAGAGGAGGGGGAAAAAAAGGCAACACCTTCCCACATATTCCACCAGGAACCTCATCTGGAAACTCCCAGGAGATCCACGTTTGGCCTCACCAGGAACAGGGCAGAAATAGCAATAACAGCGTCTTTGACGTGCTGGGACTTTTGTGCCACCAACACAAAAGCTCCGCAGAGCAATTTCCTATTTTTTACATCGTATTTTCCTCCCAAAGAATTCCGTGCCTCTGGAATCTGGGTTGGAGGGCGGCACCCTCCGAGTGCAGAATGTGCTGAAGAGAGGAGGAGGAGGAGGAGGAGGAGGAGGTGCCCACCAACCCTTCCTCTCCTGTCCTGACACAGAGCAGAGGGAACTCAACTCTGATGCCAAATGACTCCACAGTATAATTAGGGCTTCGGGTTTTAATTCCAGTTTGCACAATTAACTCCTTGCTGATGGCTGCACAATTCCAGTTTGCACAATTTAATTCCAGTTTGCACAATCAACTCCTTGGGACGATTCAGGTGTAAAACAGAGATGCCCTGTGTCATTTTAGGGTGCCTCAGAATTCTGCAGGAGGCTGCCAGACTCTGGGAGGCACTGTAGAAGACACAAGTCTTTCTGGAGCTGCAGCAGGAGGCCAGGCCTGGTGCACCAAAAATGGAAGTTTCAGTGTATGGCTGGGCATTAAAATCTCTGTTCTCCATTTAATAAGACAGACTAATGAATCCATTGCAATAAATCACCTTTCCTGGGTAGTCAGGCAGTTTTCTTCTACCTGTTGCTGGCCATGCATTGGCAATGAAGTTTTCATCCAGACTTCCCACAATACTTTTGGGAATTACTGGACTTGTGGGGTAGGGGGACAAAGGACAAAGCTGCAGCTTTTTGGATGTCCCACAGTGGTGATGATGACAATATAATAACTACAGACATTAATTAGAGCATCATTCTTCTACAGTAGCTAATGCCACTGTACAAGTAAATGAAATGTCAATATTTTCCATAACCATCAGATAATGCCCTCCAAAATCAAAAACACACATCTACCCCTCCAGCTTTTTGGAGAGATGTGCAAGCACAGGCTCAGCCCTAATCCCAGTGTCCTCATCCCTCCAATACCTGCCACTCCTTACTCCACACATTCCCTAGAATAATGAGGCCCATCATCTCTTGATGAGACTGTGGGAGTTGATATTCCCAAAATACAAGATTACACTATCACATAATCACTACTAGTTAATACAGCTCGGGGAAGGCTATTTCTGTGAAAGCTGCTGGGAATACAATGGCAACATGGGCAAGGCAATGCAAGGCAGCATTGCTCCATTCCTGCTGGGGATAAAAAGACAGTTAGAGACATTAAATAATTATAAACCTGCTTTTATGAGACTTTATAAACCTACAGACCCGGACTAGGAACAGGAGCCAAGACAGAAAATGTCTTATCTGACCACATGTGCCACAAAATCACCTGCTGGCAAAGGGGACTCCTTTTGGGCAAGGAGTGGCATCTGTGGACAAATTGGGCATTCCAGCAGTATTAGAAAATACGCTTGAGTATCTTCTAGCAGCACAGAAATGAGAGCAACACTGTTTCTGGCTGAGAAAAAAAGGTGGCTAGCAACACGCATGGAGAAAATGTTAAGAATCAAAAAGTATTCCTCTTTTCTTGAATTATCATAGTTATTTTTCTAGCACCAGGAAAATAGAATCAATAAGCAGCTTTAGAGATCACTTGAAGAGGTAAAAATGCACTTTGAATTCTCATGGCAAGATTTTATTCAGCTTGTCACATACCATTACTAACCTAGGCTGATGTGCAGACAAATAAGAGATGGAAAAAGATGCAAACATAGAATTCCCCAAGCTTCCACTGGGAGAAGGAAGAGGATTCAGAGTTCACTGTGCTAATGCATTATGGAAAACAACTAAGCATGTTTAATTAAATCTTCATGAACTGCCAAGCTCGCAGGTTTTGATATAATCCTCTGGTAAGAAATTTAGGGAGGGTTTGTTCCTGCTGCTTACAGCAGAAATTCAGCAGCCAAAACAGACCCTCCAACTGCTCTAACCCTCTTGCAAATCCATTTCCCTCTGATGAAAGGTTGATATTTACTTGGTAGGCTTTGTGGCTTTGCAGGTACCATGTGGTACAACATCTGTGTATGGAGGAGGTAGCAATGTTTGCATGGCAGCAGAGTTGTAAGATTAATTTTAGGCTGAGCAGCCCTGAGGATAAGGCTTGTTGAGCCCAGAGGGGAGAAAGAGGAACGAAGAATTTTGGATTGGTTTTTGTTATCCCATAAGTTGTTACTCCACCTGAGCTCAATGAAAACAGATGCTTACAAAGCATGGACAGTGGGAAGAGGTTTTGGGAGGGATTGGAGAGCAGCAAGGGCAGCAGAAGGTCTGGCTGCAGCTTCCAGCACTGCTGTCAGCACTGATCCCAGCCACAAACACAGGTGGCAGTTTTCATCATAGCTGGGCTGTCCAAAATGGCATCTCCCAGGGCATTTGAGGAATTCCAGGACTCTTTGCCTGGAGGGGTGGAGAAGGGAGATCCATCCTTCTCAACACAGTAATTCCTTAGTACTTCTGTACAAGGTCAAGCCTGGCCTCTTCAGTGGCTCAGACAGGCTCATTCAAGTAGAAAATAATAGGTGGAGGACAAAAGGATATGGGGCAGTTTTCACTGAACTCTCTGTGCCCTACAGCCCAGCACAGATCCCCCTTCTCTGTCCCCCAGTTTGTGGCCTAACCATGGGTGGTCATACAGGGAAGCATAAAATGAAGGAACCATCCTGAGTCTCCCATGTCCAGACAGCTTGCAGCTATGAATTCTGGAAAATCAGGGGAAAAACCCCAGGACCTCCCTGCAGGATTCATATCTGGGATGTCAAGCAGCCCCCTGCAATTTCTTCCACAGGGGAAAGGGATCAGGGCAGGAACCTCAGGCAGCCTTGGAGCCTAACAACATTACAGCAGCAGAACCAGAGATTATGAAGGAGGGAAAATGGGGCATTCTTGCCTTTTCTCTCTAGCTCTGCATGACACAGAGTCAAATGATTTGTTGAGGTTTTGTTAAGATTCAGTTTCAGCGAAATGCTGTTACTTAAAAACACCAAAACACAATCTACTGTGAGTTCCAATGGATTTCAGAACCCTGCTGAATAACAGATCTAACAGAACAGACTGTGGCTAACACATGGAAACAAAACCACAAGCACAACTAAATCCTACTAGAATTTAAGATCAGCTTTGATACAGTCTTAGACTCATCTGTTTATATATTTATGCAAATCCAGAAAGTATTTTTTAAAGTTTTTAAACCATTGATAAAACTGTAACTTTCTTGTTGATTTTTTTTTTTTTTCTTTTTTTTTGAGAAGGGAGGGGCCTTAAATTTCTTTACTACTTACATGTGTAGAAGGCATGAAGCTTTGAGCATCTTGAATTTTCTTAAGACTTGGAATGAAGCTCACATGGCAAAGAAATCACCTCACAGCAGAACCTTAGATTACTCTGAATCTCTTCAATCTTGAGTTACTTGATAGATCAGGAAATTTGGAAACTTTAAACTTATTGTCACAAACCCCTATAGCCCTGGAATATTCTTTCATATTTTGGCTGGCATTTGCTTATTTGTAAAGAAAGAAATCTACCTTTCTGCTTTCCAATTTAAAGAAATCAACTTTCCAATTTAAAGGTTGAATTATAAAACCCTTTTCTCAAAAACACATACCCCACCCCCACCCAATAATCCTTAGCACTCTTCAGTCATTCTCTAGAAGAAGTGTAAGGAATTATTGTTCCTACTTTATCTATAAACTCAGCACTTGAGTTGGCCAAGGACATTAGACAGAAACATTTGAAGAAGTCTGAAATTTCCAAGTGTTCACCTCCCTAAATGCCAGCTTTTCTTCTCTGTCTGTAGAAATGAGCTAGAGCAAGGTGTTTCACTTTAAGATTCATTTATATTTTATTGCTTGTAATTTTATTGCTCATGGCTTGCCTCTGAAGTAGAGGAAATATTGCTTTCCAGGTAATTTCATTTCTAATGCTGACTATAAAAGGGCCATGACAAAGATTGTGCTGGGAAAATGTTCTGCTAAAAGCCAATGTCATTTAGAAAAGATCAAGTGCTTCAGGTGAAACTTAAAAGAAATGGGACTTAAGAGTCAGGCTAGTTCATGTAGAACATTATTTTTAAAATTATCTGTACAGCAACTCTATTGAAATGTGGCAGAGAAGCTGTAAAGGTCACCAATTTCATCATGTTGAACTATTTAGGAGACAACTCTTCTAAACAAAACACACACATTAATTTAAGGCCACTTTTTCCCCTCAGAAAGGTTGGTTCTCATCCAGGCTGCAGGAAAGGAAAGAACAAGGAACCAAGGCATGCAGGATGAGTTCCAAACCCATCAGTGTCGTGGGGACTGAGGACCAAGTTCATCTTTCGAGTAAGTTGGTGCTTGTGCTCCCAGGGAAGTGTATCCCAAAGGTGCCTGGACAGATCTAACAGAACTGGCTTGCCTTAGACAAGCTGATGAGACATCCCTCAATGACCACTGGAAATTGCAGCTGGAGGGAAAGAGGGAGAATCCAGCTCTTCTTTGCAGCAAATGCTCTCATGGAACCCTTGGAATGCCTCTTTCTCAAGCTGCTGTTCAATGCAGTGCTGTTTGATGGCACTTAACGATGCTCCTGCTAAGAGACAAGAGCTCCCTCATTTGTTTTGTGGGCAAGGAGAGGAAGATAACAGTGATGTATGGGTAGGACTTAAATAAAGGAGATAAAAAGACAAGGAACTGTGAACCAGCTAGATGAGGAAATGCAGGAGGGAGGAACTGCTCTTTCCAAGTAATTAATTGCTGTAATTGCTGTCTCCCCACACAAACCCTCCCAGGTCAGTTTTATTGCAAAACTAGTGCAATTTAACACCTTGGAGAAAACCATTTTCTCCAGGGAAGAAGGCTTATTTATAGGTGAAGGAATATCAACTAATTGTAAATTATTTTAACCAACATGTATCAGTGCACTTAGGAGAACTCTCAACATCCCAGAATGTAAAATGGAGGGATGTATTCACTGCTGTGCTCCAGTTGCTTTGCCTTTCTCTGGCCATACTCAGAGGCTGTAAAACTGCCTTAGCCTGGGCTGGTGTAAGTTTACAGCTCTCATGCATCACCAAGGCTGCACAGAACAAGAAGCTGCTGGCAAATTTGGTGTATTGGCTTTAAAGCATAATAAAAGGAACAGGGAAATGATAACACTGTGAGAGTGAAGCAAAGCTTTAAGGGAGGGGAAGACAAGGACTATAATCAGGCTTTGCTTCAAGGTCAGCTAGTTAAGCCAGGGAAGTATTAGAGGGGAGTTTTATTCCCTCTACAATTCCACTGGTTTAAAAGCACTGGGGATGTATGGGAACCAAGTGCTGCAGCCACAATAATGTGGATGAGATGTTTTATCCTCCTATTTCCGTCCCATTTTGTCAGAAATACCAGTCTGAGGACCAGCTGGCCTTGTATCTTACTGGCACTTATTTCAAAATCATATTAACAGGACAACTTCACAGGTCTGTGTCCACTCTTCAGGATTTCTTTCAGAAACATTACATTCAGTACCTCTGTAGTAGGTTACTTGTAAATAGGTGCTTGTCTCTGAGTCCTCTCTTAATCAGGGCCAGAACCCAATAAACCTTCATTTCAAAACCCATGCTCTAAGCTCATACCAAGGGTATCAGAGATTATTTCTCCCCCTCTTTATTTTACAGCTTGCCAATGAACTTCAAAGGTAGGAGAGCAGATGCTTGAAAATACTCTAAAAAGCAACCACAAAAAACCTCAAAACAAATCTGCAGCTACAGAAAATACTGGTATCTTTTTAATACAAAATGATTGAGGAAAACTCTCCCCATATTTTTACCACAGATCACCCACAAAGAGAAAGAATTAGACTGAGTTGCACTTCTTGAAGTGAAGGTCTTAACTATTAAATTGAACTTTTCTTGCTGTAACACAACCCTATTAATTTGTAAGTGTTCAATACCAGTCAATATTATGATCTATACATATGGTAGAAGAAAATCTGGCCTCTGTGATAGTTTTCTGCCAGCAGGTAAATATTAAATTCTGTCAAATGTCCCATGAGCAGCAGCATGTTCCTGACAAAACTGATGTGGGCAGAAAGGAGGCTGATAAATGACTGAAAAAGACCTCACAGGACCCCAAAGCCAATGGTCAACCCAGCACCACCACCAGGTTTGCCACTAAACCATGTCCTCTAGAGCCACATCCACATGTTTTTTGAACACTGCAGTAGTGGTGCCTCAACCACTTCCCTTTTCCAGTACTTGGCTGCCCTTTCAGTGAAGAAATTTTCTCTTATATCCAACCTGACCCTCCCCTGGCACAGCCTGAGGCCGTTCCCTCCTGTCCTGTCCCTGTTCCCTGGGAGCACAGCCCGACCCCCCCGGCTGTCCCCTCCTGGCAGGAGCTGTGCAGAGCCAGAAGGGCCCCCCTGAGCCTCCTTTGCTCCAGGCTGAGCCCCCACAGCTCCCTCAGCCCCTCCTGCTGCTCCAGCCCCTTGCCCAGCTCCATTCCCTTCCCTGGACACGCTCCAGCCCCTCCATGTCCTTCTTGGCCTGATGTTCCCAGGGCTGCCCCAGGATCTGAGGGGTGGCCCCAGCAGTGCCCAGCACAGGGGACAGTCACTGCCCTGGCCCTGCTGCCACACCATGGCTGGCACAGCCCAGGTGCCAGTGGCCTCTTGCCCCCCTGGGCTCATGTGCAGATGTTGCCAACCAGGAAACAACTGGTTCATCTATTTTACCTCTGCTAATTCAATCTGGCTGAATTAGGTAAAACTGTCAGCAATAAGTACTGATGGACTGCAGCCCTTCAAAGAACTTCTCTGCCATTTGTTTTGGGCATAGGAATTGAAATGTGCCTGATTCCTCACACAAACCAAACCATTTAATAAAAGAAGGAATGAAAAATAGTGCAGTCAACAGTTCCTTGAGCATTGTCACCTTGAGATTTCTTGTTGAAAAATGCTTAGTTCCTCCCAGTGTCTCAGCTTCAGAAAAGACCTAACAAAGGGCCTTTGCTCATTCCGTGGCTTACCCTAAATTAGGTAATCCTCCTGCAGGTGTGGAGAGCAGGTGAGTATTTTACAAACATGTGTTTTATGTCAGACAATATTTGAGCTAGCACAGGCTGTTAGTATCAGGCAGATGAAAAGATTTACCTTTGCAGACAACAAGGAATAAAGCTTGTCCTTTTTAATTGGCAAAGTGTGCAATAAAATAGTAACCTGGCTTTCAGAACTGCAAATCTTTTGACAACACCGTTTTTATGTGGAAAAGGACTGAGATGGGCTTTAATGCATGAGGATAACTGTGAGCCTTTTGTTCTATCAAGAACTGCCTTACCATTCACAATCACCCCCTACCTGCTTGTCTCTCTGAGATGCACAAAGGAAAAAGTGTTTCTGAGGAACTAATTCACATCTAAACTTCAAAAGGCCTTTCACTGAGGATTTTCTGTGGTTCAAGGCAGAGCCAGTGCTTGAACCAAGAGTAGGAGAGGACTAGCTCTCCTAGCTCAATAAATGATGTCTGAAGGCAGTTGTGTTTCCATCTTTTTGTTGTTTGGTTTCTGTCTTTTTGTGGGGTGAAGCAGGGGGAGTTTTAAGCCAGCTCACTCAATAATTATTGTAGCTAAAAAAATATGTATCCTTTTATTACTTGCAGAAAAGAAGCTTTAAGGTACATTTTTTTTTTACTCTGGAGTTTTTGGTACCATCCATCCATGTGAGCTCAATGTGGGAGACTTCTGCAGTCCTGACTGTGTGGCCACACATAAAACCACGCTTCCTAAACTGGAAAAATCAAGATGATGCACTCCTTCCTGAGATCAGAATCCCAGTCTCAGGAACAACATCAAATCAGAGCTGACAGAGTACACCAAAATGTCCAAATTATTTTCAACAACTGCCTTGATGTCACATCACTGGACATTTTAAGGGATGTTTATAAAATTGATTTCCAAATCTTCAGCTTCTAGAGCCGTGCTCCCAGATTGATTTAAAATTTTCCTTCCTTCAATTGTTGATGTTATTTCAAGAGTGTGTCTGAAAGGGTCACTTTGTCATTCCAGAATGCTTTCTTATATATTTTCATGCAGGACTCCAAATGTTTAAAAGATAATTCTACTTGTTGAAAAGCTTCTTTGAAATTCCAAATCCTATCAAGTATTTATTTTTTAACTGTTACTCAATACCAAATTTCTATTTCAGTGCTCTTCCACACTTTTTCACAGGTTCAAGCCTTCATTTGTCTGGCTTGTAGAAATGTTGTAGCTCAAAGGACACATAGTCCAGATTTGGAATGCACGTGAAATTTGAGCTCTCAAGCTTTCAAAATTTTTTAAATGCTTCCAGATTTTATCCAGGGCCTGCTAATGAAGCCAGAAGAAACTTGTATTTGGTGTCCTCAGTGCTTGAGACAGACCAGAGGTACCATGGTCCTGTTCCCCTCCAGGATGACTTGACAGAGCAGGGCAGAATTAACACTCTGCTCATTATTCCTCTGCTCTCTGTTTGCTGGCAGATTGAGTCCAGGCACAGCAGCATCTATCAAACAACAAGACTGGAGCCAATTGTCAAGTTCCCAACATAAGAAGTCAGTGGGATCTTTGGAGAAGTTCTTGTCACAGGCTTAATAGTCAGAAGTCTGTCTCAACCTCAGGATAGACTTTTTCAAGGCAGAGATTTTCTTCCTTTTCCCACGATGGGGGAGATCACCACAGAAGAGAACATGGCACAGCAATTCCTCAGACTGCCAAGGCAGTTCTCAGTTCCCCAGTTGCCTTCCTTGAGCTCTCTCTGCACAAAATCCCAACAGGCTGATCTGCAGAAGCAGTAAATCCTGTGGTAACAATAGCTTCAGTATTCTCTCATTAATAATCTGTGGGCAAATGAAGTTTGGTGTATTTGTCAGACTCAAGTCTGCTTTACAGGCACATTGCTTTACTAAAAACAGGCAAATCAGCTCTGGTTCCTTGTTCTCACCCTCTGTCCTGTCCAGTCAGACCAGAGGTCCCTTCTCATCACCTACAGGGACATTTGCTGATGCATTCCAGGGTAAAACACTCAAAGAGCAATTACTGCAGAGCATTCCCCAAGGCAGAGTTTCACTCTGACCTCCCCTCAACTCAAGGCTGAGCCAATTTCTGACAGCATGGTTGGGGCTTCATGGATAGATGATTGAATTACAGAGATACTTCTTGTCATGAAAAACAGTTTGATCTCTGTTTCAGCTGTTTTTTTCAGCAGTCATTTTGATCTGCTTTTAGGACTCAATAACTGTTTCAGATGAGCACACTTTATCTGGTTTCTATTTGTTAGACAATGATAGATTCATGTTTCAGTACTAAAGGTTTCATCATTAAAAGTTTCATCCAAAGGCTGCTGCTCTATCCTTTTGAGCACATCTAGGCAAAAACATTCACATTCATAATTAAACTACTATGCAAATGTGCTCTTTTCCTAGAAAATGGTGCTTCCTTAATATCAGTACCTGGAAAGTGAGTGCTATTTAGCTACTTAATCCTTAACCTTTAATCCTTAACCTTAGATTTCAATCCACAGAAGGAATACATGACCATTTACTAATTTGTTTTCAGGTACTTGCTTATCAGTACAGTCAATATTTTTAAGACTTTAACCTGGAATCACGTTCCTTTGGGCTTATAGTTTCAGTCAGGCTTTGCCTGACTGACTTTTTACTTGCTTGGAATTGTATATGCGCTGTGTTTTCTTAGCACTGTGAGAGGTAGTTTTGGTTGAGTTTTTTGTTGTTTTAAGTTTTGGGTTGGTTTTTTCCTTGTTTGTGGGGTTTTCTTCTGTTATTGTTTTGAGTGTTTTTTGTTTGTTGGAGAATTTGGAAACTAGAGTACCCTAAGTTTGTATTTAACTTGGACATGTCGAAATGGAGCAGTGTTATTTACATAAAAATATTTTTTAAAAAACATATTTCAGACTCCATGGCACGGAATCAAATGTAAATATATTCCTGTTCATTCTCCCATAGAAGTATTGCTGCAGTAACCAAAACCCTAACAAAACTATGATTCCTTATGTGCAAAAATCAAAGGCAGCAGGTCAAACTTGGAGTCCAAGTGCCCAAGAAGATTCTAGTTTATATGAAATATTCATTCTGTGCTATGAGCAATCCAGCTCCAGACCAGCTCTCTGGTAACAAGCAGCAACTTTGACTCTGCACAAAGTTGCTGAAACTGATTTACATTTATGTTAATTCCAGCCAATTAACATAAATGGGATGGTCAAACACAGTCAGCACCCACTGGTGGGTCTGGCTCTAACTCTCAATTGAGAAGTTATACTTGATGAACTCAAAGTCTGTTGGAAACAATAGATTTGCATGGGAGAGAAAGCAAAACATGTCAAGACTAAATTGTGGGAGAGTAAAGTTAAAAAAAAAAACCTATCCAAGATGCAATAATTAGACCAATCTGTGCATTTTGATTAACTGATTACCAGCTTTCACCAGTTGTAGAAATCACCTTCCTCTATAAAATCAGAAATGCATTCAGATTAAATTGAGAGCAGATGGAAAGTTGTTTGTGTTACTGACATTTTGGTTCCTGAATACCCTTCAAAACCGTGTGGTGCTGCTACACTGCAGTGTAATTAGAATAAAGCAACAAAATCAGTCTCTCTTCACAAATACAAAGATCATCATCCAAAAGGTCAGCCTGGCAAACAACAAATATTGACAACAAGGAGTGCATCACTTTCTAGATGTCATTTTGCAGTGTTCTCAACACATGAAATTGTGACTGAATACAATTTCATTCAGAAAATAATACTTAGGAAGGAGAGACTTACAAGGATTTTATATGAGACATCAAACTGGAATCAGACAGTAAACTCGTGGACCCCAAATTAGTTTCAGCAGGCTTTCAGCTATGCTTTACAACACAGTTTGGACCACAACAGATCCTGAAGGAAAAGACAGCTGTCATTCATTTATTTATTTATGTTTGGTTGTGCATAGATTATTCAGCCTTTAACAGGCTGCATTTGGATTTCGTACTTTCACTTGATGTTGACCTAGTCTGTTTTCACTGAAATGGCCACTAACATCCTTTTGTTTTAGGAAATTAAGATGAGCACAACATCTCTGGGTTTGAAATGTTCGGTTTCCGACACACAGAGTAAGAAAATTGACACATCTTATAGAACTGTTTGTGTTATTTGGAAGGCAAAGTTTTCAGCAGAACCACCTTCTTCTCAGTTTCAGAAACTTCTCAAGAGTCAAGCTGAGATTCAAGTGGCACCGAGCACATGGATTTGGATCTAAAGGTCATTTGTTTTAACTGGTCTTTATTTCAAGCGGCTTCAGGCTTTTCCTTTAGATCCAGAGTTCTAACTCTGGAAGGGATGTGTGTTGCTCCAGAGGCAGCTGCTGTGTGGATAGTTCTCCCACCAAATTCACAAAAGGGAACATCCTGAATTCTGTGCCACATTCAGTATAACAGCACTGTTAAATGGTGATTGTGCACAGGATTTTGTATCGTTATAAACCCACAGAAGTATTTGGTATTAATTGCCAAAAGCTTTATAAAAAGGCTAAAATTCGAGGATTTAAAATGACAGAGTTGTTTGTTATAGAGACATCCTGGGTGAAAATTCTGTTTACTGGCATACAGTCTCATTGAAGTCCATGAAGTGTCACTTGGACTCAACGAGGTAAGTGGGAAAGATAGAGATAATGTTACATTCTGAAAAAAATCTGGCCCTGAAGAACTGAGGTGCAGTGCAATCTTCAAAATGCTGCAGTGCAAAACAGTTTAACCAGGATTTTTTATTTAAGAATGCAAGGAAAAAAAATCAAATCTATATTTATAATATAATTTATAGAATTTTATAAAATAGACTCCATTATAAAAATCTTCTAACCTGTAGTTTTTAAAATCTCTTCATTGATACAAGAGGCTTGTTATTCTTTTCTGGGTTTTTAGAGTTCTTTCTGAGCCCTTTCATAACACATTGCTTTAAGATCCTGTCTACAATAGAAATAAAGTCTCAAAAGGTAAATAGTTAATCAAGGGATTGCTCTTCTTGTCAACCCTCTGATAATATTTATTAAATATATTACTTTGTTTGAGCAGCAAAACAGATTTTCCCTAAGCTCCCTCGCATCTATAACTTTGCCTTAAAGGAATGCAAACTCCTGCAGAGTTTGCTATGTAAGGAACAGGTACATAAATCAAACTGACAAACCATTTTCAGTGTTATTGTTCCACCCGGCACAATATCAAAATGATATGAAATATTTGCATTTATTAACACCCATTCACATCTATTACATTCATTACTCCAGCACTCTGGCATCAGTACAGGACTGCAATACATTTGCCCAAGTCTGGCCTTTTTTTAAACTTTTACAGGTTTCAGTATCTGAGAGGTGGGAAACCCTGACTTGTGGTCACCCTGAACTTGTTTTGGAGGGGCAAAGAGGGGATGGCCAAGAGAACCAGGACACACATGGCAGGGCCAGACACACCCTCAAAGTACCATAACACAGGTTGGCCACTTCCTCCAGCATTTCCAGAAAGTGCTGGAGAATTAAAGCTCAGCTGGGCTCCATGTCAGGAGATGCTGCTCTGCTCATCTGCTCACTGGGTGCTCAGAATAGTGCCGGGCCTGACTCGATATTTGGTTTGCACACAGAAAATTTCTGCAGGCTTTCAGAGGCTGAAACAAAACTTCAGGAGACCTGAAGGAACTCTTTGCTCTCCACATCCTGGTCTAGCAGAAGAGGCTGTCCCAGCTGGGACAACAAATACCAAACCACTGTGGAGGTCTTATCCTTGTCCTAGAAGATAAGGAGAAAAAATTGTCTAATTAGAAGGAATCCAAAGTTTTACTGCTAACAGCAGTTTCCAAGGAAAGCCTGTTAAGAGGGGCCATTTGGAAAAAGTGACATTGGCTCCATTCTTGCAGTAGTTCCCTTCACCTTTCCAGGATACAGAATTGAGCTGTGCCAGTGTTTCTGCACTGCCTGGAGCTGCCAGCACTCCTCAGAGCCCATCACCAGGCATCCTGTAGGGATGAGGAGCCAGGTTCCTCTCAGCCTCCCCAAACCTGGGGCAGGGGGGAATAAGAGATGGCAACAGAAAACTCAGTCAAGGCATCCTCCCGGTGAAACAGAGCCCACTCCAAATCCCAGTGCCTTGTCCTTGCAGGGTCTGCATGGAGCAGCCAGGGGAACACCCACTCTGCTGGGAGCTCCAGAGACAGGGGATGGGATCCTGTGGGAACTCCAGGGATTGGACAGCAAGGGCCCTAAGGCACAGCTGAGTTTGGGCACGAGGTGAGGAGTGCTCCTGAGCCAACACACTCCACACACGGTGCAGGGCCAGGGGCACCAACCCAGGGCTGAAGCAGAACCTCAAGCAGCAGGACTGACATCAAAGGTCTGACAGACTTACAAGAGTTTTCCCTCTGGTTTACAGACCAAGCAGTCCTGTGGGATTGGAGCTGAGCATTAAATAGTTGAGCAGCTTTCAATCTGAAGACTATTTTTGCCCATTCTGCGAAAGCTCCCTAATAGGCGCCATGGTAAATTCAGTAACAAATGCCAGGGAATCCCTTCCCACAGCAATATGCACCAGTAACACCCATTAGTTTCAATAAATAATCATTTCAGACCAAACAGTAGTTATGCTTCTGGTTTTAGATTGGGTAATTTGAAATTTTCCTCACTAGGTGTCAGAATAATTTGTATTATATAAAAACCTGAAGAGGCAGGAGTGGAGATAGACTCATTCACTACCTGAACAATGCTGGATTTTTATTTTTTAAATTTTTACACTACTCTCCTTTCTACAAAGCCATTTACAATTGACTAAAAATTTGCATGCTCAGAAAAGCTATTAGTGAAAGCAATGTAATTTTTTCTTCTTCAGTGCCCTAGCTGAGTGCCTAATTCAGTGTTTTGAATAAATTGAACATTGGGTTGATTTATGAATCTAGAGAACATTTTTCTTTTTTTAATCAACTACCATTAAACTAAATTGCCTGGCAAAGAATTTAAATTAAAATGACAACAGTCCTATTTAAATTTTATCCACATGTAATTGTGTTGAATTAAATAAATATTGCATTTTATGGGATGTGTTATTACAGTTAAAGTGTCTAAAACAGAGACAAGTAGTAAAGACTGATTATAATTCAGTGATTTTTGCTATGAATACTAAAATCTTTTTATAGAAAAAAGACTCCTGGATGTACCTATAAATTGTTTTCCTTGTCTTCCTTCCTGAAGAACAAAAAGAAAGAATTCTTACTGATGCCAGCAAGGTGAGATACCAAATTGCCACCTTGCCCAGGTGTTTTTTTGCTTACAGTTTTGGATAATGATGCAGGTATAGTTAGAGACCTACAGACCTCTCTCCCTTAATAGCAGATTGAACTTTGAATATTTGTTTGGATATGGATGCCTGTACTACCCTTAAATTAAAAATCAAGGGAGGCTGTTATGCCCCCACCCCTGCATCATACCAGCTTTTTATTGGAAAGAGAATGTTCACACTGCTAAAATACTTTCCATGCAGTTGAATCCTAGAAAAACCAACGATTATATTTGGGGTTTTTGCCAGTTTTAGTTGAAGTGTTCGTAGGTGCATAAGGAATTCATATTCCTTGGGTGATATGCTCTTAGGATCCACTATTACCTGTCTGAACTGGTTACATTTGATTCACATTTTTTACCCTTTCTCTAAAACCTTAATAGCAAGAGACCTAAATAAACTGAAATATTAGGTCTGAGACAGTAGGAAACAAAGTTCAATTTCATTATCAGCGCACAGCATCTGTTTGAGACTTGCTGACTGAAGATTACAAAAGTGACTGGGCAGAGCAATTATTGGGTTGTTCTCCGAAATGTTACAAATGTTACAAAGGCTCCTTAAGGCCGAGACTCCTCCATGGCTTTGGTATAGCTCTCGACAAAACACTGCACAAAAATAGTACAGCTTTAAACTGAGCAAGGGGAACAGACTGATGTTCCAAACAACAAAAAAAAACAAACCATGAAAGCAACGTGGTTCACTGCTCAAAGCTCACATTACAGACTGAACATTGGGATGGAAAAACACAAGCCACCTAGAGAACAAGTCATGTATTGCTCATTTCATCCAAGTTACATCAATTTATTTGTTTCACACTCTTCCAAGTGAAGCTATTTCCAATAATTAACCTATAATTTCTCAGAAAATGCTGCAAGAGTGGTATTTTTCCCTGTGCTTTGTGCTGCTCTGAAGACAGTGAAGCCTACAGTTCAGGGCTTAAAAGGAGACCAAGGACTACCCCCAGCCTGGCTGCACAACCCTGTATGAAACCAAATTCTAGATCAGCTCACATACCTGAGAGTTATTTGCAATGAAATAAAGGTTGGGTGTGATTTGTGACCAAAGGATTCACGTAAGAAAAACAGACATGGTAAAAATTAAAATACAAATGATGCCAGTCCTCCTTCCCCCAAAATTAAGAGTGACACAGGTGAGATGCTGATGGGAGAGGAAAAATCCTTCTCTTATTCTCTCCTCTGAGATGAGGCACCAAAATGCTCTGTCCTTCAGCAGAGCAAAGCAGTCTCTGCTGGATAATGCCTCCCATCCCCCTGCCAAAACACAGCCAAGGGCTCATAAACCAGCATGTCTGCACTGCAAAATGTGCTAAGTCACATTGCCTGAAGCCTCAGATCATCTTAGAGCATCATCTGCAGTTTTTACTGCTGTTTTTCAGGGGCCATTTGACTTATGAATAATCAAATATCTCCTTCTGCTTCATTTGTCATCTGCCCCTGCCATACTAACTATTTCATGGGTTACAAAACTTCAGTTTTCTGCTGGGTGTCAATGAATTGCCTCGTGATTGTTTGTGATGGCTGCCATACAAGTGTATAACATAGAAGCAAGATGACACCTTAAGTGACACCTGATGGCACTAAGCACTAAATAAAACCAGGTAGCCTGGTAGAGCCTGGTCAGTTCTTCCCTCGTGACTTCCCTTCCTTCCATCCTTCTGTTCTCTACATCATCACCTGTAGAACAATTTGTCACAGTGGTGTCCATTAGAAAGAAGTTTGATTTTATCATTAGGAAATTCAGACTGCAATAGCCTTAACTATTCCAGAGAAATCTTTAGACCATTGTAATAATGGTGTTTAAGGGATAAAAGGATTATGAAATAAAGCCTTGCAGAAGTTTAAAAGATTCTGGAAACAAAGTTTCCTCCTCACAGAAACCCACTTAAAGCAGGTATCAAATCAACAAAACCCTGTGATGACACAAAGATGAGGAGCTGTGAAGTTAATGCACACAGCCCTGTTTCTTTAGCATGCACACTGCATTTACACTGTGACCCCTCAGTTAATCCCACAGCACATCCCAGGGCAGAGCCATGAACTCTGCAAGCAGGGAGCACCGGGCAGCCAGCGGGTTCCTGAGGGAAACTCACCTTTGATAAACCCCAGAGCCCGGGCTCCACTCCTCCTGCCTGCTGTTGCTTATTTTTAGCCTCTAAAATACGACCCACAGTTATCTGAAATTCACTTTGCAGCACTGCAGAAATATTTATTTTATTTCTTCCTGGACTGTGCTGGAGGAGTGTTCTCACACAGTGTAGTGTTCCTTTCAGGTAGATTCCTGTGAGCACTTTTAAGAGCAGAGGAAATGGTGCAAAGTTGTTTAAATACACCCTAAAAATGCTGCAGTATGCACCTGTCCAGCAGGAACTCCCTTGTTATTCACAGCCTCCCACTGTCTTCAGGACCAGCATCTGTATTTCCATCTCTGCAGAGGAGAGCTCCAGCTCACACCCTCTCCTCACAACTGCTTCCCTTTCTATGGCAGATGTCTACAAGGGTTGTCCTTAAAGCATCAGGATAACCTCCTGATCAGAAAGTTAAGGCCTGCCTATGGTCCAGTCACCTGAATTTTGGTCCCTTACCAACTAAATATAATTACTGATATAAACTTTAGACTGTGTAGTCTTTGAAGACTTTCAAGATCTGACTGGATTAAGCTCCTAAGAGTTCTGACAGTGTTTCGAGCAGGAGTTTGGACTGGAGTCCTCATGAGTTCTCTTTCACTCTGAATTATTCTAGGTTACAAGATTAGAAAAAGATTCAACTTTCCAGATAGGATTTAGAGTTTATTAGGGCGTTCCATGCTGGGATGGCATGGGTTCTGTAATCTGGAGTGTGATGCAGCTGGGTAAAGCACAAGCTCTAGGCTATGAAGCAGAGCTGTGGGTAAACACTTGTACTGCTCCAGCATTTCTGTGACTATCACCCTGGACATCTCACTCTGATATTTTGGAAAGTATAGTAAAAAAGCATAACACATTCCAGGATGAATTAAAAAAAAAAAAAATCCAGCAACTTGATAAAACCGACTTCTACCTCATCAAAATTTCACCTCTCCCATGTCCTCTGCTGAGGGTGCTGAAGGACCACTTATTAACATAAGCACTTATTAATATAAACATTATTAATCAGTGACTACTAAAACATACAATTTTCCATTTATTACCCACACAAAGTTGCAAACAGTACCAGGGAAAAGGGATTACTCATTTCCTTTAACCCTGGAGCTCTCCATGTTCGAGGTCCATACTGTACTCCTCATTCCTTTGGTACAAGAAGTCTCTACTTGAACAAGAATTTTAAGAAATGTACTTGGCACTTATTTCTGATCTCTGCAGGAAAAGAATCCTGTATTTCCCAGAACTGGATATTTATGTTCATAATATTTTAGAGGAGTTAATTTGAGGGAAAGAGCAATATAATGAGGGAAGCTCTTCATATGACACTGCCTTTTCCAATTAAATATTGTGAATATCCTTCAAAAAAATGTCACTTTTCAGTAACATACCCATGTAGGATGGCAAAAAGCAGTAGTGACTTTTAAATATCTAGTACTTCCTGAAATGGATGATAAGAGACTGGAATATAAGAAAAAAAAATCATTTTCCTGTAAGTGAAATAATTTTACAGATGAAACATGACTGTAGTGAGTTTATCCTACTTCTACTTTATATTAGGCACAAGAAACAGAAATCTTTAGAATGAACTACTCATCATTATTAACAGCTTAAATCAGTTTAGAGGGCTTATCTTCAATGAATTATTCAAGAGTTTCATGGATTACCTGCTGAACTTTTTATGCTTTCTCACCACAATGTTGGACCTCCCAGTCAGCTGAAAAATATTACTAGCAAAGAGTTAGCTGTTAGAGCCCTTGTTTTTAGAGAAACCATGAAAGCTCAGCTTTCTAAAAGCATGATGTTCTGCCAGATAAATAAGAGATAGAGAAGCAAAACTCATAGAAATTGAAATTTGAGTTGTGTAACTCTACACAAATACACTAAGAGCAACAGGGGAAGAGAGCTGTTGTTGTACTGGAATTGAGGGGGGGGAAAAGGAGGAAAATCTCAAATGCATAATCCTGAGAAGTTTCTTCCCATCTAAAAGCCCTTCACAACTTGCCCTCAAAAGCATGTATGAAGCAGCCATCAGATACCATCAAAGGGGAAGAAACTTGTGATTCATTTTTTTTTTTCAGGAGAGAATTGGACTTCAAATAATTATAGAGGCATTGGAATAAACTTTAAAAAATTAATTTTATGAGTCAGGAATTAAAAAGTAGCAGCAGTTTGCTCTAGTGAAGGCAATATTAGACCTGGGTTTTAACTGCTGTTTTCCTACCATCTTTTTCTGTCCAAGTTCATCACTGGCAAATATCAGTTAGGTGACAGCTACTGGAATTTTTACAGGCTGTATTCCACCTGGAGGTAAGTATTTCTAACATCATACCACATGGAAAAAGCAGCAGTTTGAAGGTGCTTGGATTCCTTTGCCTTGTTGGTAGTGGACTTCCCAAAGTAATGTGCTCCTCCATGAACACCACTTCCACCAAAAGAAAGAAGTTGTTTTTCTTTCTTCTTGGCCCCCTCAGTGTTTGGCTTGAGGCTAGAGGATATTCTTTTCAGCATGTAAATACTTACTTTGAGTAAATACTACAATCCTCATGTACTTCCAGACTTCTGGAAGTGCAGAGTGAAAACCCAAGCCCAGCTGGACAGTGAAATCTCAGCAGGCATCTTCCCTATACACAGGACTATTTTCCTTTCCTATGAATTCCAAGATATGCTGCACTGTTCAAAAAGAGAAAAAGGAAAGTTAGAAAATATGGATTATCCTAATTTACTGAAGCAGCCTGGCTTCACCACTCTCATCAAGATACTGGGCATCATTTAAAGGCTTTAATTTAATTTCTTTCTTCCAGTTAATAGAGAAGGAATTTAGAGTACATATATATAGCAATTACACATCGAATTAATGACCTAGTAACAGGGAATGAGACATTTCCTTTGGTATAACAAACGGGCAAATTTGTAGGTTATGAAACCTTTAAATCCCCTTTCAGGCAGGCTATTGATGGCACAGAATATTATATAATGTATGTGGACACAAATCTTGCTGTCTGCAGTGTAAGCCTCTCATACAGTACAGCTGTTGAACAAACTGCAGCAGACATTTAGCTCCTGTTTACCACCAAAGCATTTCTTTTTTTATTGTCAGCGATTTACAATCCTAAATCTTCCCCCCTTTAAAATGCAACATACCCCACTCCTCAAACCTCAGTTACCAGCAAGACAAGTAATCCAGTGGCTTTGCCAAGAGAAATTGTCATAGACAGGGAGTGTTTTAGGTGGAGAAAAATATGCTAAATATTGTGGCCAAAATTGTTCATAGGCAGGTATTTCACATGGGAAGGAATGGGCTGCTTCAAAGAGATGGTGCAAAATGAAGTTTGTGCTTAGTATTAAGAAACATTTGTTCTTGTTATCATGTGTCCAACACCCCTAGAGAACTTCCTATGGGTGAAGTGCTGTGCCACTGACACTGCAATGCAGGCTTCAGATTGCATGTGAAAAGGTAGGTGTTCTAGTGCTCATGATTTTAATATTTGGGAAAATATGTGTTTTGTTAAAAATTGAGTTTGCTAAATTTCGTTGGAGCTATCTCACTCAAAGCTGGTACAAAATCAGGTAGGCTAGTAGATAATATTTAACAAACTGGTGAAAAACATTGTCTTAGTGGGCAAAGAGATGGGATTTTAAAAATTATATCAATTTACTTAAACTCCGGAATGGAATGGCTTTGAAATTAAATAATCCAACTGCTTTGATTTACCATATGGACTAAAATGACTCTCATTATAGGGGGGATTGTTGTATAAAGTCAAGAAGCCACAGAAAGGGATGAAAGATGATTCATTTAAACAAAATCCGACAAAACCGTCACTCTTCAGCAAACTAAGACCTTTATTCTAGACTTTGTCAGTGTTTGAACAGCTCTGATCCATGTTCTGTAACATGGGGAAAGGCAATTCAGAGACACACCCAGAAGCACTGCATTTACCACTTATTTAATGTCTGAAGAATGGTCCTGCTTCAATGAGCTACTCTCCACTATTTAAATCATTTATCTGCAGCATGCTGTACATAAATGCCAGGACAGAAAGGGGCTGCTTCCATATGTGTACAGGAAGAAGGACGCAGCATATTTAGGTAATAAGATCATGTAAGCATTATTCAACACACTAATCAAATCAGGTGACTCTACATGGCTTATAGCAGATGCACATCTCCTGCTAATATCCATAAAAGCCTCATTTGTCTGATGAGAGAGTAATTCTAATAGATGGATCTGAAAGATAAACAGCAGAAAGCTGAGTGCCATGTTTGTTCCACATATCTTCAGACACAGCCTGCTTGTTTTAACCTACCTCTTATGCAACAGAAAAGGATTCACTCTCCATATTAATGGGTGAGATGCTGCCTTAAATTGATAATGTGACATTTGAGATCTGATTTATTGTTTCCTGTTCAGTGCGTGCACATACAGAGAGCAAAGGAAAGGGTTTGAGTGTTTGAAAAAGGTCAGAGATGAGAGCAGCGTAGACTTAAGATGAGATCAAGGCTCTTAGCAGATTTTAGGAGTTTTGTCTGCCTCAAAGTCTGAATGCTTGAGTAGACAGGTCCTGTAAGAGGAATCTGCATGCTGGAATTATGATGGATATATGATTTAACCTGATTAACAAGAAATCCTGGGAGGAAAGAGTATCAGAAAGACTCTAAGCTAGCAACACTATACTAAAATGAGAAAAAGCCATTTGAAATACAAATCTCTTTAGAATTATTTTTCAGATCACCTTAAAAAAAAATCTCTGAGATAGGGGGGAAAAAAATTCTAAATATCCAGTAATTTCAAGGAATTGCAGAAGACTTAGTCTAGAAAGATGGACAGTTCTTTTTTGAATAAGGTCTTTCTACATTAACAATAAAATCACATTTAGCAGCAGCTGCCTAATAATCTCCTCTAGTGTTTGGTTATCTGAACTTGCTTTAAGTGTCACATTCTAACAGCTAAGATGCATCTATGGGGGTTTTTTTTAACTTTTTTGGCCAAAGAAATGAGGAGATTTGAGGCTGTTTCCAATGTTCAGACCTAGTAACTAAACAGAGAAATTGGAAGGGACAAACCTTCTCTTTAAAGGTACTCCAACAAATTCTTGCAGCTGAGGCTTCCATTCCAGCACTCAAGGCCAAAAAAATGCATCACCACCACTTCACTGTCATTTTTCATGTAAGTGACAGCAATATTGGAAATTATCAAGAAAGATTTGAGAGTTAATGCAATTTCAATCGAAAAAGATGAAGAATTGTGCATCATTTTATCTGGGAAAGGAGAAATTGCTAAAACAGACAATGAGAGATTTTCAAGCAGGAAGGGAGTCAAGACTAGAAAGAGTGCTTTTATGTTAAAAAGGTCACCAATTTCAGACACTTTGTTTGCAGACCTTGGGCTTTCACATGACCACTAAAAGTTAGAGAGAAACACCATGAAATGGCTCTTTTAAATAGGGGGAGTTTCTCCAAGCAGTCCCACTCAGTTACTTTGATTTTGCATTTGTTTTGGGTAGAAACCAGGTACACAGAGACCTAGCAAAGAGAGTTTCAGAAAACATTAGTGATTCACTGAATTTTTTAAACTTGTCTCTAACTAAAAGACAACCTTTTGCTTGGTCAGAAAAGTCACCTTGTCCAGGTTAAACACAAGCATGGGTGGGGGTCAATAAAAACCATATTTACCAGAATTTCTCTGGATTTAGTGGATTTGTCACTGGCAGCACCCATCTTCTGCACCAATGACAGCACCAAAGTGTCAGTAAAGCTGAAATGAATCACCATGAGAGCTGGTACAACCATGGGCTGAGAGCTGTGAGCAAACCTTTTCTGAGATGACACTTGAAGCTGGTGTGGGAGCTCTGCACACCTGGATGAAGTGGTGAAATTTTGGATTTGTGTTTCCCTCAGAATCATTTTACTTCACTGTTTGTTACTCAGAACAAAGTTAGCCTTGAAGGTTTATGGGGCACATCAGCGAAAAAAATAAGTTATCTCCTGAGCATTCAGAAAGCTGCACTGGAAACAAAGAAAGTTAGTTCCCAAAAAGAAAAAAATGTTTTGAGCCTAATTGTGGAACAAGTGTAAGTGAAGCCAATGGTATTATGTTAGCAATTTACTCAGCCTCCATATCATCTCAGGTATCTGGAGCATCAAAAATAATGTACCATGGACTAGAATTACTGCATTTAGGCATTTTTGTTGCTGCAATAATGTACTAAAATTATCTGCAGCTCCACAATTAAAACCCAAGCTTCAGAGGCTCTGTGAATGTTAGTGTATCTTCAAAGCACTTTACAGATCAATCCTTTTCAGCATCACTCCAAAAGTGGAAAGAATTACCTTTATCTAATTGAGAAGCAAGCTGCAGCACAAAGACACAGTGAGTCATCTGCCAGTTCAGTGCCTGGATACCAGGGGGATGATACAAGAACAGAGAACACAGTGTCCAGAGCACATCACATCATCTGCAGCTGGTTTCCAGAACATTAATCTCATCTCCTTTCTATATTTAGTCTTCCACATACTTGTTCTGTAAACCATTTTCCATACCTGTGCCGCACAGCTATACAGCCACTTCCCAAAAATGCATTTTCCATTTGCTCCTCTTCTTTTTATATGACCCTTATTTCCTGTGCTGTCCATTGTTTCACACTGCCAGCACCTGAAAGTGGCAACCATTTCCAGCTACCTGCATCCTCTTGAACCTCCTTTTTCAGGGAATCCAGGCTCCCAGCAGCTCTTTGGAAATCACAGTGCAAAGAGGGCTGAACACTGAAAATGGGCTGTGCAATTCCTTTAATCCCAAAGAATGTTATTTTCTACTGAGCCTACAAGGGCACAGTCTGAAGCCTCCTTTCTCCATCAGCTTATATCAAATTCTTCAAATCTTTCCTATATATTAGCAATATTCAAAATGCTTTCTTTTGGGTCAACATTTTCTAAACACTTCTGCAGAAGTTACTCTTCATTTCAAATAACATTTTTCCTTAGCCTTTAACCTTTCCTTAGGTGACATTTACACCAATTATATGCAACCCCCAAATTTTGTAGTCACACACGTCAAAGATAGCCTCTGTTTAATGGCACAGGGTGACACTGAATACCATCAAAATCAATTAGACCTTCACATGCAAACAACCATCAATATTTATTTCTGTTCTCAAGGATGCATTTCGGAGTCTAATTTTAGGCACTCTGGGAGGACAAGGGACAAAGACAGAATCTTTACTGAAAAACAGAGACAATATCCAGTGTTTCCCACTGCTTTACTGAGACAAATTTGCTTCAGCAACTTGAGTTGCCACCTATTCTACTCAGATCTAGCTGAGATTGCTGTGTTTAGGCTCAGGACAGTTTGTGAGATAATCAGGCAGATTCTCAGGCCTTTTCCAGCCCACAGTCTGTAAAAGCCCTTTTGTTCTGTTGGATAATCAGATCTAAAGTTTCACATACATTCTACACGAAATACACATTAAATTGCTTTCCACAACCCACTTCTCTACCTGTTTAAATCCTATTAAAGCACCTTGACACCCAGAGAATATGGGGATAAATATTTACTGAATGTTGTTTTCTCCTCCTCAGATGCCTCAGTTCCTGGTCTGCAAAGGACCCTGGTATCAGTAAGATCACAACAAACCTGTTTAAAGTGACTGTCTCCTTGTATCTTTTTTGAAGGGCTCTTCCTGCTGGATATCAAGTTCTGTAAAGCTCTGCAAGACATTTTTCTTTCTGAGGATAAGGTGACCCTAAGGTTTAATGGGCTGAAATGTTACTGTAATTTGTGGTTTTATCTAGCAGCTATTATCTAGACCTTTGATAATAGTCTAAAACACTTTCAAGCATTTATTTTTAGTCCTGGTCTACTTCAGAAAAACAGGTATATGAAATGTGTATTAACATTCTACCAGTGCTGTTCTTGTACACTTTTCCTAAGCCTCTGGCCCAGCTCTATCTTCCTACACTGACCTTTGCTGGGTCCTTGCTCTTAGAACAGTTCCTTGGATTTCAGTCAGATTATAATCCAGACAGAGGAACAGATCAAAAACTAGGCTAGTCCCCTGTGCTGTAGGATACCTCAGTAAAAGTTAGCACAACACCATAAATTTAGATCAGGTCGTGGAATGTAAGATCTCTGAAGACAACCTCTCCAGCCAGAAATATGTTCTGGTAGCAGCATTATTCACTTGCTCCTAAACTTTCTCTTAATCTTAAAATAATGGAAGCAAAAAAAAAAAAAAAAATCCATATATGAGGAAAGATTATAAACTCTAGAAACATGTATCACCATGAAAATGTCAATCATCATCTGATTTTAAAATATTTCCCTGCAGATTTGCATTTCATTGCTCTGCAGTGAAGAAATCCCCTCCTGCAGGAACTGCAATGGTTGTTGTGTTATTTGGGCAGCTACTTGTGGTTCTCCAATGAGGATTCTAAAGCTACAAACAACACATAGCAATAACCTTTACAGCCTCCCTCAGCACAGGAGCAGGGAGTTATAGGAAAATTAACAAAGATAAGTGGAAGCGAAGTGGTTTTGGTCAGTGGTGGCTTCAGTGTTTGACTGCACTACCTGCAGAAGGCAGGTCTGGGATCCTCAGCCATTGATAAGAAAAATCATCAATAGGCACAAGAAAGGATTCAACCTCAAAAAGTCCTGATTCAAAAATAATATTTTCTCCCTGGCTAAAGTTGTGCAAGACCATTTCCTTTCAGGATAAACTAGAAAATTGTCTCATCAGCATGTAAAAAGAGGATAGATAATACTGACATAGAAATGGAAATGTATTTTCTAAACCATGAGTATTTTTTTGTGGAGCTGAATTACATGTCACCAACTAACCACTTGCAGCAGCATGAAACCAATGATTTCCTAACCTGGACTCCCCAGTAAGGGCAGAGAAACTCCCAGCTAGACCTGTTCACCAATGTCCCCAAGGATGAGCAGGAGGAAGCACCAGCCTCAAAGCTGGCAGGATTCAGCTCAGCTGACACAGCAGGAAGGCTGGGAGGAGGGAATTTGTTTTCACTGCTGTTACTGCACTATTTCAACATTCTTTTAATTGTTCAAGCATTTCACCTACTGAGGGCAAGAATTAGATACACAGAAAGTAAAGGCTTTCCACAGGGAAGGACAGCTTGGGATGTTGAACAGCAGCTTCAGCCGGCATTTGCTGAGTTTGATTTTACTCACTGTAAAAAAAATCTCATTTTACTTTGTTTTACTCACAACATTGCCATTCTTGCAGCCTCTGAGAGGTTCAGGACAAGACAGATTTTCAGTTCCTCGGTCCCACTGCTGCACTCCTGTTCTCCTACACTGTCCCTCAGACAAAAGTTGCCTCTCACCACAGCCACCAGCCTCGGCTCACGAACTGCCACGATACCCCAATGGGGAATAAGGGGGTCCAGATATGGGATATGGGATGCAGATTTCATATATAGCCTGTTCTTCACAGCCTCACAGAGGCCACATGACTAATGCACCTCACATTTTTAACTGTCTGAAACTCAAACCCAAAGAAACTTTTACAATGGCCTTGCCTTTATGCTCTTTTGCACTCAGAAGACATAATGAGTCCATGCTATGAGCTATCTTACTAATGCACCTGTCACAATAATGATATTTCTTTTTTCATCTTCACAGCCAGGTGGTTCAACCCTGATTTAGAAGAACCTGCTTGCAATTGATCTGGCCATCATCAATTCAGGGAGTAGTTCAGCTGAGAAGAAGAATTTAACATTTGCACCTTAGGTATAGAAATGATCCTGGGTGCCTCAAGTAGTTCAATAAAACAATTTGCTCTTTCACAAGGTACTTTAGATCAAAAATAATGCTTTGCCTGAAATATCCTTTGTGCAGACAAAGGATCAGTAAATCATATTCAGATACATCCCTATACCATAGGATGAAGAAGGTATCAAAGCACAAAGTGAATAATTTCTATCAAGAAAGACAAAAAGGTGTTTAACAGAATGATTGTGCCAGCTTACACTTCATGCAGAATATGACTGTCACCTGCAAAGACAGCTCCCTTCAGCAGCTGGGAGCTGCTGGCCTGATTTGCAGGAGGCACAACAGGGTGACCTTGTGTCCAGGGTTGCAGTGCAGGATGTAAGCAGCAGTGTGTATTCACCATCATCTGCTGGAACTGGGGCAGGGGGAGGGACTGGGGTAACCCTCTGTCAGTGGCCCAGCTGTCAAAAACCAGGTGGGGCAGTTTCTTTATCTCTTCCAGGACCCATCATCCCTCCAGGGAGAGATCTTCTGTTAATGGGCCATTCAGTCTCACTGCAGGACTGATGAAATAACATCCTCCCATCGGGAGATGCTCCACCCAGGGGAGGAGCCAAGCATCCCTACCTGGATACAATCTGATATTTGGAACCCTGCAGCCTTTTCCACTGGATTCTCAGAGGAACACCAGGCCCATCTACACCATCACTGGACTTTCACAGAAAAATTAAACCTTTCTGCAGGATCAGTGCTTCAACAGAACCACATCTGCCACTGCAGGAGGGCTGCAGCCACCATTTAATGGGACTGCAGCCAACACCCAGACCCACAGGGTGTCAGGTTGGATTCTGACTCTGTCAGTGGGGTTGTTTTNGCTTCACCGGAACCCCACCGCCCCCTGCAGGAGGGCTGCAGCCACCATTTAATGGGACTGCAGCCAACACCCAGACCCACAGGGTGTCAGGTTGGATTCTGACTCTGTCAGTGGGGTTGTTTTTTTTGTGTTACTTCATTTTTTATTTTAGTTCTCCCAAAAAAGAACTGTTATTCCTATCCCCATATCTTTGCCTGAGAGCCCCTTAATTTCAAAATTATAATAATTCAGAGGGAGAGGAGTTATGTTCTCCATTCCAAGGGAGCCTCCTGCCTTCCTTAGCAGACATGTGTGGTTCAAATCAAGACACAGGCAAAAGTGCCCATGTCCCATCACCCACAGGCTGTCCATCCTCCTCCTCAGCTGAGGGGCAGACTGGGGTCACCTTCCTGCCTGACACGCTGCCAGAGGTCTGTGCAGACAGGGCACAAACTGCATTTCTCTATGCAGTCCTTTTGTTGTCAGCTGAGCACTGCTCCTCTGGGAGCTAAAGCTGAGTAAGAGCTCACATTTGGTATTCTGAATATTCTCCTTTTACAGACTCTAACCTTTCCATATCTTCTGTTTGGTCAGGCTGGAGATTTGTCACCTTGCATGTCGGTTTCCATTGTTTTCTGAAGAGTACAATTGAAATTAGCAGCAGTTTCTTACATATACAAAGAATAATTATGTGGATTGGAAATACATTACAGTAGAAATCCCGTGGAAGTGGCAATTTACAAAGATTTTTTTCTGAAAAGACAGAAGAATTTGAGATCGTGCAGATGGCATGCTGACAGAAAAATCTAGATTAATTTGCCAGTCAGATTTAAAAAAAATTAAATCTACATACCAGCAACTTTTCTGTATATGCCTTAGAAGTTTTCTTTTTTTGGCATGTATTAAAGTTTCCATGAAAAGCCGCTAAAATAACAACTCAACCAATTTTGTTTTAATGCAAATTCTAAGATTCTGTCAGAAGGCTTCTCTTTGGCAACAACCACTGGCTAGAGTATTACACATTAAATAATTGCTGACAAATCAAAAGAAAATGGTTTGCCAGATATTTAAGAATGAGCAATTATTAGCACCTTTACTAAGAACAAAATTAGAGCTAAGCAATTTCTACCTACAAGAAGGTCTATAAATAGCATTACTTGTCAGCAAGTCAGTTGTCACCACTGATGGGGCTGAACAAATAATAATGGGTTTCAAAGTGGCTGCCCACTGCTCAATTTATTCCAAGCTCCACACACGTTGAGGAGAACTGCAGCTCTGAATGAGCATGCCAGAGAAGGTTCCCTTGGATGCCATTTCTGTAACACAGTCCAAAATAAGGTCCTTCTTGACCCTCACCCCACAAAAAGTGAGGTGTTGTGTGTCCTCTGGAGTCACCTAAAGCTCCATCCCAACTTAAAATCAGATTAAGTCTCAAATCCAGGTTGAACAGATAGAAACCATTTTGTAATCTGCCATCAGATTATCAGTTCATATAGTTTTCATTTTCCTGATTACGAGCACTCTGTTTCCCTTCTTAGGTTGTCTGAAAGGGTTCATATTTAGCACATAACCCCTTTCCACACAGGAATTACAGGAGAGTTTTAGGGAGATTTTCAAATCCCGAATTTGAAAGCCTGTCACTTTTTCTTCACACAGCTCCAGCCCAGTTGTGACTTTGTGGGGGTGGATTCGTGGGGGAGTTGCAGTCTTCTTCTTCTTGCTGATGGGAAACGATAGGCAGCAGAAAAAACCCCAGATATCAGCTTTCCAATGCTGAGACAGAGAGAAAAGGCAGCTCTGATAAGCACAGCACCATGGAGCACAGCACCAGAGGGTGATGGCTCCAAGGGAGGGCTTGGACATCCCAATGACATCACTCAGCAACCCCTGCTGTCTAAAATTCCATGCCATTTTAAAAACACCAGGGTTGACAAGTACTAGATATGTTTATTTTTTAAACCAAGAAATGGGTCACAGCTCATCAGCTCATGGGAATTTTGACAATCGATCCAACCAGGAACTCTGAAAGCAGAAGAGCTTTTCCCAAGCACACAATAGGAAGGAGCATTTTAAGCATAAACCCTTAAGTATGCTTCAAGAAAGGCTGTATGAATAGAAGATAAATATGTAAGAAGCACTTAAGAAGATGCCTTTTTTCCAGGAATATATCTAAGTTAGTGAACTTGCACTGAGAAACTTAGCTAAAACTCAGCCAGACCTAGAAACTTAGTTAAAACCCAGTTTGTTTTCTCTTTATTAGTTATTCAAGCTGTTGGTGCCCAGGGCAAAAAATCCATTTTAAACACCTATCTCTGACTCTGCAGTGCCAGGACCAGCTGAAGCCAACTGTCAGAAACACAATTTTCCAAGGCCAATCTGATCATAAAGAACCCAGATTTTCTATCAGTGATTATGTACCCTCAAACAATATTTTTCAACTGCAAATCTGTATTAGTTCATAGGGGATAATTCTGAATATTTTCTCAACATTTATAACAGTACAGATTGATCATATCATCTATAGACACAAGCAAACAACAGGTATTTTCCTAGAATCCACATTTGTTCTAATGAGAAAGAACATGGCTGGATTTAGCTAACTGAGGAAGCTTAGTCCATCACTAAAAGCTGGCTCTGATTTTCTGAGCAATGTCCTGGTATGGACAGAATTTACACCAGGCTCAAGAGAGTCAGGGATCCTTACAAAAAAGTGTAGTAGCCTCTGCTCTGTACAGAAGTGTCCCCTAACAAAAGTCCAGATGAATGAAATCTTAGCATTGCTAAAAACAGGCTGATTGCTCACTATTCTTCTTCAGTGAGAAGGCAGAGGAAATCCATTTCTTTAAAGCTCCACTCATGTCCAGAATTGGGTCAATCATCCAGAAAATCACTTCTTCCTTAAACTAAGTCTCCACCAAAACTATTCCCAGGCTGAATCCTTATGAAGGAACCACGGAATCCACCCTTCTGTGTCCAAAATGATATATTCATTTGATACTAACTTTAGAATAACACAGAGCTTTATCTCCCCTGGAAACAAACTGCAAACTTGCAGGAAATACACTTTAAATGGCAGCTGATAATAATGGTCTGATAGAGGTGCTGTGCTGGGACTTGGGCAATCAAGGTTCATTTTCTGATTCTTCACAGGGTCAGCTGGACTCTGTCCACTGTTCTTCTGTAGGAAGGCTTAAAAATCCATCCTTCATCTGCCCTTTTGCCTTGTCCAAGAGACCTTCCAGGACTCTGTGTAAAGTTCTTAACTATTTATTTTTATAATGATAGCTCAAAAAAAGAAAGGTGGGAGACCTGGTCTTTCTGGACTAAAGCAATAGGAGATGAACCTTCCATTCATTTAAAGGTGATATTTCCAAAGTTTCTTTTTTGGCTTTATGTGCTCAGAGGTATGTGTGCAGACTGGAGAACTCCTATTGCCTAGGAAACATTTTTGCACTGATTTGAAGCACCCACCAAATGAAAATTCATATTCATAGTTAGTTTGACCTAACCTCAGCAGTTTCTTTTATGACATGCAATAGGAATGGAAAAGCCACCCCAAGACTGCCACGATGCAGTGTTGTTAGTGCTGCTTCCATTAGAAGTTGAAACTATAAAATTAAAAGCCTCACTTTCAGCATGTAAAAACCCAGCATTTATTTGAGAGTCACTTTTTAAATGAATACAGTCCCAACTGTCATTCTCTGCTATTTAATCACAGGAAGCTTCTTAGGAATATAAAGCAGGAAGTGATTAAGTTAAATTAGAGTCAGTATCTACAAGCCTCCCCTTAAAAAAACAGTATATATATACTTATATATATTCCTGAGGGCTGTTAAAACATGGTATCTGAATGAATGAGACTGTTCATGGATGAAGAACACAGTATGCACTTGCTATCCACATTGAACTAATCTATGACATGAAGAAGATTTAAAGGAAATTTGAAGAGTACAAACAATAGCCTGCAGCTGAGGAAAATCTTAGAGTGAACTTTTAATACCTCACTTATTTTCCTAATTTTTTTTCATAACAGTCTTGCATTTTAAGTGAAGACTCCAAGCCATCATTTCTCTTCTGCTCCTTTCCACCAAAATTATCCTCTACCTCTTGAATCATCCCTACATGCTTACACTGGATAAAACAATAGAGGAAGATGCTTGTTTTAAAGCCAGATATCTGCAGGATTTTCTTTTCCAGACTCTATTATGTTCTCCATAATTGTGTATTGCACACTTTGAGATGGGGAGGTGTAGATAATATTGGCTGCTGTGGGAGAGCTAAAGGAAAAGATGATGCTCAGCACCTTTTCCTTCAGACCCACCCCTCTCCATTCTGAACAGGCCAGACTTCTCCCAAATGTCTCACAGTCTTCATTTTTTAAAATTGCTTTAGGTTTTGTATGAGTCAAGTGCTCAGTACACTCTTTTTCATGACATTAAACATCATATGATCCTGGGTACCTTGAGCAGGCTCCTCAGAAAATCCCTGTTTTCAGAGGAGAGGGTTTGTTGCCAAATTGGCAGGCAGCTATTTGGTTTCCCAAGCCCAGTGACACTTACTCAGTATTTGTGATCGTTTTGTGACACAGAACCCGGGGATGATTTCAGAGCCTGCATCCCCAGCTTGCCTGTTGTATCCAACAGCTGGAGGACAGATGTGTGAGAGGCTGGCAAGGCACAGCTGGGTTTGACCCCCCCAGATTACTCACAGGACTGCACACTGCCACAGGTGAGCAAGCTGTGTGCTGGCAGCAGTGGCATGAAGCCAGGGTTTGGGATCATCCATTTTTGATTTTCAAAGCTACAATACCAATTTTTAACTCTTTCTCACGTAATTTCTACAAGAGCTCTGTGTAAGTCACTACAATACCCACATCACATTCTTCCCTGACAACACTGATTTTATAATTTCTCCTGATTTAAGCTAAACCAAGACCCTGTCATTGCTACTTGCCAAGTTTGTTAAGCATCTTCATCTAAAAGGCTGTGAATCAATGGGGTAGTTTAGGTCCCATGTCCTACTTCATAAAGGAAGTTCTTCAGCTTGAAATTTAACATGCATCTCTCCAAATCAAAAGAGGTTCTAAAGCAGATAATTACCTACACAGAATAAGGAAACACAAAAGCTACAATTATATATTCAGCTACAGCTCTGGTTATGATTATTTTTCCATGTGGTCTCTGGGAAAACACCATCCCATTCTCCACTTCCAAGCAGGTTGCAGTGAGAGCCTCTCTGGTCTCCTCCTTCCTCTGTGGACAGAGACTCCCTCCCTCCTCTGTCACGCCAAGGTTCATGGGACAGTTTCTTCCCCCAGAAGTACACAAGTAATGTTCTTGATGTACCACAAGAGATTAGTTCTGTCTGAAAAAGAGGTGATATCTCTCCAAGCCACAGTTTTTTAGCTGTGTAGGGTTTGGCTGACTCTGCCTTACCCTCTACACATAACATCCATGTCAGGTTTCCACCTGACTTTCAGCAAGGCATTAACGCCAAAAACTTAAATGTATTCTTAATTTGCACTTGTGCTTCTGCATGTCCAAGTTTCTGGCCTGAAGACACCTTGATAGGGGAATGTTGAGGCTCTAAAAGGCTCTCACACATCAAAGATCAAACTTCCAAACAGAAGTTCCTCACCACTTCTGTTTTTAACCATAAAGCCTCCCTAAATGTACAGTCTCTTGTCCTATCCTAGCAGTGCCCCCACCTTTCTGCTTCAGAGATCTATTTCTCCCTGTCTTGTTATACACATCCTATTAGCTAATGCTCCTTTTCTGTTAGGCCCCTGTGGCAGTAGATCTTACTTATTTCTTATCAGAGATAAAATACTTAGATGTTATTATAAATTTAGTGGAGTCAGACACTTTTCCTGCTTCCTTTCATCTAAGGGATCGGTGGGAGAGGGTGTTTTGTTTTATCAGTACAAATATCCTCGGGGTATAAAGCAGTACAGACATCCTCTGCTCGTCACTGCTGACAATAAGACAGACAAATGACAAATTAGTCAATCTTACCTGCCCCTTATGTTCAGAGGGTGGAAAAGGGCATTGGATTGTAAAGGGAACTAATTGTTGAAATCAGCATAAAGCAGACCTTGAGCTGGACTATTTAGCGCCGTGGCAGGACAGGTATTCTTTGTTCTCACAGCTTTTCTGGTGGGGAGAAGGCTGCAATCAGGAGATATCTGCAGTGTGCCAGGCTGTGTTCATACACAGCAGGGACCCTTTTGGCCAGGGCTGCCAGAACAGGACAGGCAGGGACTGAGCTTTCCCTGCTGCAAGGCCTTTTGCTGGGCAGGCCATGTTTAGAGCTTTACCTTGGTGCATGGGGAGGGGAAAGTAGGCAGGGGAGTCCAAGCCATTTGTTTTCCTTCCCCTAATTCTGCTGAGCATCCAGGCTTTCAGCTGCTGCATTCAGAGATAAAGGCTTGCCCATCCTCTTTCCCATTTTGAACATGCAAGGCAAATTTTATGGGGAAGAAAATAGATCACCATTTTCCAAGCTTCTCTTTGTCTGAGGTAGGAGTAGGAAATGCTTTCCTTTCAGGGTGATTCTGAGCTTGCAGCTACAAAGGAAGCAGCCCCTCGATAAGTAGAGGCAAAACTAAGTACAGACCAATGAAAAGAATATGGATAAGTTGTGGTATGAGATTTTTTTACCTTTCTGGTATCTGCTGATTGCCCCTAACCTCACTATTGCAATATTTACCTACAAACCCTCCTTCTGTAACCCTAGAGATAGGAATGAAATAGGCTGGCCTGAAGCACAGCAGTGACAGGAAGCAGAATCAAATCTCTTCCACATCTGGAACCCTGTTAGGAGAGCAAGGTACTTTGATGTTTCCTTATTTTCTGTAAAAAAGGCCATGAATGCAGGGGAATTGCTTGTAGCCAAACAATCAGAGTCAGAGTGAGCTGCTAGAACTGCAGTTTCCCTGTGGAAGGGGAAGGGCCACTATTTGAAGCAAAGCCTTGGTGGCCCTTGTGCTTGTTTTACATCTGACCTAAAGGGTCATTCCTTAATAAGCCTCCAGCAGAATGTAACAAAAAAACAAGTGTTAAGATGCCACGTAGCTCGTGTTGATGCATGGGAGACAAAAATAATCAGTTTCAGGGAACAGCTGTGAACACAACAGAGGAAACTGATGTTCATAACCCCTTGCTCTCTGACCACAGAATAAACACACACAAAACTCATAAAGAAAGTTTTCTCTTACAATAGTTTGTGTCTGCCCAGGCCTCCAAGAGAGCTGACAGACATGGACTCACAAATAAATGGTGCTCTGCAGGGCCAGGAGCTGGACACAGCTGGACTCAGTGATGCTTGGTCCCTTCCAGCTCTGCTTATTCTGTGACCTCTTTCCTGCAGTAATCTTACTTCAGTCTGAAGGCAAGACAGGCACACACCTCAGGCTGCTCAGGGTGAGGGCACACACCAAGGCTGTGTTCATTTGTATGAATACAGCCATGGACACTATTCCTTCTCACTAGGTTGTTTCCAGTTTTTGCTTTAGAGGATTCCCAGGAAATACATGAAAGCTGAGCACAGTGTTCAGCCATCGTAGCAAAGAGACATATGGAGAGAAGGAGTGTTACTTCAGAAGCTGCTTTTTTAACCAGGCAAATATGCCAGCTGCTTTTAAACTCTTCACAGGTTTTCAGTGGTGCCAATAATCTTGAGATGCAGCTCTTACAGGGAGTGTGAGCAGGTGGTCAAAGTTCAGGAAAAACTCCACTTGATGCTTCAGCATGTATCATCTGCTTATTTCCATTGATGTGAATATTACAGCATGCCCAGGATTATAAATAATTGAAAGTGCAACAAGTTTATAGTTCTTCAGTGGTTGGGCTCCCAACAGATTAGGTTTGAATTGCTCAAATGAGAACAAATTTATATTATTTAGAAGAGTTCTGACGTGTAGAGAGCTTTTAGAAACAGAACGGAGTTCTGCGGAAGGAGAAATTTCCACATAACAGATGACATTATCACCTAATGTGCCTCTGCAAGGCACTTGGCTGAGGGATAGGGATATAAATAAAATGGGAACTGGGTACAGATAAATGTGAAATCTGCTAGTACAGACAAACCAAGGCTATGGACCAGTGAGAAAAAACCCCAACTTCAGAGCCCAGAGTCCCCCTTCACACTCTGAACCATTTGTGGTACATCAGAACTAGAGCCAAAAAACTCCCCCTTCAGCTCTCTGGGAAACTCAGAAGCATCTAGAACCTCAGAAGGAGGAGAAAACAAACTGAAAACTTTGAAATAATTCAGGTAGCAAATCATAAAAACTTCCCAAACGCATTGATGTAGCTGTGTCCAAATATCCTTCTGAGAAAATGAGATCTGAAGATGATTGTCACAATCACACAAAGTTTCTATTTAGATAGGACAAAGACAGTTTGCATGAAAAATCTTTGAGCTCTAATTAGAAGAGAGAAGCTTCAGAAAAAAATATTCAGATTACCAGATTGCAACTCATTAAAAACCATCCTTGTCACTTCCCATTATAAAGCTTCCTTGGACCACACCATACTTAAAGGAATCTTAATGAATTTTCTACTGCAGTAATTTGTATTAACAAGCTACTACATTACAAGTTACATATTTTTATAAAATAGAATTGAGTTTCTGGGCTTTTTCCAGCTTTAAGATGTATCATAAAACTGTTTGGCAAACAGTACTTTGAAAGTTTATGACATGCTGTATACTACCAGCTGGAAAAAATGGACCCAGACACTGAGAGCACTTTCCATGTAGCCAGGAGTAAAATCAGCTTTCCTGCCTTTCACATTTTGGTTTAATTCATGCTGCTCAGCAGCAGACACATGAACATCAAGTCAACAGAAATTTAAGCCACTGAAAGACAACCTTACTAAACCAGCAAAAGGTCAAATGATTCTGAAAATGTAAAAAAAGCCCATTAAATACTTGCACGTGGTTGGGAGAAGATATTTAGAAATTGCTGCATGGGACAGGATTTGGTACCCATTTGTGGCACTTAGGATGTATTTTGTGTTTTAAGAAGATGAGTAGTGGTGGGCCATGCATGGGCTGGGGTGTGCATCATACTTGTAGCCATCTGTCACAAAAAATTGAATGTACTTAGACCAAAATGCAGAAAGTCTGAAAGGAAACTTGTAATTTCTTGACTGAAAAAAACCCCAGCTTTTCCTCAGAAAGAGATCAACATTTTTGGTTGAAACATTCCGGGTCCTGATCCTCTCCTTTGTCTGCACAAAATCTTAGTCCAGGCTGGTAATTTTGGCACCAACAGTCAAAACGTTTGAAGCTTTTGAGCAACTGGAAACAATATATTGATGGAAAAAGTCCCCTTAAACTCTCATCCCCACCTGTATCAAAAGCATTTCACGTGTGCTCCGACATCAGAATGAGCTCCCCACACACAGTGACTGCTTCTGTTTGAGCTTCTTTCCATAAATACAGGAAATATGCAGCTGGATATGTTCTCTCTCAGCACACCACAGAGAGGCAGTTTCAGATTATAAAGCAGAGGAATAGAAACTGAGTGATCTCCTGTTTCTCTTGCCAGTGTCAGTTTTGTACCCTTCTGGTAACTTGGACAGCTTTATTCTTTCTCACTGAAATTAGATGTGCACTGGGTTAATGCAAAGAGCACTCCCTGGCTCTGCTGTAAGCACTTTCATTCCCATATCCTCACAGGGAAGAATGAAATACTTATGGGATTTATTTATTGGGTTATTTAAACCAATAATAAAGAGAGAGATACAATAATTTTTCTCCCTCAAATCCCACAGTTTTGTGTATACAGCCTGGATCCCTGTGCAGTTGTGTCTCTTGACACTAAGCACACCTATGACCACAGTGTCTGAAAACCCTGAGCATTTTAAAAGTAAGCACAGATATTTATCTTGTTTAACGTGCTGCTGCATAAAGTCAGGGGTACCTACTTGTTTCCTCACATATTTTTTGCTTTTTTTGGTATGTTTTTTCTTTATTTCATGTTTAGCTGCACGGTTGTTCTTTAAGGCATTGAGTCCAGAGATGAAAAATCTCTTTTTTTTCTATTGAAAAAAAGAAAAAAAAAATGTATTGAAATGGAAGCCTATTGGGAATGGTGTTTCTATGCTCCCTGAAACCCAGGATCTTCCTTTATTAAAGGTGCAAGCAGCAAGATCCAGAGAAGAGCTAATTAATCCTTTACGTCTTCGCAGAGGGTGACAAACCAAATGAAAGGGAACACTTCATTTCACAGGCAAACTCCGAGAAACCATGTTCACCATGGGTTATTAACTGACTGCTAATGAAGTATGAAACAGGATTTGTGTCACCACCCTGTTTAAGACATATCTGTGAGCAGAGCCTCTGCTGCAGATTGCTTCCATTATGACTTTAATCTGGAATGCCATTTGACCAAAATTAATATTTTAGCTGAGGCAAAAAATTTTCCAGAAATGGGTGATCACCCTTATAAATAACACCAACAATAAAATATGACTTCACTATAAACCTACCTGACTGATTGATTATAAATTGCTAAAAAAAAGATAAAGGTATTTGCCATTTGCATGGTTTTCTCCTAAGTGTTATTAAAAATAATCAGGAAATTGGTACTTCATATCTGTTGCTCTCATCTCTTCATTTCCTCACTGTGTGGTGCACAGTCAACATTTGGAACATTTGGAGTGTGACACTATTTTTAATGGGGCAAAGTGTAAAAATTCCATCCAAGCTTCTGCCACAGATTAAGGGTTTCATGGCAGCTTTGCAGTCAGTGGCTACATGGATTATTTTGGAATAAGTTTCTCTTGCAAGGTTAGGAATGTTGAAGACACAACATTCACCACTGCTGGCAGGTTGGGTTTCTTTTCCTTTTTTGAAACCTTTTTGTCATTTTTCTTATGTTGTTTATGCCTTGGGAGCATCATGTGTTAAAAAGCAGAAGGGTGGCTCGGGCTCACAGGCTGCTGATATGTTAAAAGGCAAGATGAAGAGTTGAGATCTCTCAGGAAATAAAAATGACAAAAAGAACTTCTTGAGCTACAGGACAGCTCTTATTTCATAACATTCCCAGAAAAAGGTCATAACATTGTAAAACACACAGCCATTCCTCCTTGGAAGTCATCTCTGTGATTACTCATTACCAGAAGACAGGTCAGAGACAATTACCAAAGTTCCCAGAGTCTTGGAGATCATGACTGACAGACCCTTAATAACATAACAAGAGGGGGGAAAACAAATCCAAGCCTGTTCTTCCTAGCAAGGTGAGGTGGGCATATGCCAAATCTAGCATTGGGATAAAATCCAATATTTAGATTTTTATGAGTTTACCAAATTGGTCAAGATGGGATCAGAGGAGCTGGAAATTATCTAGAATTTAAACAGCTAAAGTTCTTGGGAAATTTCATCAACATTGGAAGCCATTTTTTGAGAAATACTAATTAAATTGCCAGGCCTCATCCTGGGGATGGATATAATTTTCTTTTTCTCCAAATGTATTTCCAAAGTTTACACTGACTATTTTTGTCCTTTGCTTGGTAATCTGTTACTCCACTGTCAACAGCAGAAAATTGGTGCTTTGGCTGCTACTCACACTTTAGTGCATCTTAGACTTGTTATTGAGTTACAGGAGGAATTTGATCAATTATTCTTGGCAGCTGCAGAGGAAGAAAGACTTGTTGAATTCATTTCTGACTTTCCTATTCCTCTTAGTTCCATCTGATCTAGTGCAGTCAAAACACCTATTAGGATTAATACCTTATTTTCATATTTGCACATTTGTCTTTCAGAGCCTCAACATTAAAATAAGTATCTATATACATGAAGCAAAAATTACACTATTTCACCCAGGTCACAGAGGGGATCCCTGGCAGGCCAAGGAAAAGGATTTCTGAGTCTCAGAGCATCACACATTTTGAAGGAGAGATGGAAATCATCAGTTCAAAAGAAAATATTGATCACCCAGTGCTTAAACGGGAACTCCCAACAGTTTCTCACATAGATTTGTTAAATCTCCCAGACATTACATTACGAGATATTTTCATTTATTTTCTACTTTTTCCACTATATTAATAGTCTCAAAGAAAATAGGGATGGTGAAAGGTAAAGTTCATGAAGGTCATAAAATTCACCAGAGTTCTTAGGCATAAGCACAAGGTTAAAGTAATATTTTAAAAACAAACCAAAATGTACAATTCCCTTCAGATTTGTTTTTCATTACCTGGATTAATACCTGAACTTCTTTGCTACCCCCTGGGAAAATCTCACAGATTCCAAACTTATTTGAAGGCCTTAGTCTGGGACTATTTGAGTGGTTAAGCAAAAAAAAAAAGGAGAGTCTCAATTTTTTAAAAGTGTCCAATATAGTTTAGGAGCTGCTGCAAGTAACAGAATAGGGTGCATTGGATTTGCATGGCCTGGTTTTGCAAGTCCAGTTCACAAAGAACTGGTGCTGGTGAGTTGGGCTCATGTCAGGGAAGTTCATGGAAAATTGTCTCCCATGGGAGGGACCCCTCGGGGGAACAGGGGAATGACGACTCTGCCTGAGCAGTGGGAGAAACCATGGGTGGTGAACTGACCCAAACCCCCATCCCCATCTCCCTGCACCACTGCGAGAGGAGGTGGAGATGGGAAGGAGGAGGGGTGGGGAAGGTGTTTTTAGGTTTTATTTTACTGCTCATTACGCTGCTCTGATCGTGTCAGTGTAATAAATTCGGTGCAAGCCTCAAAGCTGAGCCTGTTTTTCCCATGAGAGATCCCTCCCAGTCCTTATCTCAACTCAGGAACCCTTGGTTGTATTCCCTTTCCCTGCCCAGCTGGGGAGGGCAGTGACGGAGGGGCTTTGGTGGGTGCCTGGCATCAGGACAGAGTCAAACCATGACAGAAGGCTTTTCAGCAGTTTGCAAGCCTTGTCTGGAAATCAAGGCAAGCTGTGCTGTGATTCTTCTTTTCCCTCCTGTTTAATTTTCTCTTTACTGCTCCTGAGGGCAGAGACAGTTCCCTTTTCCTGCAGAGTACCCAGCCCAGCAGGACCTCCCAATTCAGTCCAAGGCTGCATACTGGAACGCTCCAATGGAATGACTTTCATATTTCATTGGTTCCATCCATGGAAGTTTGAATGATTTATTGTGTGATAGATAGTCCTGAAGTTTTATTCACACTGCAAGTCCTTCTTACAACCCGCTGCTTTTTTTCCAAGTTTGTTTATTCTTGCAAAACGTTGCAAGATAAACGCCAGTAAACACCAGGCTGCTCTAAATAAATACAACTGACTGTGGGGCCTCCTGCAGTACACCAATGAATATTGAATTTCACACCTCTGGTGCTTTGGAGTGGTTTACACATATTTACAGAAGAGGCTCTTGTAGACAATTAGCTTCATCTGGGCACTGTTTCCAGATAACTTGAATGCTTGAAGAGGTCCCAGTTAAGGCTGAGTATTGAGAGCAGGGACAGTTCTTCACCCTGTCAGCAATTGCTTTTTCTATTATGTGTGGATGGATTCAAGGACAAATACATCAGAGTAATAAACTAAAGGACAAGGTGACACTCGGATGTGTGTTTATACCTCATAGGCATGCCTGCATTTGTAAAGGGGGATTATCTCAGTTCCTCTCTTGGCAGCAGTCAAAGCATCTTGTTTAGGAGAATACCTATTTTACCTCTGTTTTAGTGCTGTATTTCACACCAGGTTCAGTAATACCATAGCCAATCAAAGCTGTATGATAGAATTACCACTGTAGTGTACACCAACAAAATATTGCTCATTTCAGGCAACTTAATCTTCAGTGGCACCTGAGAAAGAAAAACCAAGCTTTGCATGTAGGAGTAGGAAGAATCCTAGCCTCTTGCTTATGTGGGAGGCACCTTACCCAGAGTGATAGTTTTGACTTTCTCTGTAGATTTAGAAACTCAGTCTGAGTAATCCCAGACTAATCCAAATTTACTTTTAGAAGCAGCACCACCAGGAATAAAAGAAGTGGTTAAAGCCAAATGTCTTGGTCCTCCTGCCTGTCCAGTCCTCCACTTCACACCTTCATTCACTCCTTAAAAATGGTGATGGATGGGACTAAAAAAAATAGGGTGCACAAGATGAGAAAAAAAGAAAAGTTAAAGCAATAAATGAATAAAAAAAAAGGAGCAGAAAGCAAGGAGAGAACTATATAGTGTCATTCTGAAGAGCTGTCAGGGACAATAGGAATAAAAGATTCTCAGCAGCTGAGGAGAGAGGCATAAAGGAATAACAAAATACTCATTTTTAGTCACATTTGCTAGATGCTTATGAAAGAGATCTCATAACAAACAAGTAAGGTGCTTTGAAGTGGAATTCCACATAAAAGAAATGGCAAAGATTGGCATACTTAGATATTGCTTCCCTTTTTGTCTTTGCTAATTGGCATATTGCACAAGGCTGAAGCTAGTTTGGGTTCCAGCAGTAGCAGCATTGATCCAATAGCATTGGATCTTCAACTTTTTTATAACTCTACAGGGGAATTAAAAATTCAGCAAGACCTATGTGTCATGTTTTCTCTGACTTTGGAAAACAGTACAAAACCAACAGTGAAACAAGGAGGCACCTGGGACCAAGCCAAAGATTCAAGACTTTAAGGATAATACAGCATCCTGCAATTGGGGGAAGTGGTGCAGCCCTGAAGACAGCCAGTCATGGTTTTGGGATCAGTTTATCCCTGATTTGTACCAACACAGTCAAGGTGTTTCTTCTACTATGAGTCTGAAAACCTGATGTCAGAACAGGTGAATGTCACAAAAACAGAGAAGGATTTCATTCTTGACTGAAGTTTATCTGTGCTTCTTTCAGCTTGACTTTGGTAAAACCATGTCAGTTTTCTATCAAACATTAATTTCAATGGGTAACTGGAGATCTAAACAAGAAAAAATTGCCTGGATGTTTTTTTGCAGTTTGTCACAGGGAGAAACTTGTGGATGCATTGAACATTTTGTAACCCAGACATCACAGTATGAGAGTCCCATAAACACAGCTGTTTCATTGGGAAAATCATTAGGAGCAGCTGGAAGTACTAGAGATGGAAGAAGCCAGGGGAAAAGCGTGCTCTGGCAAACGAGAAAATGATCTTTAACATTTCCTATAAGCACACTGTCTCATTAAGTTCTTTTAAAATAGATACACAAAGACACTTCCCATCCATGTGAAGCCTCCCCAGAAATCTTTTTGTGTAATTATGCCTGAACATATTTTTCTTAACATGTATTCAATGATGTTTAATACCTTATACAACACAGTAGAAAAATCGACAATTACTTCAGTGGCAGCCATTAAACTGCCATTCATCTTAACTGGAATATCCCTCAGCTGGAAATAGGCACAAGGGGAAGGATCCTTTTGTAGGTGTGGTACCTATTGTACATTTTAATTTAATTTCCTGTATAAGTTAAAACTCTTTTATGAGGGAAGTTGTAATGATTTTGGTAAAATTGGGCTACTGTGGAGACAAGCTTTGTTATGAGATGTTGGAATTATTTTAAGAGCCTTCAGCTTGGGAGTTTGTCACATGGCCTGGTTGATTTAACAATATAAACAATGGGATGCTAGCAATTGTTTATCATATCTTCCCTTCTGAAGAGAAAAGTCAGAGAAATTCTACAAAGTTTTTGAGTCTTTGCCTTTGTAATGCTGATTTCCCTGAGCAGCAAAGGTTTATAACAGTAGAATAAACCTAGAGTAAAACATGGAGATAAAGTCAAACATCACAAGAGAAGACACTGGGAGGTGGGGAAGTGTCTGGGAGATGGTTAAAGTAGTCTGCATGGAGATCATACATTAACCCAACTCAGATTTTCTGGCTTTTTTTGGATCTCTCTGGACAAGGAGGCAGCTTCATATTCATTCAGAGATAAGATTTTGCTCATAATTAATTCTCTTTCCTCGCTCACATAGCTCTTTTCTCCTTCAGGCAGGATCATGATTATTGTTCTTTAAGTACTCAACAATTTGCTTGGCCTGAGATGAGATACACTACTCTATGCAGCTTGGAATTTAAATAGGTGAACTTCATAAATCATGTACAAAGTGCGAGAATATAGCTGCCCTGGGGGAGGCCAAAATCCAGAGGTAAAGCAACCCTAGCCAGACTCAACACCAGAATTAAATTTACAGCACTGCAAGTCAAAAAGGGGAGAGGAGAGGAGAGGAGAGGAGAGGAGAGGAGAGGAGAGGAGAGGATCACTCAATTGTCTTACAAAGGCTTCCTTTGAAAACTGGCCCCATTCACAGCGAGAACAACCAATCTAAATTCAGAAATAGAGCTGTCAGACCTCATTGGACTAAGTGATGACCAGAAGAAGATTCTAGCATCAAGTGGACTTGATAGGATTCTGTTGAGACACCTGAGGTTGACCTGCCTGTTTGTGCAGCTCCACGGTATTCCACGATTGCATTTTCCTTGTGTGGAACAGACCTGCCCTCAGGTCTGGGAGTGTCCACCTTAGTGCTCTCTGGTGCTCAGCCTGTTCTCTCCTCCATCTTTTCTTCCTCCATTAAGTCCTGATTGTTTTGATTCCATCTTGTACGTGTTTGGTAGGTTTTGTGGAACGTACTGCACCTTATCGTGTGTCCTATCTCAAAGCAAGCACATTCATTTTGAATTAGGCATTATTCAAATAAAACCCACCCCAGCAGCTCTGCTCCAAAGTAATCAGAAGAAGGAAAAGCAGCTGACAAAATGAAAACCGCAGTATGTTCCCTGAAATGAGTAGATGGGGAACAGATGTCATTGCTGAAAATGAGAGGTTAACCTGACATAAATAACGAAAGGAAAGCAGTGGGGAGCCCAATCAAGGCTGAATCAATGCTCTGATCTTGCACAGTCAGACAAATCTTTCTTGCTATTTATGGCTTCATTTCTCCTTCACTCTCTGGGATTGCAGGTGGCAATTATGGGAGAAATTATCAGCCTTCTTTTTTCCCCTTTTTATCATTGTCCAGCTTGTGAAACCTGTTGGAAGTTGATGCTGGATGAGGAGATGTAGTTAATCAGCTGAACAGAATGTCAACAGCTGCACAACTTGGGTTTTGTTTCCACATATATATTCCCCATTGACTTCTAAAAAGGGCAAAAGGCATTTATACCCATTTTAGGGGACAAGACTAGCATCATGCAGAAACTTCATTCTGTCTACTTAATAGATCACCACCTTGTGAATTCACTACCATGTAAAAATAAGAAAACTGAAGGCAAAGCTTTTATTTCTATTTGTATGTTAGTACTTGTGATGTAAAAATTCTATATGCATATTCACATCAAAAACCAAACAGAGCTAAGAAAATAGTTTTATGAGACCATCTAGTCCACCTTCCCACAAGTGGGAGTGCAGACAAGGCCTTGCCTGACACTAAAAGTAGAAAAGCAAAGCAAAACACAAACGACAAATTTTACCAAGAGCTAAAAAGTCTTTTAGCGTGTCAGGCTAGAGAACAAAGTGTTTCCTCAACCCTGTTTGGAGATAATGAATTCAAACATCATCCTAAAGGCACCTTTTTTCTCTCCTAGAAGGTATCTGCACAGTGTTTTCCAATTCAGCCTCACTGATGGTCAGGGAAAATTCCTGGGGCTCGTTCATGATTTCCAAGTGTGCTTTCCCTGAATACACAGACATGGGCTCTGCACATACATTTTGGGAAGGAGTACACAGCCAGGGGGTCACTGCACCATCTCCTGCAGAAAAACCACCTTTACAGAGTGGGACATTTATCACTAATCAATAATAACTCAAAATTTTCTCCTGAATATGTTTACATCCTTAGCAGAAAAATATCTTTCAAGGGGTAAGCACTTGTGTGCTGCTTTCAGGGAACAGCAGCGAGCAGCAAAAGGTACAAATTATAATGTAAAAAACTGAATATATTTTCAGGTGTCAGAACTGTTTTACTTTCAGTTCTGAAAGTACACAGATAAGTAAAGCCTTCAAAGGTCTGTGTGAGCCTGGAAGGGAGAGAGCAAGTGAGTGTGTTCATGTGTGTGTGTGTGTTCACATGGAGGGGGATACAGAGCAGGAAAGCTCTTAGATGTTCCTGGCAGAAAGAAAAACTGAATTTGGCATGGAGGACTGATTAAGGCTCCTGTTCTATGTCTATGCCCAGAGCTTTTACACCTGTAGGTGCTCAGAGCAAAAAGCATTTCCTATCTCCTCTCACCAACTGCTGACCTACGGCTCCTTCATGGGCACGTACCCTCTCCCTTAATTTGGTTTGTCTGAAAATACAGCCATGATCACCTCCCTCACTGAGCCATACCACCAATACAACAAACATCCTTCAATATATTAAACAGGTATTTCTGTGCAGCCCAAAAGTCCTGACCCATTTTTAACATACTCCTCCCTCTCCCCCGTCAGGGGTCTCCATACAGTCTTAGCAGGGGGGTGTCCCCATGTGCACACTGCAGTTGTGCAATCCCCTGTACAGGATCCTTCTGTGCACAGAAGTGCTGGCATGCAGGAATAAATTGGGCAAGGTATTCCTCATGGCATTCCCCTGGTTTTTGTCTTTTTCCCAGATTTCCTTTGAAGTCACCTCCCATTAGATACCTTTGTTCTACAGTTCTCAGGAATTCCCCATTCACTTACTTTCTGACTCTCCTTATGCTAGACCCCTTATATAACACATTTCTCTTAAAAAAAAAAAAAAAAAAAAAAAAAAAAAAGCCTTGAAATAACCTTTTTCTAATGCTGTTTACAACCCTTCTACAAATCATCATTTAAAACCAAGTCTAAACCAAATGAGACTGAGAGAAAATTCAAAGCAGGATCTTTAAAGTCTTCTGATCTGAACAATCAAAATAACTGTGGGGTGCTGCTTGAGTGTGGAAAAAAGGAAGATCTGATTGCAGTCTGAGGTGAGTGAGACAGGTTAAAAGGCACATTGGGGAAATTGAGAGAAAGGAGAGGAAAAAATAAAGAAAACTAGAAAGTTGGGCTGAAAGGGAGGTGGGGATGGATGGAAAGCTAAAATGACTGGCAGGAGGAAAACCTCAGAGTTCAGAGAAATATTTAAACATTTTTTGGGGCTGCTGAAACCTAAACATCCAAGCCCACACTGAGTTAAGTATTCTCATAGAATTCATGTCCCTGTGTCATTGCAAGGGACACTTGGGAGAAACATGACTTTTAAAGTAATAGTTCTTGTAAGCCTTTTAATCTTTGCTTTATTAAAGGCAAAAAGGGGAAGGAGAAGGGCTGCCAGATCAGGAGCTCTGTTGTAGGTGGCATTTAAGCATCATGAGCCTCATGGATAAGTGATGAGCATATTCTCAAACTGGCTGCTGGATGTGCTGCAGGCTCCATTTCACACTGCTGTGACCATTTTGCCAGGGAGCTGCTAGTTTACTTCTCAATAATGAGAGCTCTTTAGTGCTGAGAAATTCGGGTTGAATGGGGAAAGCCACAGGAACCTGATGCAATTAGGAATTATCTCGCATTTTATAAGTGGAAGATCAATGATTTTTGCTTTCACAGCTGTTGCATTGAAAGAATGGTGCTGTTTCTTTGCAGCAGGCTATCACTTCATACCCCATAAATCAATATTTTACCATCAGGAAGATGCTGTAAAAGCAACCTGAAAAAAAATTCCCCAAATGATCTTTGCTTGTTTTACCTCTCCAGAAAAAAAGTGAAAGAGATTAACTTTACCCAAGAAATAAACTATGGTCAAAAGGGAACACTGACTCAATTTCTGCCTCTACAGCTTCAGCCTTGACATGAACCAACAAAACCCTCTGGAAGCACGAAATTATGCCCATGGATCCCCACTGGACACATGCTACCATCAGAAAATGCCAGCAGATACCTCTGGTACTTTTGTTGGCAGACTGCAGTGGGAATGATCTCCTGACACTGGGATAGAAGCACACAGATAAAGTCACGTGTGGAGCTGTGTATTGTGTCCCCACACACATCATCTGATCTCCTGGTTCCTCTGTTATGCACTGACTCAAAGTGATGCTGTAATAAAGATGTTAGTGAAAATAACATGCATTACTGCATGATTTTGAGGTAATTTGCTGTAGGGAATTTATAATTAACCTACTGTGTTTCTCATCTGTAGAAAATGAATTACACTTAATTCTAACAGGATTTTTTGAGATTTAGTTCTGTAGAAATTGGGAAGTACTCAGGTATCCTTATGGGAAGACCCCATGGATATTCCAAAACAGGCTGCATTTGACACACTCCTGATGCTTGCTGTGCAGAAAAAGCAACCATCCCTGGAATGGTTCAAAGGCAGCTTGGATGGGGCTTGGAGCAGCCTGGGAAAGTGGAAGGTGTCCCTGCCCATGGCACTGGGTGGGATTGGATGACCTTTAAGGGCCCTCCCAACCCAAACCAGTCTGTGATTCTAGGATTCCAGGAATTTATTGAAAACTGCCTTTGTGCTTTTGTACCAGAGGCTTCAGTAATTGATGGGAATGACAGCGACTGCACTGTCCTTCCTGCAGCCCTGGTGCCTCTCAGAGCACTCTCGTGAGGACGAGGGCTCACCAACCCCAGGGAACCAGGGCAGCACAGCAGCAAGGCCGACCTGCTGCCCCTGTGTCACAAGACAAGATTTCTCCCAAACAGTATCAACACAAGATTTGGTTAAGGGGTTCTGCATCTGCCCAAAGCACACTGGAAACACAGTCAGGATGAGGTGCAGGAGCCAATTACAGAGCAACCCCAGGGAATACCATTCCCCAAAACACCATTACATCAGTGACACAGGCAGCCAGGTCACAGGTGGTAACCACTAAAATGTGTGCAATGTGTTTTAATTTAAATCTCTGTTGGATTCTCCTGAATATTTTATGGAGGGTGCTGAAAAGTTTTAATTATCTCTGGAAAGCAAAACTCACTTTCTGACTTTCTAACAGCTCCTGTTACAATGGACTCCTGAAGCTCCTGGCAGATTGATTTATCTGCTGGGTTTGTAAAACTACAAGCTCAGTTAACAACTGGTACAGAAAGTCCCTAGAGATGCACCTGCAGGTTATGTTTAATATGGAATTTGGCCTGGGAGGCCTAATCAGGAGTAGATTAGGATCTACCAGAGATCAATTCTTATTGAATTCATCCAACCTGTGTGACACTTTGTGTGGTGAGATAATGACTCTGTGCAGGTTTGGAACCTGATCTCATCACTGAAACACAGAAAGGAGAAATTAATGCCCCAGATCAGAACATGAACCTGAGAGGTCTGGAATAAGATCCATGTGATACTACTCAAGGTTTTTTTTGGTGATGTGGTCAGTGAGATCGAGGCATGAATTTGATGAATCCTCAGCAAATTCACTGATGACACCGAGCTGTGGGGTGCAGTCCAGGCTGGAGGGAAGGGATGGATCCAGAGGCACCAGGACAGAGAAACCCTGAGAGAAGAACTTGAGGTGATGATTGATGGAAACCACCCCATGTGCCGCACGGACCAGTGAATTATCATCCCTTTCTCTCTTAACATTCCACAGCTTTTTAGAAATGCCACTACTACAGTGCAGTGGCCAAAGCAAAGGAAAAATATTCATTTCTTCCTGAGCATACGGATGCCCTTTATTACCAGAATGATGGGATTCACAAATGTAAATTGGCCTTTACAAAACACCAGTTGTCGCTGTGGGTCACTCACAAGGACACACACGACACATGTTCTCCAGAAGGCTAAAAGAGCTTTATTATTTATCTGACTCCATATTATACAGTATTTTCACACAGACCAGGGACTGGAGAAGTTGGACACCTCCCCCATTCCATTGGTCAAGGCAACTGCCCATCAGTGTTTTTTCCACTCCCCGAGAGAGGAATTTCCAACAACTTCATCTTAACATCAACATGTTTTAATTATATGGGAAAATGAGCTAAGAATTACAAAATATTGAGTTAGAAAGTGCATCAGAAAAACTTGGAAGAATCAGGGTGACAACCAGCGACATAAGAAAAAATTGATGGTTTGATTACAAAATTACAAAAGAAAAAAAAAAAAAGAAAAGGGCAGGGTAAAAAAAAACCTACTCAGGTGCCCAGTGCACATCTGTGAGTTGGATCCTTCCTTGTGATCCACTCTCAATGGCCAGGTAAATACCTGACCATGACAGGTTTTGGGTGCATCAAAACCCTTTGGGTAAATGTCTCCTTGCCATGGATTTGACACATTACACAGGGGAAGGATGCTGAAATGCTGAGAGAGCTTTTATCGTCTCTACAAAAGTGCAGAAAAGAAGCACCATAGGGAAAACTCCCTCATCAATGATCTGAGGGCACACCTGACACAGCAGCCAGTGCTGAAATACCAAGGGAAGGAAAGTCAGTAGTTTTAAAACTGCATGAGGTGAAGGTGATAAAGCAGCAGACAGGCTCAGATGTGCAGCCAGAAAAAAAAAAAAAAGAAAATTACTGTGTCTGAGCAGCTCGAGCCACCACCCAGGCATGATTCAGTCACTGCCACCTGACACTGGCACTGCAGGACACTTGGGGACCTCTAGGAACTCTTCCACTGGCCTTTACTCTCACTGCTTTTCTCTATTCACTTTCAGAAATCTCAGTATTTTGCATAGCAGCATCAAACCTTGAGCCAGACATGATTCTCCTGTGATATGAAGGCACTCTGAACAAGGGATGAAATCACAAAGCTGACATTGGTGTAAGTATTTAAATTTCATTTCAGACAGGGTTTTATATCTCTGTCTGGGACCTTGGCAAACTCCACAAGTGGACAGTTAATTAATGGAATACACCTCTGTGAGCAACAGAGAAATTAATTGCAGATACTAAAAGAAGTTCTGTTAATCTGGAGGAATAAAAATATTTTCATTAACTTGCCTCTTCATTGGGAAAAAAAGGTAGATGTAATTATCTGTATGGGTCTTTTCTATTAATTTTCCAGTTATTCAAATGGCTTTGCTTTAATGCCAAATATATTGAGTTCAAATGTTCAGGTAGTTTCCAGCTATTATTCCACTGTCATGATGTTTTCAGTTCTAAAAATTTAAATTCACTGTGTTTTGTCTGGACTCAAAAATAATTTAATTAGAGAAACACAAACAATCCCAGTGACTTCTATAACTTAGCAACTATCACCACAGCTGAAGCTCAACAATTCACAACGAATTACTCACAGGACATTCACATGGAAAAATTGTTTACTAGAAATATAGAAATTATTTCGGACATCCAGTCTCAGCACTTCATCCTCACTTATAAGCAAAGCAGACACAATTAGACTAATTGTTCATTACAAATTATCCACTCATCTCTACACTTGCTAATCAAGTGTGAAGCGATGTTTATGTGTGAAGGGAGACTTGGTAGGCTGATTAGCTTTCAGACATTTTATAGTTGTGATATTTGACAGCTTCCCATCAGCAGTTGCCTGAACTATAAATCGAGAGGAATCCCGCCTGGAGGTGACACAGCTGTGACACAGCCAGCCAAGGCTCTGCCTCTCAAATACATCACAGCTAAAGAAAATGTGCATTAGTCTGTGAGTTAAAGGATAAACTGTCTTCAAAGGATCTTCTCTCTTCTTCCTTCCAGTCATTAATGGCTACTTTTCTTTTTTTTCCAGCAAGTTGCCACGATTTTTTGAATTAAGAACTACCTCCCAGGAGATGAAGAGCGAAGCTGCCTTCTGGAGGCAGGCAGTTCCTCGAGATCAAATAACAGACGAGAAAACAGCAGATCAACTGGCAAGTAAATACTGCCAGTAACTGTGTAAATAAACGGAGTGAGCTATTTGTTTTATTTGTGCATACAAATGAATATGCGAATGGAAATGAAAACAGCGGTCGGATCCCCCTGCAACAAGAATTTCACAGAGCCTTTGCTCAAACAAGCTGGGCTCTGTGAGTTGTGATTCCAGCCACAGGTTTTCCTCACTTTTCCTCAGGATTTTGAAGGTGGTTATTAGAGACTGAGGCTTTGAACTCCAAAGTTTTCTTGGAGCACACAAAACCCCACGAGCTGGCTTTGTGAAAGAGCCAAGAACACATCACATTACCTGTGGCTGAGCCAGGGAGTGGTGGGCAGCTGGTAAGAGGATCCACATCCAAGTTCAAAATAACCTGGGCAGCTGACAAAAGAAAAAGTGAAATGTCCTAAAAAAGTTTGATTTATCAGATTAACAGCTATTTTGCCACCTAGAAAGTCACCCTGTCTGCTCAGGAGGTTAACGACAGACAGGAACCATGTTTTGTTAAATTGAAAATATTCTTAAAAAAATTTACTCCATTTGTTATCTCCCACAAACAGAGAGTGAAGCGAGCCTGGAGGGTGCTGATAAAAAGGATTGTGCTAGAGAAATGAATGGGAAGGTGCTCTGCCCAGCCTCTAAAACTTGTCACTCGGGCTAAGCAATTCATTGTGCTGATAAGCTATTTCCATGGAGGCCATTGAAAGGGGCAATGCCTGAATAATCTTATTTTTCAGCAAGGGTAGAAGAGAATTGAGGTATATTTGAGGAAGATGAGGACTGAATGCAAACTGTGTGGCCGAAAATCAAGATAGTGTTTCTCTCACCACGAGTCCCCTTTCTTAGCACAGACCTCATTAAAAAATTAATGATTTTGCAAGTCATCTCAGATTGTTATCACACGAGTCACCAGATCCTCAGCAGAGTAATTCTGAGTACCATTCACCACTAGAAAAGGATCTGACCAAAAATACCAGCATTGACACCAGGAGTAAGTAACACTTACAACATCTATATGATATATTTTAAATACAGTCCCCCAGCAAATCCTTAAAGATATTTTCTCTGTGCTGAAGGTGTCCAGGTTGTCTACAAAATAAGGGATTGTGCACATCCAGATGTATTAAAGTCTCATTGCTACATATCTAATTATTTTCTTGGCCATTCTTGGCACTGCCTGTTCTGAATCTGCAAGAACCATGACCACCTTCACTCAACCCCTGCTATTTACAGATAACCAAACTGCAGCCTTGCCCAGTCCTCTTGAAGTCAATGACAAAACACTGAATTTTTTCTTGCTTGTCTTCAACAGTCTGGTGAGCATAATCTGGTTTTTTCCCATTTGCTGCTAGCTCCACTTCCTGGCTAATATGAATGAAACCCTTTATCCATTCTTATCATTCCTGCTTTGCACAGAGAAATAAGTATACTCTAGGAACCTGAACTAACTCAGCTATGTTATTTCTTCTACATTTTCTTTTTGCTTCTAAACTCTCCACCTCCTTGCAAGGAACAAAATTTCTTCATTATTTTTTCCTGTGAAAAGCAAAAAAATGTCCAAATTTAACGGTTCTAGTATCCTTATACCTCTTAAACGCAATAACAAAGAATTCATTTTAGATGCTGAAAAGCAAATATACAGCAATGTATTATACAAATATTTGTATATACACCAATATATAGCCATATTTTAGTGGGCACCTCCTAGTCTGTTCTCTGTGAGGAAAATGAACATGAATTCCTACTTCAAAAGTAGGGATACAGGACCAAGAAGAGATAGAAAGGTGTTGGTATGATGAGGTTTGACTTCCTTAGTCTTCCTAAATGCACAGCACAGAGAGATTGATTTTCTTCTACAGGGAAGAGAAACACTCAAGTTTAGGATCCTGTTCTGCACTCCTGCTGGACAAACTTCTATCTTTCCTCATCGATTATGTAGGAAAATTTCTGGTACATAAATCGAGGCGTGGAGAGTATAAAAATACCAAAACCCACCAATGTCAGATCTGGCAAGTGAAAGATAAAACCAAGATTCCTGTCCGAGTTTCCTGTACATTCTGGATTGGCTTCCTGGCTCTTCTTCCAGGTAAACACTCAGTGCTTTATGAGACTGCATGTTCTGCAACAGCACAAATAATAAATAATGGGCCTACCAATGCAGAAAATTATAGTTTTTAGAGAGGCAAGAGAGAAAGATGTATCTAAGGATGCTGCAGCCATCCCAGTCAGATTAGCCCTAAGTCCAAATAGATTTTCAAATGGAGAGATTTCTGAAAAACCAGGGGTGTGTCCTTTCTAGAACAAGAACTTATTTCTTGCTGCTCTGGTTTTTCTGTCCAAACAGAATAATGCAGAAGCAGGGTATCATTCCCATGTATCCTGGAGCCTCCCAGCCCTTTGGGAAGGCTCTAGATGGTGGACAGATGGTGGATGATGACAGTGAAAATGTTGAAAACAACCATTTTCCAAGCTCTGAACACAAAGTACAAATACAGAAATGTTCTGCCCCAGAGGTTTGCAATGTTGTGATCATTTAAGAATAGCCATCCACTTTCAGGCAATTATACCAATCATTCCATTATTTAGTGTGCATTTCACTGTGATTACTTTACGTCTCTGTTTGTAAGAAAATGTCAAAGTGACAAAAAATGTCTCTGCAGGGCATTTTGCATAAAAGTCTGTTCACAGACAGAACCTTTAGACAGCCTTCTAACCTCATGAGCAACTTCAGTCTTTCAATTATTTCACTGCTAAACAGGAAATTAATTTTCAGAGCCTCAGTAATTTTATCTTCAGGAAGTGTGGTTGGATTGGCTTTTGCTCAACTTAAAATAACACATTAATTCTACTGTGCATCATGGAACACTGGGCTTGGACTTTTTCTGTACTGGCATGAATCTACTAAGGAATTTTCACGTGCATGTGTGTTGAATGCCTTACAGTGGATGAATTAGAAACCCTGCAGCACCCAAGTCTGTGGCTTAAATGATTGCTTGGGAAAACGAAAATTGGGGTAAAAATCTGAAGAAATGCTGAGATTCTTAACATAGGTCTAAATAAGGTGAGATAACTCACCCACTTGGGGCAAATGAGGGTTTTCTACATAAAAGATAGCAGAAGGAGCTCATGTTTAAAGGGCTTTTCATGAAGAATCTCACTAGTGGCTCCTCAGTGGGTCACCCATGGGCAGGCACAAAAGATTTCTGTGGTTATATGACATATTCTGTAACTTGCACAGTTTTTGAGAGCAGCAAAGTGTTTCCTTTCAAGGATAAAATGAATTCTCTAAAGACTTCTAGAAATTTCTTCCCCGGGATCAAAATGCTGTTCCCATCCTCCCTTCCCACACAGAATACTTTTCCCTGAGAAGGAGTCACACAAGCTACTGTGTTTCCAGACTGAGGGAAGGGAATATCAAAATCATTTCGCTTTCTGGCAAAGCAAAGTGTCACTTTACGTTGTGCTGGGTGACTGGCAGGGCTAGATTGAAATGCTGCTGCTTGAATGCCAAAATGCAAAGCAGAACCACCCAAACCAAGGGGGAGTTTGCAGGTTTTCCAGAACTGAGCCAAATCTTGAAACCAAATGAAGAACCTCTGCAGTTAAAGAGGAGAGACTTCCAGGTTAAAGGTGAGAGACTTTGTCATACCTGGCAAGACGCAGAGGAGTAAAGAAAATCAGAATTGTGGTAGTTGCACTGTGCCTTTTGAAAAGTCCCTCCTTCTCCTTTCTTTGAGGGGCTCTCCCCTCCTGCTGGCCTCAAGCAGGACAGCCAATCTCCCTGACTCTGAACCAGAGGGGTTTTCTATGCCAATGCTCCATTCCTTCCCATCCATATGAAGACCCTTCCAAGAAATACCAAACCAAGCCAAGCAGCCCTTTCACACCCATCTCAGATGCTAAACAGTGTCCAGAGAGCACAGCTCCTTCTCACTCCCGCTCTTTCCAGACTAGAGCCAAGGATCCCCAACCCTCTGACCATTTCTGAATGTGCTCCCCAATATCAGACAGCTTTTCAAGTGTTGAATCACATTGCTGATTTTGCTCTCCATATCTTTGTTCCTGCTTCTCTGGCCAAACTGCTGGTCACTGCTTGCAAAGAAAAACAGTTGAAACCTGAGAGAAAATGTCCTTTGGATATACCATACCTGGCCTGAAATCACCTGTGCTCTGTTCTTTATGTCTGTTTGCATAAGAGAAGGCTGACAGAAAGCACCTGAGCTGAGTGTTCTTGTCTCTGTTGCCAACTCAGTGAAACAAAGTGTTCATTTCTGGTAGTTGGGCAGACACTGTATTAATGGGTCTGGAGTAATGAAGTGCTTTGTGGGAAGTCCATGAGGTTTTAGGACCTGGCTGTACCAAAAATGGACACATCATTAGAGAAACATTAGATATTTATCTGAATTTCAGATGAGAGAGGGTGGGGATCCAAACTTCAGTATCCACTCAACACGCAGTGCTACTGTGTCATTATTTTTACATTTGAGAGCACTTCATGAAATAGAAAAGGCTAAATTTCAGCAGCTAATGGACATGACAGAGAGGCATTTCTCTGGTGGGTTTTTCTGCCTCATACTTGCTCTACTTTTTTACCATGTTCCAAGGGAATGTGTTTTTGGCATTTGTAAACATAATTTCAAAATTATTTTTCTTATAATTCAGCATCAGAGGACATGATTCAATTTCTTCATTATAATAAATCTCCATCTAAATGACAAGCCTGGCAGGAATATGAGCTATTTCTCTGTTCTAAACAAAGTGGGTTATTTGGAGCTCACCTGTCCTCATTATTTTTTTATCATTATTCATCTCTATTACCAAGAGGAGAGCATTCTGAAAAAAGCAATTTCAAGATTTTAAGATACCTCACACATAAAAACAATTTAATCCATCTGCAAACCGTGGTTCAATCTTCCCAGTATTCCATGTTCCTGACTGATAATTAGAAAGTCAATCCCTTAATATTTTTACCTGATTGTGCCCTCTTAGTCTGTCAGGACAGGCTGAGCACTAGGGGTTAAACAGTGCTGTGATTAAACTGATATTCCTGCTCCTTCCTCCTCACTGACAGGAGGTCAGGGCATGGCTCATACAGGCTTGAGATCTCTCTACCAGTGATGGGTGGGAGTCCAGCCTGGGCAGAGCTGCTGCAGAGAGCAGAGGGGTCTGTTAAAGGCAACTAATCTTGGAGTTTGGGTATGACATGAACCCAAGCGCCAGCAGTGGGAGATATTCACCTTAAAGCAAAGAGAATGTGAGCTCCTCTGTGAGTCCAGCATAATTCTGTGTGTAACTCTGAGGGTCTAGAAGAGGGGAAAATGAAAACAACCCTTTATTCTTTCTCTTCCATGATTATTTATTTATTTTGTGCTAAGGAAGTAATTATTTTACTGGAAAATCCTAGAATGTGAAGTTGATAGTGATCTGAAGGACAACAGAATCATAGAATCACAGAATGGTTTGGGTTGGAAGAGACCTTAATGCTCATTCTCTTTCACCCCCTGCCATGGGCAGGGACACCTCCCACTGTCCCAGGTTTCTCTGAGCCCCATCCAGCCTGGCCTTGGACACTGCCAGGGATGGGGCAGCCACAGCTTCTCTGGGAAACCTGTGCCAGGGCCTCCCCACCCTCACAGGGAAGTATTTCTTTCCAATATCCAATCTAAACCTGCCCTTTTTCATTTTGAAGCTGTTCCCTCTTGTCCTGTTGATGCCTGTGAGAGGCTGACCTGGAACAGAGGCTAGACAGTGCTAAAGGAATAAAGTAGGGACTTATTAAAAAGGCCTTCAAAGGATTCAGCTTGGGCAATATAAGAGCCTGGAGGTGGCTACACCCAGGATGGATCTAGGATGGACCCCAGTCATGAGTTTTAACACTTTTATAAGTGTTGGTCCATTTACATATTGGGGTTAATTGCCGAATTACAGCTTCAGGTCATGAAGTCCCATCCTCCTGGTTTGCATCCTTCAGTTCCCCGTTGTTTATGCTCTTTGAGCCTGAGGCTGTAATGGCTGTCTTTGATTCTCAAACTGGAAAAGGATTGTTTTGCCTAACTACCCTGTGAAGAGAACTTACTAACACCAAATATGAAGTTCAGAGTCCCACACCAAGGCAGCACAGTATCTGAGAAATACGAAAGCTAAAACTCAAAGCATCACTGTCACTCCAGGCCCTTGTCAAGAGTCTCTCTCCAATTTTCCTGTAGGCTCCCTTTAGGTCCTGGAATGCCACAATGAGGTCACCCAGACCATTGAGAAGACAATAACACACCAGCTTCTCTAGGAGGAGGCTGGGGGAAAGCATATTGAAAGTTTTGGAGAAATCCAGGTAGATAATGCCCACATCAGCTGAGCAGGATGTGTTGTGATGGGTGGCAAGCACAATCTGCCCTTGTGCTGCCTTTTCCTCCAGTTAACTTGTGACAACCTCTGGGAGAATTGCTTTCATAATTTCCCCACAGAATGAAGCAAGATTGATGGGCCTGTAATTTCCTGGATTCTCCTTTAAGAGGTCCTTTTATGTCATAGGAGTGACATTAGCCAGTTCCAGACTTCCAGGATGTCCCCTGTCCTCCTCAGTCTCTTCCTAAAGGTTATGGGGAGAGGCCTCACAACGATGTCCCACAGCTGGGAGGATGTCAAGGCCTATCAATATTTTCTGCAAGGAATGACACTTGAAGTGCTATGAACTATTTTTCCTCTAAAACTTAGGGCTCTGTAATACTTCATATGCCAACTCTTTCTTCACAGATGTTGGGTCTGTGTTTGCATCAACCTGGATTTTTGTTCCCCAGACCAAGGCCCTCCAGCTCAGATACTGGCTGTGGTTTTGCTCAGCTCTGATTTCAGTACTTCATGTCTGTGGGTTGCTGCCCTGAGAGCAAGGAGAGGTAGTAACCTAATATTGGCACTTAGATCGAGGCATTCTGCTTCCCAGAATCAAGGCTTTATCAAGTATTAGGTTAGAATGGTGGGGTTTTGTCAGAATTATAATTGCTAAAAATGCATTAAGCTTATTAAAAGCCACATCCTGATGTGTCTGTTAGAAATGTGGTGAGACAATCTGTTGCTCATACCACACTTGCTACAGAAAAACTGTTCATCATCTTAAGGTCATCATCTTAAGGGAGGGATAAAACTTTGTGGGAAAAGAGGAATGGGCACTATTTCAGTTTTTAGCCATAGGTGGCTGAAAAATGAATTTAATATAAAGCTCCTCTCTCTGTGTTTGCTCCTTGGCCGTAGGAATAATTCTATTTCATTTCTACAAAATATGCTGGCTGACATTGTTAGAAAAGATTTCATGTGATCATATTCTTGCCCATAATTTTCTCATTAACTGCCTCAGGCCAGAGTTGCTTTTGTCATTCTTTACTTATAATTTGCTGTTTATACAGTGCTGTTACCATCTTAAATCCCAGGGTATTCATTCGATTGTCTCCACCATCCAATCCCACTTAAAAGGGCAAGAAAAAAGACTTGAGTAAGTTTTATAGATGGGAAAATCCATGCAAATAAAGTCATCTGAGAATTCACAACACTTTCAGGGCAAACACATACTGGCATGATTCATTTGAAGTTTTTAAATGAATGTTATTGCTAAAAAAATTGCAGCTTGCATGAATATTCATGGGAGCAAATAAACTTTCAAAGACCAAACTAAACTAATTGCATTTGAAGTAGTCTCACAGCTCTTACTTGAATTATTTACATTTTAAGTATTGCTAGTTCCTTCCCCATCTGCTAGTACAATGATCTATCACTGGTACTCTGAATTATACTGAATAAAGTTAAGTTACCATAACAACTCTTAAAATATATATAAATACGAGACCTGCATATATTCTACAAGATTAGGTATAGATAAGAGAATCACAGAATAATCAGGATTGCAAGAGACTTTCCAGAACATCGAGTCAACCTAGAAATTTTTTTCTCCCAGTGATTATTTGACCAGAATAAAACAACATAGCAGCCTACAAAAGGGATAAGACCCTGCTTGTTTTAATTCTTATTAAATTGGATTTCTATAGTATTTGCAGGAACATAATTACAAACAGTTACTTCTGCAAGTTAGTAGCCAAAAATATTGATTACTCAGAAAGATGAGATGGTGAATCCAATTAAATCCAAGACAGAACTTGAGCTGTTGGGAACATCCCCCTTTACACCAAAGTTTTGTTTGTGGTGAGGCAAACCAGCTGACTGTTCTTCAGCATCTCTGAGAGCAGTCACACTCCTCTCTCTCAGCAGATCCATGGGATGGCAGCCTCAAAGAGATAAAAACTACGTCTGGGAGCTCCCACCTCCAGCAGCACATCCGAATCCAGAGGAGAGTATTTGCTAAGAGGCCAAGATGCTTTTCAGTGGAGATCTGAATTAGGGCTGGAGCTGATTCAGCAGTTCTGGCAGAGCATTCACAGAATCACAGACTCACAGAGTAGCTGGGCCTGGAAGGGACCTCTGGAGATCACCAGACCATGGTGGGGCACCCAGAGCTGGTGACACAGAACGTGCCCAGATGAGTTTGGAAAGTCCCCACAGAGAGAGACTCCATTCCCTGCCTGGGTAGCCATTCCAGGGCTCTGCCACACTCTATGGAAAAAAGTTCTTCCTCCTGTTGAGATTAAACTTCTTATGTTTCAGTTTGTGACTATTCTGACAGTGGACTTGATAAAAGCAACATCCCAGGTTTCCATATTTGGCTGTTGTGGCTCCAGTTCACATATGCTGTTTGGAAAATAAATACCTTATTACAGATATCTTTTTGAAACTTTAATGTGGAAGTCAAGCTATTCTCTCTCCTCATTTATCTTCATCTGTTAATGGTTGTGCAAGCCATCCCTGGAATCTTTTTGTTGTCTTCTCCTGCATGATACCTCTATTACCTTCAAATGTGTTCATCAGCTTCCCCTTTTTCTGTAACTGACTGACTTTGCCAATGTACCTGCCAAGGCCAATCTGCTGTTCCTCCTCACAGCCTCACTGCCCTTCAGAGACAGATGCAGCATGGTATTTTTGGTACTTTAACTGAGGGTTTGTAAGAGAGAGAAGGCAGTGCTTGCCAACACTGCTGCTCCAGCATGGAATAAATGCTGGCTCAGGTGAGTTGGGGAAATGCACCAGCAAATAGCAGAAGAGAATTCTTCTGCAGCTGGAAGCAAAAATAGCACAAATCCAAAAAAGAGGTTCCTCTTTGCAGCCATCTAAATCCAAATAACAAGTGGAGAGTGCCTGCTTGTTATTGAAGTGACAGGTTAAATATTTATGATGTAGCAGTGACATTTCACATTTCCACTCATGTCGGCTGGACAGTTTCATTCCAGCCTCTTCATACATTACATGAATACCTACCGCAGACATTCCATGGTTTTTCTCCTGTTATAAGTTTAACACATCTTTACCTCTAAAAAAAATTATATTCCAGTCAGCAGAAGACTTCTGCCTGAATTACTCACTGCTTCCTGACATGGAATTGCCATAAGATTTTCAATGACCTACGGTCAAGCTTTGTTGAAACCTCAAACCAAATGTAGAAAACACTTCTGCTCAAGAAACAATTTTAAGAAGAATTCTAATAAGATTTTTTTATTCTAAGAAGGCCTTTGAAAAAACTGCAAAAATCACCTCTTTCTGCGAGTTAGAACATTCACAATGCAAAAAGTTTGCCTGCTTCAAAATTCAGTCTCTATGACTGAGAATTTAATTTTTTTAAGTAATCCCATTTCTTTTTCAGTGGTTTCTCTGGGGGGCTCACAGTACAGGGAATTCTTTACCCAGTATGTTCCATTGAAAATACAATCAAGAAAATATAATGTGCTACATCATTCAACCTAAACATTGCAAACATCCTCTGCTTTCTGTGACCACAATGAAAACTGAGAATATGCTGTGTCACTCATTAGCTACTTGGTGTATTTATCTGAGCTAAGAGAAACATACACTCTGAAGTGGACTTTTATTTACATAAAATGTCAGATGAGTTGCTGTCATAGGCTGCCTGTTCCAGGCTGAATAGGGTGGGTGGACCAGGCAGTCTCTCAGATCCCTTCCAACCCTGACTTCTCTGTGAGCTTGTGAAAAAAATTCCCAATTAATCCCCGGGAAGGCCTCACAGAGTGGCTGAATGAAGTCTCTAGACCTGATGGTTTAGTGGAAAGCACAAGGACTGATGTCTTCTGAAAAGCTCCTCTCAAATCAATTTGTTCTCTGCTTTCCTTGGGTGGCTGTAAAGCCCAAGCTGCTGTTTGCTTTAGGCTGTCCTGCTGTTTATTCACATTCAATGTTCTCTGCATTGCTGACTGATTATAGTCTCAGGGTTCCACTTCCCACAGGCTCATGCTGGCTGCAATAACTGCTTTGGGGAAGTTAATGTGAGTTCAGAGCAAGGAAATCCAGTTTCTTTTTATTGCTGGCTAAACAAGGTGTTATATTTCAAAAAGGATGTACTGACTTTGAAGAACAAAATAAGTACACCAAGGAGAATTTTGCAGCTGTCCTGACTATTCAGGCATTATACCCTTCTCAGAGGTGAGAACTTTTAACCTCCTTGCAATACCAGTATGCCCTAATAATATGTGCCACTCATCTGTTTGTGCAATTGAAGCAAATTATTTCTTGCCTGTTCTACTCCAAATCCTGAAACCTATTATTCTCTTTCCTCTATAACAGCCTCTTGTACATCTCAGATTCCATCATATCCTTTCTTCAGTCCTTGTTCAGGTTACCTGATCTCATTTACACTTTCTCTGCAAACCACCCTTTCCATGTGCTGGTTGATCAAATTGCTCTGTGCTAGACTGTCCTCTGTGAAACTACATTTTCTTGAAGTATCATGTTCAAAAGTGGGCACTTTTCCGTGTGAAACCTGCCTAGTTGTGACCAAAAGTAAATACTTCACCTATTTTTCAGGCTCTAGTTTTGTTCCTATAACACCAGACTATATTTTCCCCCTTCTGAATAATTTAATCTCATTGATGGAGCTCCTGCTTGGAATCTACTGCAGCCCCCAGATCCTCTTTTACGTAACTGTTTCACACCAGAAGTTTCTCAGCCTAAATTTCTGAGGGTCATTGTTTCTGCCCAGCTATAGTACTTTGCATTTCTCCTTCCTATTTTTCTTATCATGCTTGACCAAGTCTTGCTTTTTCCCACTGATGGGTGCAGTGTTAGGCCTGTGGAGTCTAAAACAAGAAAAAAAAGCAAGAATTATAAAGGAAATCAGTGACTATATAAGTTGTGATGCTACTCTCTAATGAGGCAGAACTCAAAACAGAGCTATTTAATTCAGGTTGGAATGGCACTGAAAGCTTTGAAACAGATCATGCCATGTGAAAAAAACCAAACACCTTCTGATAAAGGCTTTGCAGGGACTGTATTATCCTGGGGGTTATTGATACTTGTAGCTGTGAGAAATAGTTGTGAATTCTAGCAGAGCCACTAAGAATCCAAAAGTCCCTGGATAGGGAGAACCAAATCCATCAAGCACCCTATTAAATGTTCTTTAAGCAACCTTCCACTTTGGGGAAGGTTTCCCACTGCAGTTGCATTTCCCAGTTGAAAGTTATCAGTATATGTGGGGTTTATTCTGTTGCACCAAGCACACTTTGCTGGCTCTGTTCTCCCTAGTTTGCCTCAGAGATGAATCGAGGGACTCCAGTAACTTTTCTTCATGCAGAACCTGACAACACAGGGTTCATGTGCTTGGCATGTAGGCATCATGGGACTAAAGTGTTAAATAAAGGGCTGAGACCTTCCTCAGGCTCAAAAACACTATGAAAAACTATTTTAAAATGTGGCTGCTGTAAATACCTTTCATATCTCTAACACAAGCAAAATGAACCTGCTTGTCAATAAAAGTATTGCAAAGCAGCAGATGAAATCAGAGATGGATGAACAAGTTATTTTTAAAAGGAAAATAAATCATGGCCCATAAAAATGCTGTGATATAAACACGCCAAAAGCAAGGAGGAATCTGGTGAAATATGTTCAGGACACAGGAGAAGTCTATCAAGAGGGAAGAAGACTGAATCAGGATTGTTTATCAACATCATCTGAGCATCTATTTTACAGGAAAATGACAAGTTATCATTTCAAAATAAGGCAACTAATTTCAATGCATACCTATAAATCATCATAAAAGAAGACATCTTGCTTTCAGATATGCAATAAATCAGGAGATGAATTCGACTGTTTCTTAAACAAAGATTGTCTCCCTTGCTGTCATTTGGTGTTTTTCATCCCAAGATCTGACTGATACTTCTGTCTCACCTGGCGGTGATAAGGGACAGCAGAGTCATCTCTGAGGAATTTTAGACTTCCACAAAATTTTTTGGTGTCTTTTCAGAGCAGAATTGCTGATTCTAAGGATACTCTCCTGTTGGTAGAAATACAACATGCCAAACCAGAGGGCAGAGCTCCAGGAATAATCATTGGTTAGGACCAGAGGGACAAAAAAAAAATCCTCCAAAAAAATCCCAAAACACCAAGAAAACAAAAACATGAAAAAGCTCATTTATTTTTAATAGAAATGAGATCCTAAAGTATAATTTCCTAGACTTGAGGAAACAGGAAGATGTTTCCAGCTTTTTGTCCCAGTGATGGCATCTGTCCTTGGGCAGGCATCAGGAGCTCTGATATTTTTTAGCTCTCTGATTACAACTATATGTAAGTAATGGTACAGGATTAATGTTCTTGATTTCTTGAACACTGATGGGTGAAATCCTGGCCATAAGGTCAATGGGAAATTTATTCCAGCTTTCCTAAGCCAACTATTTACACTATGCTTTCCAACCATGTGGCTCTGCCAGCTGCTGGAGGAATTTCCCGCCACATTTCTTACACAATTTCCCTGTCTACACATCCATTTAAGCTTTGAGAAGACCTCTTTCTCCAAATCTTTAGATCCCATAATGACTAACAGAAAAATAAGGACATGAGTGCAATTTCTTCTGTACATAATAAACTAAACTAGGAAGAGGGGGTAAAGATCACAGTATGTTCTAGCGGAGATTTGTTTGATTTATAAAATATGGCAGGACAAAACAGTTTAAAATGTATTTAGGAGTTTCCTCTCTATTGGCAATTAAGTTCCCCCAAGCAGTATGTTTAAAGAAAAGATAAACATACCTAAAAAATCATAAAACAAGGCCATCTTTCAATCTTATCTATGTGAGTGAGAGAGATATGGCAGATCTCACACCTCAAAAAAAAAAAAAAATTAAACTCTGTTGTCTTAACAGCTAAATATTTCCAACGAGACAAATTAGCTGTATATCCCAGAAATGCACATGCACACATATTTTATGCTCAGTGGCTTGCAGAAATGTGTCTGCACCAACACTTTTGAACAGCAAGGAAAATTTAAAAAAACAATTGAGATATGCCTTCCAAATTCCTACTGTTCCATTTGTGCAGAAAATTCTTCTGTTCTGAAGCTTACTGATTTCTCTAAGAAGCAAAAAGAATGGAAGGGGGTGAGGAACATTAATTTGGCTGCTGCTTCATACCAATCCTAGTTGTTATGAAATCATATTTGAAGAATGAAGCTTGTTACTGAATAGCATTTATTAATTGTACAGCACAGAGTAGAACCCTTTTCTAACTGGGACAGTCTGGAAGATGGAGGCCAGAAGGGAGCCAATGCATTTAAATGGTGTCAAAATAAAGTCAGTTACTCCGGGATCCTAAAGGAAAGTTAGAAAATCAAACTGTATTCAGTGTCAGCTTGTTCTTTGTACAAATTCAACACACAAATGCTTGACAATCCCTAATATTAAAAAGAAGCCTATGCTGGAATATTTAAAGAAGGCTCTCCCAAAAATGCTCTCCACCACCATGAGCCCACCAGGCAGGGGCTGTGCCTGGGCAGGCTCTCCTGCTTCCCAGACATCTTTGTTCTGGGGATTCCCGACAACCTTAGTGAAGAAAATGGAAGAGTTCTTATCATTAAAAGCTGGGAAAAGGACATTACACAGAAGCCCTAGACATATTATAGGTCTCTGCAAGTCTGATTTATGGAGATACGAGTCAAAAGAGGAGAGATCAGAGCCAATTTCTGTATGCTGGAGTACAGTGTTTTCTCAGGACTGGGTCTCTGGGGTAGACAAAAGATGACTTAAATTGTGAGTGTTGACAGGCAGCTGATAATGGTCTGTACGTGACAAAATTTCTAAACCTGAACTTTTAAACTCCCAGGCACAAACCTGCTACTGGCTGGCAGCAGCCAGGAAGGTCTGGTTGTAAATTTCGATAACATCTGGACAAAAAAAGGTGACACATGCTGAATCCTTTGATTCATATTGCCAGTGAAAGTACCAGGAGCAAACAAGGCTCCAATCAGCCTTAGGCTGTCCCTGAGCCAGCAGTGTGTCCTGGGGGCAAGGAGACAAATGGGATCCTGGGGGACATCGGGAAGAGCAGTGCCAGCAGGTCAGGGGTGACCCTGCCCCTCTGCCCAGCCCCGTGGGGCACCTCTGCAGAGCTGTGTGCAGCTCTGGGCTCCTCAGCACAGCAGGGACAGGGAGCTCCTGCAGCGGGGCCAGCAGAGGCTGCAGAGAGGATTGAGGGCCTGGAGCATCTCTGCCAGGGCAAGGCTGAGGGAGCTGGGGCTGTGCAGCCTGGAGAGGAGCCCCAGCTGAGAGGGGCCCTGAGCCCTGGGTGTCCCTGTGAGCAGGGAGGGCTCCCAGCAGGGCCCAGGCTCTGCTGCAGGGCCCAGCAATGGCCCCAGAGCCACGGGCAGGGACTGAGCCCAGCAGCTTCCAGCTGGCCAGGAGGCAGAACTTCTTCCCTGGGCAGTGCCCAGCCCTGAGCAGATTGTGCAGAGAGGGTGTGGAGTCTCCTCACTGGGATATTCCAATCCTGTGCCCTGTGCTCTGGGCTGGCCCTGCTGGAGCAGAGAGGTGGGACCAGTGACCCACTGTGGTCCCTTCCAGTCTGGCCCATCCTGGGATTCTGTGATATCCTTTCCAAAGCTGCAAAATCATGAAAACTACCCATAACCTTTCATACAAGGCCTTTGGAAATCAGAAAGTCTACTTTGTTGACTAAAAAGGGAGGGAAAGATGCAGAAATCTCTGCTTCCCTGCAGAAGAGCAGGGAAACACATGGATAAACTCACCTCCTACCAAAAGAACAAAGTAATGCCTTCCTAATACCACCTCATGATGCCTAAAGTAACTAACTCACTAGAAATGAAATGAAATTAAATGATGAAATCTTGCCGCCGCCTCTGAATTATTTTACCTTTTGTTGTTGGACACTTTCTTAATGATAGATCTGATCTGTTCTTCCAGACACGAATTTCCTCTGATAACTTATTGCTTGTTTAAAAATGCAGGTGCATATTTTTTACTGTCTCTGGGCATTATGCTGCCACATTTTACCAAGGCTCACATTTCCGTTTCCAAGCAGACACTGCCTCAGTGGCACATGGTTGTCTTCCTCCTCATTGTCACCTGGCTCAGGTAACATGACCATCCTTGCCTTACAGCACCAAGACAGTCAAATTATAAGGAAATCCAAAGGCATATTCCTAAACGTTATTTAACTGACAAAAGAACTGGAGTTTTGGCACTTTTTGCTGTTCACTCTTCATAAATGGCATTTTTCTAGTTTAAATAATAAATACACCACTCATAAAGGTGTAAGATCAAAAGGACAATTGTCAGTATGCAAAAAGATGTCTAGCTTGTTTTTTAATCTTCATTAATCCAATCAGCATCAATCCTTTGCAAAAAAAAAATTCTTCTGCCAATAGGTCTATTTAGTTTAAATGGATACACAAATGATTAATTCTAAGGGTCAGAATTCGGGTCACAGAAACTTAGCAGTGACTTCTTTAGGGAAAAAAAAAAACTTCCTAGAGATTTATTTTTTAAAAATTATTAAAGAATCTCTGACATCTGCGTTGGTTAAATGATAAAATGGATTGCAAGAATAAGAGTGTTTAAAAACCTGTCCTGAGGACACCCTAGGGCAGAGCAATGACAGCATAATATAGTTACTGTCACTGAAAACATCTGAGTAGGATGTTAATTCCTTGAAACATTGTGTACTTAATTAGTCCCCTGGGTCTGCAGGAACTGGCTTTTGTCTATAAGTCTGCAAGCTACTGCATGAACAAAGTGAACTGAACAGTTCATTACAGCTCTAATTAACAGATTCTATACATAAACTAGGATTATGGTCCTGACAGATGACAAATAAGCATGACCCACCATGTCATCTCCCAGGCTGGGTTCTTTTCTTTGGAGTTTCCAACCATGCTCTCAGCCCTGGGGCACTGACAGTCACAAGGATACAACAAAACTAAACTGGTAATTTTAATGACCTTATTTAGAGCGCTGGGGAGGCCCTGGCACAGGGTGCCCAGAGGAGCTGTGGCTGCCCCATCCCTGGAAGTGTTTCAAGCCAGGCTGGACGGGGCTTGGAGCAACCTGGGATAGTGGAAGATGTCTCTGCCCATGGCAGGAGTGGGATGAGAAGGGCTTTAGGGTCCCTTCCAACCCAAACCATTCCACAATTCAAAGTCAAGTTTGGGGTGTGCCCCTAAACGTGCATACTCTGTTCAGATGCAGTAAACAAAAACATGTAAAAACATCTCTAGACTAGAATTTACAGCTGTCTTGAGAAAATTCAATGCTCCATATAAAATAGTTTCCAATATACAGGAAGAAGAAAGTAATCATATTGATATTTTTGAAATATAAAGCATGGAGGAAATAAACACTATAGAGACAAAATTATTAAATTTTTTTTTAAATGTAAATTGATGGAATTTGTATTTCAGTTCTCCTGATTTAGCATCGTTTTGAAATGGAGATGATGTGAATTGATCTGTAAGCATTTTAGTTCTACAACAACTATACAGACTTTAATTGATTTTTTTCTAATTGTTTTTCAGCATAACTTTTGCCAGTCTCATCCACAGCAGGAAAAACATGCACATGGGTTTATATCTACTGGAGGATGTTCTGGGCAACGTTGTCTGAGATTTTAAAGCCTTCTTATCTTTCAAAGTCTCACAGCAATGCTGGAAAGACAGCAGTGAACTGGAGGAGAACTGAAAAAGTGAAATCAACACTCAGTGGTTACATCCCAGAGAATGAACTGTGATATTTAGGTACTATTAACAGTATTCTCCAAAGAAAAGTAGGTTTATGAGCATATTATATAGTTTGTTGAACTTTTGGCATTTGATTAAATACTCTGTGTAATGCAAAGGAATTGCACATTATCTTTGGAGACCACAGAATAATTTACCCTTTGCATTATGCAAGGGTATCTGTGCTGTGTTTATATAATGAAACATTTTCCAGGAGTATAGTGAATCTTGGGATTAGGATTATTTGAATGAACAATTTGGTTGATAGGAAATCTGAAATACCTCCAATTATGCTTAAATTCTTAAATGCTGTTTGATGCTGAGAGTTTATTCTTGGGGGTAGCTATGACTTCATAGAAAATGAACAAAGTGAGCAATGCTTCAAAGAAATACTGTAGAGGTGGTAACTAATGCTTAGTGTTATTCTGCTAATTAGCTGGAAGCTTAGAGAGTGAAATTAAGCAATTAATTTCCTCCACAATAACATTAGTAATTCCAGTAGACAGTGATGTACCATGCAATCTACTTATGTCAGGAAGGGAGAAGATAATAACCTTCCACCCTCAAATATTTGTATTTATATTGCAACTTAAGGCAGTTAATGAGATGGGGAGTTGGGTTTATACAACAACTGTTCTAAGAAGATAGAAAAAGGTTCTCACATTAATTTTTATCTTTTTGATTAAAGCCTGATCCAGTAGAAGACACTGAAGGTTTGTTGCTGTCCACAGTCTAGGGAAACTTTGGAGAACGAAAACTCTTCCTTGGTTATACCTCAGGGTAAAGCATCTACAGCCACACACTATGGTGTGAATGGTGCCCTACACAGCTGGTGGCTGCACACAGAGGGGCTCTCCAAGGCTCAGCACTGGGGCCAGTCCTGTTTAATGTCTTTATCTCTGGTTAGGACAAGGAGATTGAGTGCATGCTCAGTCACTTTGCAGGCAGCACCCAGCTGGGTGGGAGTGTGGATCTGCTGGAGGGCAGGAGGGCTCTGCAGAGGGATCAGGACAGGCTGGAGCCCTGGGCCCAGGCCAGTGCTCTGAGGGTCACCAAGGCCAAGGGCCCGGCCCTGCCTTGGCTCACACCAAGCCCTGCAGCTCCAGGCTGGGGCACAGGGGCTGCAAAGCTGGGAAAGGCCCTGGGGGTGCTGGGACAGTGGCTGCACATGAGCCCAGGGGGGCAAGAGGCCACTGGCACCTGGGCTGTGCCAGCCATGGTGTGGCAGCAGGGCCAGGGCAGTGACTGTCCCCTGTGCTGGGCACTGCTGGGGCCACCCCTCAGATCCTGGGGCAGCCCTGGGAACATCAGGCCAAGAAGGACATGGAGGGGCTGGAGCGTGTCCAGGGAAGGGAATGGAGCTGGGCAAGGGGCTGGAGCAGCAGGAGGGGCTGAGGGAGCTGTGGGGGCTCAGCCTGGAGCAAAGGAGGCTCAGGGGGGCCCTTCTGGCTCTGCACAGCTCCTGCCAGGAGGGGACAGCCGGGGGGGTTGGGCTGTGCTCCCAGGGAACAGGGACAGGACAGGAGGGAACGGCCTCAGGCTGTGCCAGGGGAGGGTCAGGTTGGACATCAGGAGGAATTTTGTCATGGAGAGGGTGCACAGGCACTGGAAGGGGCCGCCCAGGGAGGGGATGTGATCTCCATCCCTGGAAGTGTCCAAAGAACACCTGAATGTGGCACTCAGTGCTCTGCTCCCCACAGGTGGGGATCGATCGGGCTCAGGGTGGACTCGGTGATCTTGAAGGGTTTTTCCAACCCAATGGTTCTGTGATTTTATGCCCTTGAGAGAAATGAGGCTCATTAAAATTCAGTGCATTTCATTAAAGTGCTAAAAGTGTTGATGAGTAATATCTCCTGATGACCCAGAACATGCCAAGTTAACTTCATGTTTACAGTCCATGTTTGTGACAGCGTTAAGGGGAAAGTGAGATTGTTGTAATTACAAAGGTTGACAGCAAAAGGCTTGACAGCTGCATAGTTCTGTCACATTCTTTCATTTCAGTCTTTTCCTTAGAGTTATTAGAATTGCCCCAAATCAAGTTGCCTGTTAAAATATCCTCTGTAAAACACTCGATTTTCTTTTGCTAAAGCCCTTTAGAACAAAAGGATTTATGTGCATTCACTATTGACTGTGACATCCACTAAAGCCATATAAACCCCAAGAATGTGAAGCATAGCACTTATAATTTTCCATGCACAGGTATTTTGATGGATAGGGAAAAAATGGGAGAGGCAGTTTTGCTTTCAGCTTGATGAAGCTTAGCCAGAAACAATTATTTTCATTATTCAGAATAAATGTGTGAAAAAGGTAGCAGCTAAACGACATCGACCTCATTCAGTTGCTGAATCTTTCAATTTGTGGCAAACAATTGGAAAGCTCATGGCATTATTCACTGATCCTGCTCAAAGACAAAACTTTTATGTTCAAACGTGTAGTGCAATTGCTAAGGGGATCCAATGCCTTATGGCACCAATATGGGCAGTTTTTTCCTTCAATTTATTCATATAAATTATTTTATGGAAAGCTAAATTTTGCAGTGAGAACTTTTAAATCAAACAATCCTGCAATAACTCTGTGCTTGATGATATCACAGAGTAGATGTCAAACTCATCCAGTTTAGACATTCCAAAGTGCTTTCATGGCAAACTATTAACCCTCTTTCTCTTCTTTGTGATGATACCCCTGGTTTGTCTCTGCATTTAAATGAGATAGCTGACAGTTCTCCAATTCAGCTGCAGAAGAGCTTTGCAGTTCAGGCTCAAACTCTGTCTTACAGAGGAACAAAACAACATATTCTCAAAATTACAGATAATTTTCTTCCAGTAAAAAAATTAGTTTTATGATAATTGAAAACGGAACTGAGTTATTTAAAGGTGAATACTAAAATGTTTCTTCTATCAATATAAAAAATCTTTTTTAGAATCCTCTTCCTATGAGGTAAGGAGAAATTTTGCACAGTTAAAGATCATTGGTGTCTTAGGTAATACTTGCACTGAAACACTTTCAGGATTATAAGGGGAATTCTTTTGGTATTGTTACCTGAAAACCTTTCCTTCAGCTGGACTTAGAAATAATGCACTATGTTTTTAACTCAAGAACTTTCTCTTAAAAACAAATAAACCCAGGACACTTCTTGCTTCCACTAGTGCAGTGAGAAGACTTCAGCAAAAAAAAAATTCAGTTGATTCTGAGTTAAATTCCATTAAAATTGAAGTAGATACAACCTTTCAGTGAATTAGGTCATGCTCAAATCATCTGACTTAACAGCAATGTGATTTATTAGTCAGTGTTCAAATTTGTACTTAATGAACAGGAAAATCATAAAATTATGATGAGTGAACTTCTCTTCTTAATCTATCACTTCCTTACCTTTCAATTAATCTGTTTTGTTTCTGAAAATTGTCCTTACAGCACTATAGCACTAACCCAGTTCCTAAATCAGTGAAGGAAATGCAGAATGACCACACCAGCCCTTCAATTACCTCCAGGGATGGCTGTTTAATTCTAACAAGGACAGACTTATCATTTTGATTTTCACACAGTCTTTACAATGGCACAACACTGAGCACTGTGGATGAAATCATGGAGCAGGCAGGTCACCAGGCTTTCAAGGTGTGCTAAATTATTTCGACACAATTGCCATATCTGTAAAATTAATTTGGGAGACAGTCTCACTAATACTTAGAATACTTTCTATTTCTCACTCTGAGGTTTTGGTGTGTTTGTTTCTTGTGCTGTGTGTTTTCTATAAATAATGTTATTTTTAAATGAAATTATACTCTTACTTCTTGGGTGAGATGAACATAGCTTTGTGTTATGAGATGCATCACGGGGAAGATCTGGGCAGACTGGGACTCCCAGCAATGCTATGGTCTAAAGATAAAACAGCAGCTAGGTGTCTCAGGGGACTCAAATTCTAGATAAGAAGGACAGGTGGATGAAAATTAAGGATAGAAGAAGAAAAAAGACTTCTGTGGGTGGCCACTCCTTAATATCTGTCTGTAATATCTGGTTTCTTCTCTGGCACTGAAATTGTACTTGGGTATTCAGTCAGAGGTTGGAGTGGTAGGACTTAAACACAACACAACTGCCTCCATGAAACTTTAGGGGGTGCAACATCTTTGGAGTCTCCTCTCTGTCACCCATGCTGCAAAACGGCCAAGGAAATTCCTGAAGTGTCAGGCAAGGGGAACAGAGCTGTGCAAACTTAATTTTCTCAGGAAATCCACTTGGTGAAAAGGTAAAGGATTTGGTCTGTCCCAGCAAGCCAACAACAGCTCCAGGAAGTTTTACCAGTGTCTTCTCTTGGCCAGTTCCATGTCCGTTCCTGCAGAGCTCTGTGGTAGAAGGCCAAAGTCATAATCTGGCCCTTACTTTTGAAGTTCTACTGTTGTTTGCTTTCTCTAGATTAGCAACATAATCATATTTTGCAAGGTCTGGTATCCTCATTGTTCCTCTTCAGGCTACTTTCTGAATTTGATGTCCCTTGCAACTGTGAAGCTTCTTTTTTACCCTTATTTATCATCCATTAATTAACTGATAACTGATTAACTGATTATTCTTTCTCTCACTTTCTCGTTCCTCATCTCATCTTCCACTTTCATCCCATTCACTTTATTTAACATCACTTTGAAGGAATGAAGGTGACGCAGCAGTGCGAGTGTGAATGGTCAAAAGAACATGGGAAACAATCATTATATAAGCAGCAGAATATGAAATACATGGTTTCTGTGCTTGTTACTTGGCCTTTCAATATTCTGATAGGCTGAAATCAACTGAGGGACCCTGATTTCTCTTGGGATTTTAGGCGCTCCTAAACAACAGCTGTTACCAGGATGGGATGGAGCAGAACTGAACCCACCAAAAGCCCCAAATACTGTGATAAACACAAATGTGAAGGTTGCTTCTTCACATTTATTTTTATTGTAGATTTCACATCTGTAAAAATGTCATCAAATCAAGACCTTTGAAACCATTTAATGACAGTATTTTGCTCTCTGGAAGAGATTGAGAGTCACAGGTGTCAGGTGTGAGACCACAGAGGCTCCAATGAATTCATCAGTCATCAGTCTTTAAAGTCATCAGTGCTTTAGCGGGCAGATTTGAGTGCAATCACAAATCCAGTCCTTGAAATCAACCTCACACAAACAAGCTTTTCAGGAGCATTCCATCGCAGTATTTAACAAGTGCAGGTTTTTTACAGAAAGCAGAGGGGCTAAATGGATCATAAGGAAGGTAAATTCTGGTACAACAAGTAAGAAGGAAGTTCATCAGTTGCAAGTAGGTAGTTATTATCACCAGAGTACTCTGACCTTTCAAAGCCTTTCCCAATCTCTGAGGCTGTCCTCACACTTAACAGACAAAAGAGACCCTGAGAGCATTATATCCCTAGCCTGCAAACATTTGCATCAGTTATTAGTTCTGATTCTCAGTGCCATGGAGCCTGATTACATCTGAATATCTTCTTGTAATAAGAGGAATTACTGATACCATGTCAAAACCACCACTCTGTTCTGATTACAATTTGATATTGTTTCAAGGTTGACCTTTCCAACCCCCTTTGCCCCTCTTCTCTTGTACAACTGCTCACTTACACAGCACACTTGAGCACCTTTTCTTTCATGAGCAGTCTGCTCATTGTGGAGCTGTAAATTATGTGAATAACAAAAGCAGAAGGCTGTGCTCATGAGGAAAATTTATCAAAACCACATATCAGAATATCCTGAGCTAGAAGGGTCCCACAAGGATCATCTAGTCCATCTCCTCTCCCTGTCCAGGACACCCCAACAATCCCCCCTGTGCATCCCTGACAGCGCTGTCCAAACACTCCTGGAGCTCTGGCAGCCTCGGGGCCGGGACCATTCCCTGGGGAGCCTGGGCAGTGCCCCACACCCTCTGGGGGAACAACCTTGCCCTGATATCCACCCTGACACAGCTCCAGCCATTCCCTGGGTCCTGTCCCTGCTGACACAGAGCAGAGATCAGGGCCTGCCCCTCCTCTTCTGGCTTATTGCACAGAAAAAGGAAACTTTTCTTAATTAATATTTGTTCAGAATTTTTAGGACAGGAAGAACCATGAAGCTACTGTGCTATAAAAGATCTGTGACCACTCAACAAATCTTGACTGCCTTTTGATAATTCTATGGCAGCCTGAAGCTTTGCACTGGGCACAGACAAAGCTGGGAAAGAGGAACAAACCCATCTCTCTCTGTGTAAGGGGAAGTGCAGGAAGGCATTAGCAATGTGCTAATGGCCACTGCTGATCTGACTTCAGACAGGACATTATTCTTGTCTGCACCTCTGCTTCCTGTCTGTAAAGAGGTAATGGAGCTTAGGGGTGTTACCAGTGCTTGCAAGAAGCATGGAATTCATGTTCAGAGCAGATAGTGGCAGAAGAACACCTGAACTATACTGTGGTTTCCAGGGAGTCCTGGACCATCCTACAGGTGCAGATCCTGGCTTTGCTGCAGTGACTCTATCGTGCAGCACATCATCTCCACATGCAGATACTCAGAGGTGTGCCTCCCTAAGACCCGACCAAAGCAGCTCGAGGCAGAAGCTGTCCACATCAAAGCTGGAGTAAAAGATCACTTTGGGGTTCAAAGTGTAAGGGGCTGTGTCAGGACTAGGTTGAGCCTACCAAGTGGGTGTTGGCAAAGTCCATGGACCTCTGAAGGGAGTGTAGGCACTGTAATCCCTCCTGCTTGGGAACATAAGCCTTTTAAGGAGGTCTGAAGATTGACTGTTCCATAAATATGGATCAGGGAGGAAGTGCCTGTTTATGCTGCTCTGATTATTCAGTTTGCTGCAGCAGCTGTTGATTTGATGTCTCACAAGTCAATACAAATAGTGGGGATGTTGCTGAGGAAAGAGGAATTAGCACTCAATAAAATTGATGGCTGGAGCTGAAGAAGACACTGCAAAAAAAATCCTGGATTACATCAACATTAAGACCTCTTGCCAAATGTCTTTCTATATCTTTGTAACACACCTCAAAGATGCAGCTTTGGATATTTTACCTCAGGTTTCTTTTTGTTCTATTCAGTCAGAGAGAAATATAACTTTTTCTTTTTTTTTTTTTTCATTTGCCACCAGTTGAAAGAATATATATCATTTTCCTGTGCTCAGATACCTGGGATGCCCTTTTATCCCCCATATACTCTGCTCACACACCCTCTCCTGCACCCCCAGTGCTGTGCTGCTGCCTGGTATGAAAACAACGAGGGGCTGGGGACTAAACTCAAAGCCTGATGTTGTGCTGAGGGAATCGATTAGCAGATAACACCTTCAGTAATGGATGCACACGGAATTTGTCTTGTGCCAGCTCCAAAGGCTCTGAGTGAGAGTAATGACTTCTGTGGCTGTACCTTCCCAAAGCTTTCAAACACAGCTATTGGAGAGTTACACACTTAGCCTAAGTTCTTGGGGTTGCTTATTTTTCTAAGAACCTGTGTTTTTCTAATCCCTGCCAATTTGCCTCGCTGGAAGAAAAATCAAACCCCGGCTATGACTCAACAGTAAACTGAAAAAATTAAAAATAAATGGCATCCTTATCACTGAGCTGCAGTGACTCTGGAAGAGTGGAGAAACACATTAGGAGTAGCACATACTTCTCACGTACAATGTTCTCTTTTTGGGTGATACTGGAAGCAAAACTATTTAAAGAAAATAACATCCTTTGTTTACAGTGATGGGAGGTTAACAAGGTTTTTAAGCATATTAGAGTACTAAAGAAACTATTTAGGAGACCAATTCCCTAAGGCACAAATACACATCTACAAATAAATATGCAACAATATATATAAGTATGAATAAGTACTATTGGTACTCAACCTAAAATCTTTTTTATCTCTGCCAAAAGAAAAAGAATTGTGGAAGGTTTGTACTTTAGCATATCTTTAGGCATATAAATGGAAATATTTCCACTTTTGAGCATTAAGGCATTCTAGGAAAGTGATTGCCATGAAAATATGTCTGAGACATATTGTGTGGTGGAGTTTTTTTATAAACAAACTAACAAAGTAAATAATTCTAGGATAAAGGAGCTCTTGTAAACCACCAGAAAACTGTGTAATACAGCAATAAGTTAATAGTGCTCCAGAGCTCAATCTGAATAGTTTTCTTAATTATACAGCCAGATAGATACTTCTGGATTTTCTGTTTGTTTCAGAAGGATTTCAAAATCAGCTATCAAAGAGAAGATCTTAAATTAAGGCTGATTCTGAAATTGGAACCTGAGGCAAACAGTCTCCAAGTGAAACCAGCTCACAATCCCCGGCTCACCTTTTATCTCATTACACTGACAAGAAATGGCATTAAAGTTAATGTTAAGCACAGTCTGCCCAGCCTGGCTTCCAGAGAATGAGAACACTCTGAAAAACACAAGATGACCCTCAATATTTCCTCCTCCACCTCCAGGAGATGAGACCATGCAGTCAGCACTGGTGGCCACAGCTGCCCATGGTCTCAGCTGCCCAGGTGATCAGGGCTGAGAGAGATTTGAAGGGAGAAGCTGAAAATTAAGTGGACACGTCCTTTCTTCCACCTACCTGTTCAAATTTGGGATCTTATCCCTTTACAAGAAGATTTGTAGATTGGTACCTTTGAGACAAAGCAGACACATCCAGCTCCCCAGTTTTGCAGCGTGTAAGTTTAAAGCTGGTTTGGAGCAGAGACTTTGGGGCCTGGCTACAGAAGGAATTACCAAGGCTGTGTTAAAGAGGTGAGGTTCCCTGGGTGAGGGCTCAGGAGAATGAAGCAAATGCATGCCCAGGATTCAGGGTAGGCAGCACATTCTGTGACAGGCCCTGCAGGAACTAAAGGGCAACACCTTCAAGAGGGACATCTGTAAAACCCTTTCTCTCCTCAGATGTGGGCACAGATGAGTTTCCACAGATAAGTACCTGGGTAAGGGCAGGATGCACAATGTATCATTTTCTCCAGTGCCTCTCACTTTTCCTTTGAGTGCTGATAAAGAGTTTGACCTTTCTTTGAAGGCACAGAGTCTGGGTGCAGCTCCATCACACTACAGGGGAAGCACTCAGAAGTGCAGGACCTGTATTCCTGCTCCTTTCCAGTTCAAAAGACTTTGAGTTGTTATTCCACTTTCCATACTTTCATTGCCATGCTGAAAAAATGATTGCAGGATTGCAAGGAAACACGAGACTAGAAGGACTTTTAGGATGTCCTGTGACAGCCCATGGATAAAATACCCCCACGTGAGCAGAGGGGACCAGAGCCTGTGTTCAGCTCTGGCCAAGCTCTGATCCACCTTATGCTGGAGCTGATGTTATCACAGCAACCAACCCTGCAAGCACGGCTTAGGCAATAACATTGGAAAAGGGATACAGACTCACTCCTTTGAGTTTAAAGTATTTTGTTTTAAATTCACAGTGAGAAATATCAAAACAAGCTTTTGAGGCACAGATTTTGATCACCATTTTCTTTAGCCAAACTGTGTTTGAGTGCTGTCCCTCCAGAGTGTTCTGATAACCCTTTGTGGGACTGGCCAGAGGTTTATGCCTGCAGTTCGAAGTTCACTTCTTGTCTCCAGCTTTTTTTAGGAGTTTATGGAAATAAGTATCTGCCTGATCCTTCACATTTTTTTATTATTTTGCTCTAAAAGAAGGACTTTATCCTGAGAAGCAGCACAGTTTATTGTCTCTAACTGAGGAAGGAAATTCCCTAAATACACTGAGGTATTGTAAGTAGTGTGCTTGAGCAGCTTTATGAAAAAGTTGGAAGATGAGGTTTAGTCCAGAGGTTTAGCTTTAAACCCATTTTTTCTTGGACAGCTAGCAGATTTGCCAAGATCTCTAGAAATATTTCTGTGCTTTGAACAAAATGCTTTGTGAAGGTAATCATGCTTGGTGTTGTGAGGAAAAGGGTAATACTGGAAGAACGTTGAGGATGGTGGTAGGTTTGCTGAGTGACCTTGCAGCTGAGAATTCCAAGACCTGGAGAATGACAGTGTGGGAAACCCCATCCATTGTGCTGATTGCTGTTTGTACTCTGGCTGCTTTGAGAAGCAGAATCTCTGTGTGGACCTAACACAGGTGTTTGGAGAAGATCAGAGGCTCCCTCACAGACATGCCTGAGCTCTCTGTTTCAGGAGAGAGGGGATAAAATCTCAGAGATCATTGAAAGTACAGGGAGGTCACAGTATGGTGGAAAACAACTCATCCTTGGTAAATGGGTGCCAACAGCTGGGATGGACTGAGCCCAGCAGTGCCAGCATTCCCACTTGTGTGTCCCCACTCAGGTGCTGCTTTGGGATTCTCTGGTGACCAAGGTAATGAAATAAATTCACTCTTGGCATTTGGGCCACAGTTTTGTGGTTTTTTTGGCTGCCTGTCTGCATTGACTCACATGCTTGGGTAGGACTTGCAACTCACAGATAACCAGAAGTTCCAGTTATTCCCTTAGCTCCTCACTGGAGTCTTTGCCTCCTTGATTCTGCTCTGGGAAGTGAAGGACCTACCAAGCCCCTGGTGCAAGGAAAGAAGAGTCTCATGGAGAGGAGCAGCTGGCAGTGTGGGTTCTGTAAATGTCTGTAGAGTACGACTGCAAAGGCTCAAGACAGATTTTCCTCCCCAGGTACAGACAAATGCTGTCAGGGCTCTCAAGCAGCTGCAGATGGCAGTGACTGCAGTAATCATTCTAAATTAGTGGCCACTTTTCTGAAGCCTTTGACAATAAAGACTTGATTTACAAACAGAAATACTAATTTCCATGTGGTGGAGGTCCTGCTGAAAGTTTTTATTTGCTTGTGCTCAAATCAGATGCAGAGCACCTGCTCTGGGTCCAGCCTCCTGACTCCTGTGTGAGTGAGGAGCTGGCTTTGATCTCTCTCCAATAAACAAATATAAGAAAGGCTTTTTCAGTGGATGAGAGCAGTCCTGTTTCCAGGTAACCATGTCCTTTCCTCATGAATCACTATGGAAACCCAATTCCCTCCTTCTGTTTCCTCTAAATGAGAAAGCATGTTTCCCTGCTAGCAGAGAGGGGAACTCTTTGATTTCCTATTCCAGTCCTTGACTCCACAATAGTGAAGGGTCACTTTTAATTCTAATGTGAGGCACTGAAATTTCGGCAACGTTGAAAGAGATACCCCAGGCAGTCTCACAGCTGCTTCAAAATAACCTGATCAAAATGCCTTGAAAAAGAAATGAAAGCCTTTCTTTTTCCTCAGAGAATGGTGCTGTTATGTGCAAGCAAAGATACAGAACACAGCTCAGCTGCCATGTCTTCCAGCAGCCTCTCCTGGCTCATAAGGTGTTTCCACCTACTCAGTAACTGCCATCGTGCTGAGCCGACACACAGGAGGTTCAGGAGACTCAGTCATGAACTTGAACAAGTCTAAGGCCAGGATGAAGCTTTCTGAGAGCATGGTCCCCATCTTAAAGAGTGTTTTCCAAGCTGCCTCCTGTCTGAATTTGTTCAGGATTTCTCCTTACGAATTTGTGAGATCCTACTGGCTGACGTGAAGAAGTGGCATTATGAAAACTGACACATTGAACCTTGGTTTGGGTCAAAACCACACCAGGCAGTACTGATCCCACCTATACTCCTATCTTCACTTGGAATGTTCCCATTTACAACAAAAAATTAAGACTGGAGTGTGTCCCTGAGCCTCGAACATGATCAGGTGCTTAATTTTGTTGAAATGCTTTTGACCACAGAAAGCTGATTTTTTTTGTTTATTGGTTTCCAAAGGTTTCAACAACTCTGTCACTTGATGTTATTGAAGCCCTGCAATGTTCAGTGGTTTCGATACCAAGGATCTGTGGTTTTCTTTCTTGGTAATCTCACCACATGCACAGAGTTTTTCAAACATAAGTTGGTGTGTCCTACAAGTACTTCAGATGGGTTTATCAGCATGCTCCCCTTCCCAGCTTGCAAACTGAGACCTTACCATCAACCCACATTTCCACCTGTTAATTTATGTGTCTTTATCCTGGGAGCTTTGCACTCTACAGCCATGATTGATGTTATCTGTTCACCCTCAAATTACCATTATTTAGAGCAATATTACTTCATTTAGAGCAAATTACTTCATTTAGAGCAATAAAGNCTACAGCCATGATTGATGTTATCTCTTCACCCTCAAATTACCATTATTGCTTCATTTAGAGCAATATAAATGTCTGAAGGCCTCTGCAGTTTCAGACACCCAAGCAAAATATAACAGCCCTTTCCTGTTATTAGCCTCCATGGCAATCAGAGAATTCATTTCCACTCTAATAGACTACTTCCAAAAAAATTCCTTTTTTTTTTTTAAATTGCTTCCACTGAAGTCCAGGTAGGGAGAGCCATGGGTAGGCAGTATTTTGCACCTCTCTTTCATGTTGCACTAATATGTTTTTTCAAATTGAAATTCCTAATTTCAAGACAAGAAGAGTCTTCCAGTGGAAAAGCCTGCACTGAGTTTCAATAATTTTGCATAAAATTCTGAAAATTTAATAGCTTGTTCTGGCTGGAAATTTTCTTTTTTAATTTTTTACTGATCTTAATCAATAAAAAAAAAAAGGATTCTTTTACCTCTAGATATTTTTAAGACCACTTTTTATGCCCCTCCAAGGATGCTGCAGTTAGAATTGTCAGAGATCATACATTATATGTGCAGTATTGTTCCAATTCTATTTGCAGATACACTCAAGAAGTAGAAGCAAAAAAAAAAAAAAAGGATTCTTTTACCTCTAGATATTTTTAAGACGACTTTTTATGCCCCTCCAAGGAAGCTGCAGTTAGAATTGTCAGAGATCATACATTATATGTGCAGTATTGTTCCAATTCTATTTGCAGATACACTCAAGAAGTAGAAGCAAAAAA
>VYXF01010425.1:150534-186660 GCA_013397295.1 Polioptila caerulea | reverse complement strand
GGGGTCACTAAAACAGCAGCTGTGCTCTTGGTCAGAGACATCCCAGCAGTGGATTTTGCTTTATTACCTTGTCCTCATTGTCTTTTATTAAACCTTTTCAATCCTCCCAAGAAAGTGAACTTTGTTTTTCACAATTTCCAGTTTCATCAGCTTCCCTGGGAATCCGGGGGGGCAGAGCAGCCCCTGGCCCCAGCAGCTCCTCTCCCTGCTCCCTGGGCACGGTCCCCTGTGACCCTGGCAGAGGCAAAGCCCATCCCTGGGCTGGCAGCACCAACTGCAACCCCCAGCACCCCCAGAGCCCTTCATCCCCCCATTCCTGGGCAGCCTGTCAGGAAACATTTGCTGCACACAATGGTGAGGCAGCATGGCACCAGGGGAATCACCAGAGCCTAATCCCAGCCCAGGCTTTGTTGCTCCCTGCTTCCTGCAGGATACGTCTCCAGCACGAGGAGCAAAAGGATATTTTGGTGTTCTTTCATCCTTCCTCGTGGTGAGCTTCCCCCTGCTGCAATCCTATTATCAGCAATCCTGATGAAAGGGAATTTGCAGCCCCCTGGGTTCAGGATGTGGCCCCAGTCCAGGCTGGCACCTTGCAAGTTTATCCACGGGCTTTTAGAGGCAGAGCAGGGATTTTTATTTCAGTTGTTATACCCCAATCTCAATCCAGGTTAGCTTTAAAAGCTAATGATCAACAATAAATCAAGTTTACCTCAAATTAGAATCTGCCTGCACTCAGTGTGCAGCATTTCTTAAGGAAAAGAGGATTTCAGAGAAAACCTGATTTTTTTTTTTCCTTTCCTAAACACATCAACTTAACATGGAGCACACAAAATTCCAGTCTCATTTAGCTGTCACTGACTCCTTCAGGGAGCTCAGAGCTGAAACTGCCCCAGAAATCAGGGAAACATTTAAAATAAAGCTAAAAAGGTGCTCAGTAGAGGTTCACAAATGGTGGGAGTATTACAAGGAGTTTTGATCTCTGTGCAAAGGAACATTCTCACTAATATGAGTAAGAATTGGATGCACACACCCAGAGGCAGAAGCACACATTTGCTTGCTGATAAATAATTTTTAAGCTCAGGAAATAAATTGATCAGAATTGTTTTCCCAGACCCCAGATTCAGGAGGCCTTATGAAGATGAGAGTGCTCTGACTGGGAAATAATTTCTGTTTCAGGAAGCTCATTTCTTCGAGGCAAAGAACCTGAAAGTTTATAATGCTCACCAGAAATGAGGAATAATTTATTACTTATGGATATGTCTGTGCTCTGAAGTATATGGGACATGGAATGAAATCCTGGACCTATTCAAGTTAATAACAGAGCTGCCACACTTTAAAAGGGTGTTAGCCTCTATAATTTACAGTCTACGAGCAGATATTGGACCCTGGAAAAGTTTAATTTGAACTTCAGGGAAGAATCAGACTGTATCAGACTGGAAACCTCTCACTGATTTTAGGAACCACTCGGCTGAGTTGAAGCAACTGCATTACAGCACATCTCCAGAGATGTCAGGGAATAATATTTATCTAAACAATGGGTGAAAGATAACTGAAAAATAAAATAAAAAAAAAAGCCATGGCAAAAAAACCAGACCCTATGGACAAACAGCACAGAAAAAAAAAAGAGTAAACTAATTCAAAATCTTCAGGGGAATAGAAATCAGGTCCTTACTTATAGGAGCTCATGATTAAAAAATAGAAAAAGCCCCCTGCCAGTGCCCTTTTAAGTGTACAAGCTTGCTGCACTGAGGAATACAGTCTGCTGGAAATTAGTATAAATCTCCCAGTGTATTAAAGCAGCAGCAGATGAGGGTAGCTATGGTAATTCTAGCACTTTATTAAACACCAGACAAATTGAAGAGTACATTTCCTGCTTTTTGAAAGAAATGAATGATATCTTCTGATTGGGGAATGCTGAGGGCAAGGGAAGCTGCCTGCAGTGCTGCAGTCCATCCATCAGGACATTTAGTGGGGCTTTCCATGGCAAAACTGTGCGAGGAGAAGGGGGGACTGGTTTTTTTATTGCTAAAATTAATTTTATTGTGGCGCTAACTAACCCTCTTCCCCCCTGGAATCGCACACAAATAAAGAAAAATGGCTGGGAAGGCTCCAGTCCTCCCCTCAGCCCTGGTGTGTTTGAGCTCTGCACCATTCCCCTGCCCAAACTCCAGCTCAGAAAACAGATCCATAAAGAACCGGGGATCTGATGAGGGGAAAAAAGTACATTTATATTTTGGCCGTGTTTTATTTTTAACATAAACCATCTTGGAAAAAAAGTTTTATGATTTAGCATTTATGAATGACTAGATTTTAAGAGAATTGTAATATTTTTTTAGGGTATTTCAGCTCTATGAGTTATTTCTTGTAGATTCAGATAATGACATTATAAATCTTTCTGTGGAGGCAATTACTAAGGCAGAAATGGCCTATTCCCCATTGGCTTTTAGGCTCAGCTTACTGACATATTACAAGCAGGCTTACCATGGTCATTAAAAACTGATCTGGGATTTATTGTACCTCTTTAAACTCTCAGTACTTTGAAAAGTATTGAACAGAAAGGAATACAAGGTGAAGTTACAAAGAGATCCAACGAAGCAATCAGGGGAAAAATAGGCTTAATTTATCCCAGCAAGGCCCACCAGAAGCGCCACAAAAATATTTGAAATTGAGCTTTGAGTCCTTAATAGAGATGACTCCCACGAGCTATTAATCATATCAAATGGAAACACTTCTAACCAGAGGGTTTGGGAACAGGAGGGACAGCAGCACGAGATTACAGGGCAGAAAACAAAGCCAAGGTTTGAAGTCTGCCAACAATAACAAAATAGCTGCTCGGTGCAGCAGCAAAGAATGAAAAAAATTCAGCTGCAGCAACTTTTGTCGCCTAGATCCCAGTCACCTGCAGTGCAAGCAGGAATTTATCAGTGCCTGGTGTCCAGCTCACCCTCAGCTCCGTGCACAGCTCTGGACCTGGGCAGGGCAGCTCCAGTCCCACCTGAGCTCCAGGAGCTGCTGCCAGGCCAGGAGAGGAGAGGAGAGCCCGTGGATCTGAGCAGGAATGGCACAGGCAAAGGTCAGTGACAGCATTTCTGTTCCCATCCTGCAGCCAACCCCCAAACCCCCAAACCACTGCTGGGACGTGCCCTGGGCTGGGCAGGGGCACTGGGACAGCCCTGGGGGCCCCTGCTCTCCTCTCCTCGTGGGCTTTGGCCTTCCATGGGATGGGGGGCTGCTCAGGGAGCTCTGCTGGGGTTTGTCTCTCCTCTGGTCACCTCTGAGAACCCCCTTTGGTTGAGGCACAAAGCCCCCCGAGGGTCAGAGGTGCCTCAGGGTGTTCCACAGCTTTCCAAAATACCCCGGGCATGAGGGAGGAAAGAACCAACCTCCAGTTTTATCAACATTCCGCTATTAACAGACCTGGAAAAAACACAGTATCCTTGGTTTTAATTCTCAAAAATGAATGGCAATTTGGTTATCCTTCAATCTGTGAACGGGCATCAGATTTGTAAGGGGTGGTGGTTCAGAACCTTTCAGAAAACCCAGATTTGTAGTGGGTGATTCAGAACATTTCTGAAAAGCTCGCTAGAGATGTTTGAGAGCTGTTGATCTAAGAACTAAATGTCATTTCTGCTTTGTAAGTCATCAGAAGCATCCACGAGATGATTCTGACAGACACAACACGTTGGGATGTTGTACAATATGCTAGGTTGGTCAACACTCATTTTAAAGGAGAGTTTTTAACATAATATTCATTTCCAACCTGAAACCAGATTATTACAGGTAGTCCAAAAGCACAGCCTTTTTGCCAAGTTTGCATTTTCCAGAGAGATTTGTCACTCTAAAATTCTCTTTACTTTTCCCCAGGAATAAACTGAACTGTATTTGAAAATAATGGCTTTAATTATAATTGGCATATCTGAGCCTACAGCTAGTGCCAGTCACTTTACTAAGTGACATTACTTATGACACTGGCAAGATCAGAGTCTTTTATCACTTTTTTTTTTTAATTATTAATAGGAGACAAATTTCCAACCTTCTCTAATATCTGATTATCTCTGGATAACTGGAGACGGGTAAAGATAGAAGATCTCATCCAGAACTGGGGCCCCACCAGTAATCCCTAAAAATCCCTGGTATTCAGAGTGCAGAAACTTCTCCAGATGAGCAGAAACCCAAAGATTTACATCCCCTTGGACTGAAGTGGCTGTCACGAGATTGCTGGGTATAAATCAGGGGTGAGAAAACTCTGCCCCAGAAATGGGCACAGCCCACGACCTCAGCTCGTATTTTTGGGGTCTGTTGGCATCCAGTGCACCAAAAGTGCCTGGTGGATCCATCCATCCATCCCTGCTGAGAGGAGGAGATGCTGCTGGGGGAGCTGGGCTGGGAGGGGGGCAAGGAGGGCTCCAGCATCACCTGCCTGGTGCACACAGCCCAGCTCAGGCTCAGCTCCAGCCTAACCAGGGTGAAATTGGGTAGGGGAGGGCGCAGAGCCCACGGCAGAACGGCACCACTCGTGTAGGATCTGCCTCACACACAGAGAATTGGTCTGAAATCCTCTCGATGTAAGGCTGAGCCCATTCAGAGCCGCTCCTCCTCCTCGGGGCAGGCACAGCAGGGATTTCCTCTTCCCCAGGAGGAGGCTGGGCTGGCAAAATGCTCTTGGGCTCCTTTCTGAAGGGGCTACAGGTGTTTGGGGAGTCACTGCCAGCCCATCCATAATGCTGATAAAGGATTCCCTGCCTGCCCTCCAGCCTGGGCTGGTGCATTTCCCACAGCCCCAAAATCTTGGGCATCCCCACATTGGGTGCACAAACCCTCCCAGAGTTTATATTACAACACCAGCTCCTTTATTATTAAAGCATCACCAGACGAACCCCTCAGAGCCCAGGAGATCCACAAGGGAATTTTGCTGTTGGAGAAGTTCTTCATCACCTGCTGATTATTTTGACTGCTTGTACAAAAGTTGTCCCAGACTTCTAAATCTAAATCTGAGTTCCTCCAGCATCCTCAGCTGGGTAACTCTGTGTGCAGAATATTTTCATAGTTATTATTTTTTTTAAAATGTATTTTCCATAAATTCCAGAAGCGTCACTCAGAACTGCCTTAGAAAAGTTGGAAAAACTGATTAACACTGATCCCACTGTTCCATGGTCAGGTGGATTGCAGTGAACAGAAGTTAAAGCTCAGAAGAAAAGCTCCAAACACACAGGATAGAGAGAGAAAACATTTAATTCTTGTTCCCCTTTGCTTTGTCCACACATAGCCAGCAACATCTTCCCTCACAGACAGCTGATGTCAAGACTCAACTGAAACATTTCCAGGATCATTCCCTAGTGCGTGACAGCAGACTTCCAAAATTGTGAAAAATAATTACTAATTTGGGATTTGGGAATTTCAGTGTGAAAAGTCTCTAAATAGAATTTCTTTTCCTACAGAGTGAGCTGGAACATCCCTGAGTTTTTACTGTAAACTCCCACTGATTTCCATGCCCAAAGAGTCCTGGCACTTAAGCAGGTTCCCATTCTAATGGGAATTAAATTCCCAATTACAGTTTGGAGGTGTCAGCCTCCTCCAAGCCAGCCAGGTGATCTCCAGGAGTTCCCTCCAACCTGAATTACTCCACGAGCATGTGGGGAGCTGCTTTTCTGTGCTGTGGTGTCAAGGATGCCATTTAGCATGCTCAGGGATGAACTCTGCAGCAGGCAGCACAGAGTTAGAGGAATGCAATTTAAAACACATTTCCCTCTCAGATAATGCAATGTGTGGTTTTCCCAGGAGGAACACTCGTGACCTATTCCACTCACAACCCTTATTTACAGGTGGTGCTGGGATGAATGAAACCTGCAGCTCCTTACTGAGGAATTTTTGTGATGCAATCACCGAAGCAGCCATCACAGAAAATTAGGTCCCTGTATGATTCTGCATGAAAACAACTTGAGGATTCTGTCTGAACTAAGTGATTTACAGCAGAGGAATATTTCTCCCTGCTACCCAGAGGGCCCAAATTGAATCCTGGATGGAGCAGCTGCAGTTCTGAAGGACTGCTCTGTGTCAATCCAGCACCTGACAGCAGCTGAGCTGCGAGCAGGCACAATTCTGGTTTTGCCCTTTTCCTGCAGATTGCCACAAGTACGGCTGAATCCAATCCCAAACCTAGAACCAATCTTCAACGTTTATGCCAGAAACTCGGGGGAATTGTGGGGGAAACAGCAGACTGTGAATAAAGATACTGAACCCACAGGAGAGAGTTCCTGGGCTCTCCTAAAGGGAGCAGGTGGGGCAGAGTTTACCTGTCCCTGGTGGAATGAGCCTCCCTGAATCCCCAAACCAAAAAGATCAGGTGCACAAAACATTGTGAAGAAATGGGAGACTCGAATTCCAAAGCTCATGAGAGATTCTGACTCTTTAGGCACGGTCTAAGGAACAGAGTAGGAAAATTCAAGGTACAAACTGAGAAATAAATGGCAGCCAAAAAGCTGCCCCTAACTAATTCATGGGGAAGTCCAAGTGAAATTGGTTTGCACAAGATTTTCAACTTGATTCAACTCATAAAGGTGGAAAAAGCTTTGGCAGGTGTCCTCAGGATGGCCTCTGTGTTTAACTCTTTTTGGGGGGGAGTGGAGTGTCACCACCATGCCCCAGTCTTTGGTAAGGAAGCTTAGAAAATATTTGGGCTATTTAGCTATTTTAAAATAGCTTGCCTGCTTTGTAGTCCTTTCTCCTCACCCTCCATTATTTAAGCAATGAAAGCTCAGAGGTACTAACAGTTATTCCTGAGAAATACTGTTTAATGGGTAAAGTGACAGAACACAGAAGCCAAGGGAATAAGGAAAAGAACTTAGTGGGAGGTTATAAAGAAATTTCCTTTTTTAAAATTTATGGGAAAACTGGAACAAATTCTCAGTATTCTGTAAAGAGAACAAGAAAAAGAGTTTGACATTTTGCTCCTGAAGACTGAATTCACTTCTCTGAGGAAGGAGTGGCTGTGTGGACCAAAAAGCAACAGATACCAAGAACTTTTGGAGAAACTCCTGCTGGCTGGAGGAAGCCTTGTACTTATTCCAGATACAGAATTGGTTCCCAAACTGGACTCAGAGTATTTATCAGAGGTTGATGGGCAGGAAGGGGCTGTGCAAAGCGAGGCTCTGCAGGGGCTGGGGCTGTTCAATATTTTCATTGGTGACCTCATTGACAGCGTGGGTTTTGCTTGTTCCACCTGCAGACAGCATCAGCGTGTGAGTGAGCTGGGGCAGAACCCAAAGTGATTGGGACGAGGCAGAGAAGCAGCATGGAAAAGAGGAAGCTGTTCAAAAAGGGGCCAGTGCATCAAATTTTGTGGAGACAGCAGCATCCAATGGTGAGCGAATAACCAGGGGAGTAACAATTGTGTGTAAGAGATCTCAGGGTCTGCTTAGCTCCCGTCAAATCTGGGCCTTGGATGTGGAGGAACAGCCAAGACCCAACCCCAGGTACTGATGGCACCTCAGGCTCTGGCTGACAGAAGAAAGCAGATCCTACTAAATTACTAAAATAATCCTCCATTTCCGCTTAAAACTCCTCCTAAATACAGACATTCAAACCCACACAGCACTGGAGAGCCACCTGTACCCCCCAGGTCTTGGTCTGAATTGCTGCCAGGGAGGATTTTACCTCCCCAGTTCCCAAATCTGGGCTGATTCAGGGAGAGGGTGACAGCATCAGCTGCTTTGATGCACTTGAGTGACAAGAGCTGTGTGATGTGCATGGAGTGTCTGATACCCCACCAAGCCAGTGCGGGGCACAGGAGGAGAAAGTTGGGCTGTGGTGTCTGTGAGAGGGCTACAAATAATGGACTTGAGTCAGGGTAACAACTGGTTAACAGGCCCTGTGCAGGGAAAGTGCCTCCCTACTGAATCCACCGGGGAAATTCCCTGAGAAGAGTTTGTTTGGGTGAAGATACAAGTGTAGCACTGCTGTCAAGGTCAGCAAGGCTTACAGGGATCTGCTCTGCTCGAGGGGCACCTGGAGCTCACCCAGCAATGCCCAGCTCCCCCCAGTTCTGCCATCAGTGCCAGCAGTTTCTATCTGCCACAATGCCCGGGCTGGTCCTGTATTTGCATCTCTCAGGCATCCTTGGCACTGCTATAATCCTATTTAGGTGCTGCTGCAATGTTCTGACACAGATCTCAGAGAAGAAGAGTTCACCAAAGCTCCTTGTCACTGGGCAAGGAAACTCCCTGTCCTCTCTGGGCCTGGTGTGTGCCTTGACCTCCTCGTTTTTATTCATTTTGCTGCTGCCCACAGCACGTCTGGAACAGGCACCTGCCTCCAATTTGCACCCACACAAACGACAAACGACAGCAGGAAAGCTCACCTGCCTTGATGTTCAGAAGCCCCATTTCCCAAGGTGGCACTCACAATTAAAATCCTGTAAAAACACAATCCCAGCCGAAAACACACAGGAGGAGGAGGAGGATGTAGGGCAGAAGTAACACCCAGCTGAGGCTGTTGCATGGAGCATTTTCTCTGTGACCCCAGTTCATTAGAGGGAAAGCAGTGATTTAAACTACCTAGCTAACCTCTTCCAGAGCTGTAGTTTATAATCATAAATCAGCCATGTGACTACCTGGAGGCACTGGGACTTTGCTGTGGCACTGCCTTACAGAGCTGGGAGAGAAGGAAAGTTCCTATTATTGGATCATGCACTAGACATTGGTGCTTGAAATTTCCACTTACACTACATTAGCTCGAGGCAGTTCATTTGCTAAAATAAAAGAAACAAAGTGTAAAATATTCACTGACTTGCTCAACAAAGCAATCAACGAGAGGGAGAAAGAGGGAGAGAGAGGAGGGAATGTGATTCCCCCTCCCTGCTATCACACTGTTGATAAATACCATTAATGTTTAAAATTATCTCCCCCATTCGGTTTAAATTTAAAAGTATTAGTGGCATTATCAGTCTGTCTATCCATCTCCCTTTATTTTGTCTGTCTCCTACTTCTATTTTGTGTGAAATTTCAAGAGATGAATCCCATTTTCTATTAATTCAATGGCTGTCACCTCGCATTGCATCATGTAACCCAGATCACAACAATGAAATCTAAGGGCTTAAATTAATAATATTGCAACACATCACTCTGTGAAGCGTCCTGCTCGTCCCTCTGCAGCCAGCTCAGGTGCTTTCCCCTCCAGTCTCTGCTTTCCCTGGCAGCTCTGGCTGGGATTGCACCTGCCCAGATGCAAACTCTCCATACCTGGTGGCTGAATCCCCTCACTGGCGTTGCTTTAATAGGGCGTTGAGGTTTAACAAGATGTTTTTGCTTAAAAAATAAAATAGTTGGGAAAAGAAGCTTGGGGGGAACAGGAGATCTGTGTTCTCTGAGTGGCATTTTCCACACCTACAAATAAATGCTGACAGGTAACTCTATTGCATTACAATTGCCTTACACACAATGTCAGCTAAAGCTACACGGAAAGTCAGCATCTTGGAGCACCTCTGCTTCATGAAACAGCTGAGAGATCTGGTTAACTATTACAAGTTCAGCTGTAATTTCATTAGGGCCACTCATTCTCAAATAGGAAAGGCAAAAAAAAAAAAAAGCCAAGATTATGTGCAAGTAAATCATCAGAACCACTACAAATTCAGGAAGGAATAAAACATTCTGCCTAAAGGAAAATACACGAGATCAAAAATACATCCTCTCCAACATTTACTGCTGTTATTCAGGCATGCCTCCTATTATGTTTTGTCATGTAGAAACAAACCCACTAGTAGAGATCTACACTTTCAGTTCATATTTCCTAAAAGAAAGGACAAAAAAAAAAAAAAGAAAAAAAAGAAATAGGACCAGGAGTTCTTCAGTGGCCAAGCTGCACTATCAGAAATGGGAGTGCCCACCTTGTTCTCTCCTTCCCTCTGAGCTTGGAGGGGCTGTGGGAGCATCGATCAGTCTTTGGGCACTGAAACAGGTGAGGGGAGGCCTTGGCAGGCAGAGAGGCACAGGGTGAGAGGGGATTCATTAGGTAGCTGCTAATCAGCAAATAAGTTCCAGCCCAACCTGCCGAGTGTAAATGCAAATTTACCACCTTTGGAGCTGCCTCGCTGTACAGTTATTGATTTATGTTTGAATGGGAGTTCAAAAAAAAAAAAAGTTGCTTTTTGAAGCCTTGCTATCTGAGCTCGGCTCCTTTGTCCAGGTGTCTTGGGGATCTCTCGCTGCAATTTTGATCTTTGTGTTCCAAAAGCCTTGGAGAGTCGATTCAGGTAACTTAAAAGTGAGATATAATCAGAAAGGATTTGGAAATAAAGTCTTTGCCTTGTCACATTAATGCGGCCCTATCAAGTGGCAGTTTATCAAGAGGCAGCTCACAAGGTTTTAATGAGCATGCTGCCTGTTCTTGTACAATACTAATTAATCCCATTTTTTCACACTGGTGTGATTGCTTCATGAAACCCGCATTGTTTTATGCTCAGCAGCAAAGCGGGCTCTCACTGATTAAATCTCCTTCCCAGAGCTGGAGCCTGACAACTGAATTATACCTTGCTCAAAATAATAATGGGTATCAGCTAATAAATACGGTTTAACACACACAAAACTATGCAGCCAAAATCACACCACAAAATAGGAGTTTGACTTATAGGCACAGCAGTGTTTCATTAAACATCTGTATTATAATTCACTGGTTTTCCAACTGATGTAATAACTTAATTGATGAGAACAAAGACAAGCTTATTTATTCACCCAATTGCTTGCTTCTTGACTAACGTTTTTCCTCGGCGTTATTGTGGAAATAAATATGCAATATTCTTTTTATAGAAGTCTAATTTAGGCCCCTTTTTTCCCCCTATTGAGAAGTCAACATCACAATCTGTTTCTGACAAGTTCTTGCTGCAGTGAAGCAAACGGCATTATGAGAAGACAGCAGCGTGTTGTTTACCCTAATGTTCAGACATTCCAGCAAAGGTGAGAGAGGTGTGATGCTTCAGGCAGTTAATAATGAATAATTGTCTGCAAATTTACATTACAGGGTTCAAAAAGCTTGTTTTCTCTCTTTTCCCTTCCCCGCTCTCCCACATGATTTAAAGCTGCTTCCACCTCAGCCAGGGAAGGGAGAACTGCAAAGGACTAATGAGAGCAGCAGCACCTCTCTCTGCAAGACCAAATCAAATTAGGGATGTCACAGATATGAAATAATTTGGGCAAAATAAAAAAATATTTCTTTCCCCAGCTGACAAATAGAACAAATTATGATTTTTTTTTTTTCTCTCTCTCTTTTACGCGTGGCAGAATAAGATGGTCAAAACTTTAAAGTCTCATTTTGCTTAAGAAGCTCTGAAAAGAGATTTTACCACTTAGGAGTTCCTTCAAGAAATGCTCCCCGTTGTCAATAAAGCAGAAAAGTCATCATTAACCTTGGATTTAATACAGATTTATACATGGAGCTTGGGATGCCCTGGGAGAAACTGTTTATTATTTATCTCTCATTTGTAAGAGTGCCAGCAAAGTATGAGGAATTTTACAACTGGATGGAAAGAAAGAAAGGATTTTCAGGGGAGAAACCAGAGTCCCATCTCCAGCCTCTCCAGCACCATTACCTGAATTTTGCAGCTGCATTTAATGGGAGAAAAAGGACTAGAAGTTCCAAAAATACATAATATTTATCCCTACCATCACCTTCTGAAATATTTACAGTCTGAGGAGTCTCTGTCAAGAGTTAGACCAGTAGAAAAAACTTCCAGAATAAAACTATTTTCCATTAATTGCTCTCATGTAAGTTTTTTGCACTGGGCTTTGTTGCTGTTAAAAATATTGGTAAAATTAGATTTTCTATTGCTGTAGGAATTACTCTGGGATTATTATTTTATGAAAAGGAAGCTCAAACAATAAATTAGAAGGGGCCATTCAATTAGAAAGGATAGATGAGAAGGTCATATCAAAGAAGATAAAAATAAAATAACAGTTTTAAAGTTGTGCTGCTTTTTCATAGAATCACCAAATCAAGCAACAAGACAGCTTAGAAAATACAAGGAAAGACAAAAAAAAAAAAAAAAATCGCTTTTTGCAGTATTTTCACTTTTTGCAGTTTCATTGCAGTTGCTACAATATCAGCATTTAACTGAGACTCTCCTGCCCCCTTCCAAATCTCCAGCTGGTGATGCAAAGCAGCAGAATCCAGCAGGATCTGCTCCAGATCTCCCCTCCAGGCAGGATCAGCACTTCCAGGGGCTTGGGAATGTGGCTGGGAGGGGATCAGAATTTCCAGAGGACTGGGAATGGATCAGAATTTCCAGCGGACTGGGAATGGATCAGAATTTCCAGCGGACTGGGAATGGATCAGAATTTCCAGCGGACTGGGAATGGATCAGAATTTCCAGCGGACTGGGAATGGATCAGAATTTCCAGAGCGTTGGGAATGTGACTGGGAAGGGATCAGAATTTCCAGAGGACTGGGAATGTGACTGGGAATGGATCTCCAGGATTCCTGCCCTGTCTCTCCTGGCTGTCATTCCAGCAGGGAATGAGCCCCTCTCACAAAGCCCAGCAGCTCAGTCCAGCTCTCCCCAGCTCAGGGGGGGAAAGCAGAACTTGGCAGAAGCAGAATTTCCTGGGGAGTCAGGCACTAAATCTATCCCACAAATATCATAACTCCCTGACAGATCCAGCTATAATTAGATCATGACCTATGTCTGATATTAGAACTCAATTTGTGGAATTGATGTGCCATATGAAATAAAAAGAATTAAAGAGAATAATTAATTCCTATAAGGAAAAACAATATTAAACCATCTGCAACGATGACTTCTCCATGTGCAAGTACCACACATATTGCCATAAAAATGCCCAAACAACTTATTTATACTTTTATATACAAAAATACATGAAAGATACTTTCGAGGCCCAGATGCAAACTATTTTTAAAAATTTGCTTGTACGAGGAGAATAATTTGAGTCTATCCCTATATAAAATAGCTGCTACATTATTTTCTAATAATTCTGTTCAGAAAAAACCCCAAACCTTTCTCTTCTAGAGAATCTAATTATTCAGTGACAGCAGTTGGCTGACTTGGGCACAACACAACATGTCAATTTTCAGTTGCTTACACAGTATCACAGAAACTGTTAGAAATTGTTTTGAAATCTGGCATACTTTGCAGTCATCCTAATTCCTCCAAGTGAGCCAAACCTGATTACATTTGGCTCACCCACAAAAGATCTGCAAGATGAGGAGAAGAACTCAAAAGATGAGGAAAGAGGCTCAAAAAAAAAAAAAATCAACAAGATTTCTTCCTCCCTGCTGCCTTCAGCTCTGCTGGGTGCAGCAGCAATTCCCCATCTGTGTGGAACGGGAGGGATTGGAGCTTCCTGAGCTCACCTCCAACTCCCAAACTTCTGGGGCTTTTTTCAATTTTAGAAATCTTGATGTGGCATCTACAGGAGGAGATGATAATGCCCTGGGGGAATTTAGGAGACCGAGGAGAGCTCATCACTGTCTGCAGCTCCCTGGTGAGGGGCAGGGCCCAGGGAATGGCTGGAGCTGTGTCAGGGAGGTTTTGGGTGGATATTGGAGGCTGCAGGGGCACTGAACAGGGGACTGGGCACGGTCCCAAGGCTGCCAGAGCTCCAGGAGCACTCGGACACTGCTCCCAGGGATGCCCAGGGTGGGATTGCTGGGGGGGCTCTGCCCTGGATGATCCCTCTGGGTTTATTCCATCCCAACCACCCAGCTCAGGGTATTTGTGATGGAATGAATCCCCTCCTTCAGTTAATTACACACTCATTAACTCACCTGAAGCCCCACCTACAGCACCTGACCAAGCACAACATCCTCACTCTTATCAGCTCTGGGACAGATTTGGGATAAACCAGCTTTGGAATGTGGCAAGAGGAGAGCAGGGAGAGAATTCCAAGTGTGAGCAGGGAGAGAATTCCAAGTGTGAGCAGGGAGAGAATTCCAATTGTGAGCAGGGAGAGCATTCCAAGTGTGAGCAGGGAGAGAATTCCAAGTGTGAGCAGGGAGAGAATTCCAAGTGTGAGAAGGGAGAGAATTCCGAGCAGGGAGAGAATTCCAAATGTGAGCAGGGAGAGAATTCCAAGTGTGAGCAGGGAGAGAATTCCGAGCAGGGAGAGAATTCCAAGTGTGAGCAGGGAGAGAATTCTGAGCAGGGAGAGAATTCCAAGTGTGAGCAGGGACAGCATTCCGAGTGTGAGCAGGAATTCCATGGCACAGGAATTCCATCAGCTCAGCACCCACCTCTCCCCACAGGGGCTGCTCCAGCACTGCTCACTGGAAGGCTGGGTCCTCCCAACTCTACCAAATTAATCTGGTGGCTTTCCTCCTGGGTTTAAGCACAAGACATTCGTGTTTATGACAAAATAGTCACGCTTTTTTCAGCTGCCAAAAATACACAGCTCCAAGTGTAGAAGCACAGACCAAACCTCCCCTTTCTAACATGAGATAAAAAAATAAAATCTTCCTTATCTATAGTGCAAGGAAAAGTACTTCAGTCTCTTTATAATTGCAACTCCAAGATCCTAAGATTTTTTTTTTTTTTTAATTGGATTCTTTGTTTGATAGACCAATGGGAAAAATGTGAGGGCCATTATTCAAATGTTTGTGGGCCCTTTTAGCTAATGGATTCCAATCTATAATTCTGCACTCGTCAACAAGAGAGTTCTTCAATCATATTCAGACTGCATAACTCAGTTCTGTCCAAATCTTCCAGGACTCCACTCTGCAAAGCAAATAACATTTCCCCAGAGAGGAAAACACATCCCCATAACTTCCAGCTCTCAGGTTCTCTCCATGTTTGCCTGATTTTTTTTGGAATGGAGACAGATTTCTTGTAGGTGTGGCCCCATTTCCAGAAAGCCAAGCCCCCCTCCACACACACAGAGTGAAATATTCCAAAAAGTGAAACTTCAGGGCAATTGTCTGTGTTCTCTGAAATCAGACAAGGTTTTTTTACGTGAGGCTTTCAGAGGGAAGCCTGTGCCTCCTAAGCAGCTTAGAAGGTAAATAGTTTAAAAGTTGGCTCACATTTACATCTCCACAAAAGCTCGCCTCTCCCTCCCCGTGCTGCATTATCAAGAGCTGGACCAACCAGAAGAGTTTTTCTGAATTAAAAATGCCCCTTTTTGGAGAAGGTTCCAAGCTGTGCTTCTGTTGGAGGGCACACCTGGGGGAAGGATCAGCTCTGGGGGCTCAGGGTGCAGCCCCCCAGTCCCTGCTCACAGGAACTGCAGCTCCCTCTTCAATTAAAATGCACTTTACAACCTTCTCCACCATGGAAAGTAGCATCTAGCATTTGAAACTCAACGTGAAAAAAAACATCTCCAGACTTTCTGCAATGTCTTTTGATCCATCCCTCCTCTGGTGCCCTGTACCTCTGACAGGGATCACACTGTGCTGATTAAATCAGGTGCTTGTTATAATTACATTTCTAGATAATTATCCTTCTAGAACATGACATACAAAGTTGGTGTGTGCTTTACCTGACATTTTTTTGATTGTGCTGGTATATGAAGAACATTCTTTTTTTTTTTTTTTTTAACATTATTCCCTTAAACCACTTACTAAAATAAACTCAAAGGAGCCAACAAACCTCCCAGAATTAAATGGTACATATGATGCAAAGCTGGATTTAACATCTTATTTGGGCATCCCATCCAACCCAGGTGTGCAAAAAATTCTGGATGTCACTCTTAGCTATGGTTTAGTTTCAGCTGGTCCTAGGAGGAGCAGGGAACTGGGCTCAGTCACCCAATTTGAGACATTCTGTGAGTCCAAACAGTTGCAAAAAGCAGACTGTGAGCTTTTTCTAATCTAATATAGATTTTAAAATATTTTTAATATTCCACATTAAATATTTTAATAAAATATAGTTATTAGATTAATAAATAAGTAAAATCCAAGCAGAGCTCACATTCCAGCCCCACAAGTTCATTTTCACAGAGGTCAAAAACGATGAAATATTTCCCTAGAGAGCTGTTTAGGATCAGGCCCAGTGACTGCAAGCAGGGGAATTCCTGCACCTGAGCGAGTCCCCACTCACCAGCTGGGTTGGGAAGGAGCCCTGAACCAACTTTGAAACCCTAAAAACCCCTCAGTGGTTCAGAACAGGGGCTGATTTCCCAAACCCTGCCCTGGCTGCTGGAGGAGCAGAGGGTGCAGCAGCTCCAACCCTCCTGCAGCAGGAACCTCTGCTGGCAGGCACTTCCTAAGGATTCCTGGGGTGCTTCTCAGTGCCTCTGCTCCCCGCAGAGCCCTGCAGGCAGCCCTGATGCTCTGACATGAAACCCCTGGGTTTGCTGAGCCCTCCTTCCCTCTGCCTGCACCTCAGAATTAGAGGTGGCAGCAGCCCCAGCTCTACCTGGAAAATATTAGCATAAGTACGAGGAGAGGAAAGACAAAAACTCTCCTTAATACAGGTTGATATGTGACTTTGCATAGCACTTTGAATGTTATTAAGTGTTTGAATTTCTTCCTGTGTCTTTTTAGCCTAGATGACTGTCTTTCTCTTTCACTGACAGCCTCTGCAGGACCAAATTGACAGCTCTTTAAAGCAGTCTGACAAAAAGCAGCATTAATTAAGTCATTGCCGGACTGTAATTGTGTTAAGAAGTAAAAATCTAATATGAGAAAAGGTTAGTGAGTCCTCTCTTGTGTCAGATTTTCTACTCTCTATGAATATTAATGTCCTTAATGAAGACAATCTTTGCCTCATCAAGCCGTTGTTCTGCATTCAGGTGCCAAATCCCTGCACCATTGATTTGTTTTTAAAGAACAAATATGTCAGGGGAGAGTGACTGTCCTGTTTCTTATCAACATCATAGAGAATGCTTTTGTATTCCTGGAAAGAGTTTATAGATTTTGTGTGCCGTGTACAAGCAGAGTCTGTGATGGCACGGGAGGGGAGGGATGGCGAGCTGAGGTAAACTAGTTCAAGTAATTTAATAGAAGCCTCAAATTTATCACGTTAGCTTCTTTGTGTGTGTGTGTTAGCAATATCCATCTATTAACGAGGTTATGATCAGCACTTTTAATGATAAAATATGAATTATCTCTCCCGAAAGAGTCCCGCAGTTTAAGCACCAAAATGAAGGATCTGGGTGATAAGGCGCTGATCATCTCCTGCTGATTATCACTCCCCTCCTCCTCCTCCCGATCCAGCAGATAATGATGATGGTGCTGATGAATGATGATCCTTTTTAAATAGGTTGGAGGCCCTCAGGAGTCTGACTCTGCTGAGGAAACGTCTGGTGCACTCCTCAGCCCTCCTTGCTCGAGCCCTCACATCTCCTGCCATCCCCAAAATCCTCCTGCACCCCCAGTTACCACAGCCTTACTACAGCTTGGGGTCAGAGTTGCTGCCTCTACTCCAGTGAGCAGGACAGGCCTCTGCCACCCAGCCAAGGCTCAGCCTGCCCTGGAACTCCAAGCTTTCATCCTTTTGCTCTGCCAGGGCTGGAATCCGTGTGAGAATCCTGCTGAGGGCATCAGAAGCCACACGAATTTCCACAGAGGGTTGTGGAAAGGTTCCCACCCCTCCTGAAGAGCTGGTGGATAATTAATACTCTGTTTTCCAACCAGAAATCCTCACAGCAGCTCAGTTGTAAAGAAATCGCTGGTGTGTGTTTTACCAGAGAGAAGTAACAAAATCCAGAGCGGTTCTTTCTTTTTAGAGACAATCTCAGCATATGTTGCACTGACAGAACAACACGAGGATTCTTCCAGACAAAATTAAACAGCTGAAGTTTTTCTTTTGAGATGCATTCTGTCTGCTAGCAGAGATGGGTGGAATAAATGCTCAGGGATGACAGCACCAAACCCTTCCAGGGGGACAACACAGAGCACAAGGAGCAGGGGAAGTTTCTGACCCTCCAAACTGCAAGAACAAGCTCAGAGCTGGCGAGCCTTGAGCCAAACATCACCAGCACAAACAGGAGGCACAAATAGGAGGCACAAATTTGTCTGCAGGGCAGTGAATGTCCCTCGGCAGAGGCTCTGCCCCATCCTCTGGCACCGAGGAGCTCTGGAGCTGCAGCCCCAGGTGATGCTCGACCTCTGCCGTGGCTTTTCCTTCCATGGTGCCTGGAAGGAGTCCACAAAGAACGTGGAGAGGGACAATTTACAGGAGACAGGAAAAGGGGCCGTGGCTTCCCACTGACAGAGAGCAGGTTTGGGTCAGGCATTAGGAAAAACTCTGCCTGAGAGGGTGTTGAGGCCCTGGCAGAGGTTGAATGCTGCTTTATGGAGAACTGGGCAGATGCTGAATGGTTTTGGCTTTTCTTCAGCTCGTCACAGCTTTGCAGCAGCGTTTTCACTTGGAGGGCCCTTCTGGGGGTATCCCCAGTGCCCTGGAGCAAATGACAGCTCCCCTCAGCCTGAACCCAGGCTGGCTCCATGGTGAGAGGAGAGACCCCAGATTTGTGCTGCCAGTGCCTCCCTCTGCACCTCAGGAGTTACAAATCCAGTGCTGGATCACCAGAGCCTCTGACACACCACACAGGGCCTGTGGTTTCCATACTCATTTTTCTCTCAGATTTCCCATTTTCCTTTTTTTTTTTTTTTCCCTTTTACTGGTCCATCTTGGCTTATTAACCTAAAATCCTTCTCTTGGGACAGCCTTCTCTGGCTGAGCTGTCCCATTGTCCAGCTGACCCACTCACAAAGCAGATGGACCACAGAGGACATTTAGAAGAAACTACACAGCAAAACTTGTGAGCTCAAAAGAGCAATTAATTTTATTCCAAATAATTAAAACAAAATTATTTTCCTGTACTATTTTTTTTTCTTCCTGCAGCCCTAATTGTCTTTAGCAACACAAAGGCTCTTGTCTCACTCTTCGTGGCCATGCCCCAAATTTTGATCCCTGTTTGTCTGACATCCCCCTCCCACCCCTGGCAGCACAGCTGGGACTCAGTGGTGCTAAAAGCACCCAGGGTTAAATATAAACACATCCATTAAAATGGTGTGAACGTTAATTACTTTCCTATCCATCAAAATTTACACACAATTATAAATCAGTGATATCCCAGGCTGTTTCCTGTTCCGTTTAAAAACTCTGGAGGACTCAAAGCAGGCAAAAAGAGTCAGGCCAGCACTAATGATCTTTTTCAGGGGCTTACCCTATATTTGGACATCCCTTGCCTAAAACACCAAATATCAAAGACAGATCTGACACTTATCCCATCCACACAATAATGACGAGGAGGATACTGGGCAAACAGCAAACACTCTTTTGATTGCCAAATTTATGGCTTCAATCTCTATATTTAAACTAAATATTTCAATTTCAATATTTTGATTTAAAACATTCTTCTTCTAGTTAAATATTTCAATACAGAGCCCCAATTTCTCTGTATTGAGACACTTTGAAGAGCTCCTGCCCAACTGTGGTTGAAGGGTACCTGCCCTACTTTCCTCTTTCCCCAAGTACCAACTCCCCCGAGCACACAGATCTGAGATTTGGGGTTTTATTCTCCACAGTTCCAGCTCTAAGGCAGCCTGGCAGATTAAGTTCAAGCTTTGTGAACAGAAGAGAGATAATTCAGAGGCCTCTTATTACTTCTGATGTCTGAGCTGTGCAGGGATCACAGCTCCCGGATTGCATCTGTTCCCAAAATTTTCAAAACAAAATCAGCTCCCCTGCATAATCTGTTTTCTTGCTATTATGGAGTGAGACGTGCAAAAACAATATATATATATATATAACAAAAAAAAATCTCCTAGAAGAACACAACAACCTTCAGGTGATTAAAATAACCACTGACAAGATGAGGATCACAGGATTTTTCCAATCCCCGTTTCCCTGCAGGAGCACGGGCACACAAATGGTGGCCTTCAGTGGAGAATTACCAGAGGAACCATATGGGCCAGGAACAAGCTTAAAATATGGATTTTTTTGCAGATGTAGCAGTGCATTCTGCAGTTGGAGAAGGATTTATTCATGGGGAGGCTGCTCAGGCTTTGGCAGGGGCTGCCCAGGGAGGGTTCAGTGCCCATCCCTGGAGGTGTCCCAGGAATTCCTGGAGGTGGCACTCAGAGACAAGGTGGGCACCAGGAACAGCTCAGCCTCGATATCCCTGGAGGTTTTTTCCATCCCAAATGATTCTATGAACCAAGATGGGAGGTGTGTTTGCACCCCAATAACCCAATTTTGGCCTTAAAGGTCATGAAGAGAATAACATTCAAAATTTCCTTCCCCCCCAGCACAGCTCAAACATTCACTTCTCTCTCTGACCTTTGGAATTCATTCTCTGAGTGGGAAATCCACTGCAATGCCACAGCTACTCCCCTGGATTTTTTACATATTTAAGGGTGGCACACTTGCACAAGAGCTTTGTACCAAGAGAACCCAGGACTGGGTGCCCTCAGCCCAGCTCCTGTCTCTGGGCAGGAAAAGGGATGAATTCCACCCCAGGGAGATTCCTCCAGGTGAAAGGAGACAGCAGCAATTCCAACCATAAATAAGGTGGGAGACACGAGACCAACGAAATTAGGAGGTGTCTAAATGAACCCTGCTGTAACACTGACCCAGCTCCTTCTCTCCAATTAATTTAATTGAGAGTTTTGGTTTACTTAGCACTTTTCATCCATAGATCTAAAAGCACTTTATAAAGGAATGTAAATGTCAATATCCTCATTTTCCAGAGGAGGAGGAAAGGGCACAGGGAACTTGTATGAATCACCCCAGGTCAGCAAGGAGGTGGCAAACCCCAGAATAGAAACCAGTTTGCTCACTGTGTCTGCTGTGCCCTAACCCATCCACCAGGAACTGGGAATTCCAGGTCATTTAACAAAGAGCTGCCAAAAATCCTCTATAAAACACAGCTACCCCTTTGACTTGCAGAAGTGTAACAAGAGCTCTTTCATCTTGAGCTAAATATTAGTAAGAGGAGCTGCACAAAATGCCAAAGTTTGTACTTTTTTAAAAAATAGCATAAATATTTTGTCCATATTACTATGAAAAAGTTATATTTAATTATTTCCCTTATCCAGAAAAACTGAAGTTTTGCCCATAGAANTAGAGCTCTTTCATCTTGAGCTAAATATTAGTAAGAGGAGCTGCACAAAATGCCAAAGTTTGTACTTTTTTTAAAAAATAGCATAAATATTTTGTCCATATTACTATGAAAAAGTTATATTTAATTATTTCCCTTATACAGAAAAACTGAAGTTTTGCCCATAGAATTATGGACAAAACATGGGCAAAACATTCTACATGGGCAAAACATTCTACATGCCCAAAGAATTATGGGCAAAACATTCTACATGCCCACCGAATTACTTTTCAGGGAGATCAAAAAATTGCACCCAGGGTGTAGCTGTGCAAAGAAATCTGATTTTTGTCTCCCTGAAAGCAGCTGTTCTCAGGTATTCTCTTCCATGACAAATACGATGGGAGGTGTCTACCTAGGATGAAAAACTAGAAAGTTTCTTTAAACATGGGATTGTGATCAATGGAGTTGTTAAATCTCAGGGCATCCAGGGGTCTGGTGTTTGTGGGAGCTGTTTCTGGAGTCAGAACTGGGTCATTGTTTTTCACAGACTGCTGGAGCCCTTCTGGACCATTGGAGGTTCTGCTAAAACCCTTCCCAAAGTTTCTCTGTGCTCTGCTTTAGAGACGGCCAAGGACAACCAGGGATTTCCCAAAGTCTCAATACTCTGAGATAAATAAAGGCTGATAAGATGTGAAACAGAGCATAACCCATCACACAGAGCCTCAGCCCCAGGGAATTTCACCTGATCCATCTGCAAATGCCCAGGATGCCTGGAGAGGCTCCCTGGAGCAGCGGCTGGGCAGAGTTAAAGGAATAAAGCAGGGATTTATTAAAAGGCCTTCAAAGGATCCACCTTGGGCAGTGCAAGGGCCTGGCCAGGGCTGCACCCAGGATGGGCCCTGGGTCAGGAGTTTCACACTTTTATCAGTTTGGGCCCATTCCCATCTTGGGTTCACTGTCCCATTGCAGCCCCAGGTGATGCAGCCCCACCCTCCCAGGCTGCTCCCCTCAGTTCTCTGCTCTTTGCACTTTTGGGGCTGAGGCTGCAGCGTGTCCTTGGTTCTGGGGCTGCACAGGGATTGTTCTGTGGGGCTGAGCTGGGAGGAGAGCTGGCTCACACTTCTGTGGAGTTCAGGGTCACACACTCACTGTACAGAATGTGGAAATCTGAAAGCTAAAGCTGAAGGCATCCCCCAGTTTCAGAGAGCTCCCAGCCCTCCTACAGCAGCAAAGTGCATTTGCCACATTCCAGCACAAATTCATGGGCTGAGCCATCAGGTCTGCTTATCCCATCCCAAACACCAGAGGCACCGAGGATATCTCAGACATTCCATCGGTGTTTTATGTCACCCAAGGCTGGGGAAAGGCAGCAGGAGACGTTGGGATCTGGAGAAACAATCAATTTACGTCAGGACTGGAGCCTGAGCTGGACTCTGATGGTAACAACAGCCACACACCAGCTCCTTGGGAAGGGTCCTCTCCAGCTGGGAGCCAGATAAAGCTTGCTAAACTCATCACAGGCTCGGGGCAGTTCCCTCCTGCATTTTGTTCCTTCTGCATTTGTTTTGGAGGGGAGAGCTGGATGGGCAGCTCCCCAAAGCATTCGCATTTGGAATCTCAAGCCTCGCAGGGCAGATTTTGCCATTCTTTTGCTGAGCTCCCAGTGAATTATACCCTGTGATATTTCAGACTCCAGTGTAGTGCATGACTCATGAATTCTGTAGTAAATAGGCCAGACTCACAGCTCCAGGTATTTTTAACCTTCTAAGCAGAAAAAGGGAATATTTAGGATAAGAAACAAAGATGAATTTAACAACAAAAATAGCAAGACCACTTGGTGTGCAGCACCCGGGTAACCCTCTGGGACAGAACTATCCAAATTACCATAAGCACTTGCCCAAGCAATACAAAAAAAACCCCAAAGACAAACGATGCTGTATGAAATTCTTTCTGGTGTGATAGCACTGCTACAGAGCTGCACTGAAATAAATCTGATGCCTTCCTTGGAGTACTCCAAGGCACTGCAGACACATCCAAGGCTCAGTGTGAGCAAGAGGAGAGCTGAGAGCTGCCAGAGCTGGCCCTGGCAAGCAGCTCTGGCCCTCCTTACTCACTCGGGAGTACCAAAGTGAGATGTGGAGAGAGCCTGGGGCTGAATCTGAGCCTGGGGCTCTCATCTCCCCCCTCCTGTGCCTGTGCTGGGCAGGACAAGGTGGGCAGGACAGGTCTGATGGCTCCAGGTGATCCCCACCACATCTCTTTGCTGGTGGTGCCCAGCAGCAATGCCTCTCCATGAACTGTGCATCCCCTCTGTGCTGGGGGCTCTGGGGGGGCCGGGCTGTGACTGAGGCACCCAAACCCCACAGAAAGCCTGAGAAGCAAAGGCTCTGCCTCCCAACCTGGGGCAGAGAGCTGTGAGCCAGGGACAGGAGGGGAGGGGGTGAAGAGGCACCAAGAGGGTGGCAAACTCCTGGTGATAGCTCAGGACTGGTTTTTTGGGGTCACAGACTGGTTTGGGTGGGGAGGGACCTTCAGCCTCATCCCACTGCTCCCCCTGCCAGGGCAGGGACACCTTCCCCTACCCCAGACTGCTCCGAGCTCCCTGCAGCCACGCTGGCACTTCTGAGCTAAAACTTCCAGATGTCTCTCAGGTCTGAACTTTTAACTCACAGGTTTGGGGCAGTGACTCCCCCTGGCTCGCACAAAACCCCCATCCACGCTCGTTTTCCTGTCTTTGCTCTCACTAATGAGCACAGGGCTCCTGTGTGTGACTTCACAGCCCTGCACAGGGCTCTGCTGGGGGTGGCTGAGGACTTCGATTGAAATTTCACTCAGAAAAGGAACAAGAAAAACATTTCTATTCACATTAGGTTTTGTAAAACCATTTAGTGTTATGAAAAGCCTAATGTTTAAGCCTAAACTAAGTAGACAGTGATCCTTTAAGTCCCTGTCTCCCTGCACATTTCACCGTTCTTTTCTTTCAAGGAAAGTTAGGATTGTTGTTCTTTCACCTTCCAAAGTCCTTGATGGGTTATTTCTAGAGAATATTTAAATCTGGGAAGTATTTTGGTCGGCAAAGATGTCTACAGAAATTTCCTCAAACTCCATCATATATTTACCCACTTCTCAGAAATTCTTCTTCCATTTTCTATTAATATTATTTCACTGGGATCAGTCTCTGTTGAGAAATTTAGTTTAAGCTGCCTAGCAGTCTTAAAAGAGGAAGATCTATTAATTTAATCATTTATATGAATCATGTCTAAATGATCTCAGCAGAGAAAATGTGTTAGCCATTTAAATCCCATCATTACATATTATATAATAATTACCACTAATTCTAGTTTGGATGGGCCACAATATTGCTTTACATACCTAATGTATTCAGAACATCCAGCTCACCAGGCTCAGTCTCTTGGTGACCTTTGAGTTTATGTTTGTCTCTTGGTTATGAGCACAGGACAGGCTCTCCAAGAAATTAGGGATGCAAAACACATCCACGGTGCCACCTCTCTTTGGCATCCTCAGCTATCACTTTTTTATTTTGATATCTCGAGTTCTTCTTATCTCTGGAAGGTATCAAGGTGCTATTGATACAGTTGTAATCAAAGTCATGTTTGTTTGTTGAGAGCTCTTGGTGCATTCAGTGCCCATCCTGGCAATCCAGTGAGGAGTTACTCACAGGAGGCTACAGGGAGTAATTCCCACTGGATTTCCAAAGCCCTCGTTTGCACACTGGCAGTGCAAGCAGACAGCTGGACACACCTCAGCTGTGCACATGGTGCCTGCAGCCCAGGCTGAGAGCACTTGCAGGGATCTTTTTCCATGAAAAAAGGGAAAATATTCATCACACACGAGAGATTCCTGCACAGACCCGAGCACAGCTTTCACTGGCTGCAGTTACAGAGCACTCAAGAGCCAGGGAGGGCACAAAAACTCTGCAGCAGTGGCTGAACAAGCCCCCAATTCCATCTCTTATGGGCAACCCAAGGAAATCCATCCCACCCAATTCCTCACTGGGAGCTGCCCCCTTTTCCACAGGGACAGGACAATCCAGGGCTCCCAGAAAGCCAAAAAGGGCTCTGAGCACAGCTGGGGAGGGAAGGTGGTGCTGGCACAAGGCTGGAGAGGTTCCAGCCCCAGGGATCTGCACCTGGGGACACAAACGGTGCTTCCAGAGGGTGATTTCCAGGAGAAACCCCCAGCTCTGTGCACCCCTGGCCCAGCACTGCTCCCAGGGCTGGGATTGCCCCGGAGCAAGGTGGAACCGTGTCCCTGTCCTGCCAGAGTAACTCCACCTACAGTGGACACTCCAAGCTTCTTTTAAAAATCACTCTTCATTCTCCTGCACCACCCCTGCATGGATCCATCTGCCAGCAACCTTTCCTCCACTCTATCAAAACTGCAACACCAGACAAAGCCCTGATTAATTACACAGGAGCAAAACTTCCAACTCTCATATCCCAAGGGTCAAATCCATCCCTGGTGCAAGCCAGAGCTCAGCAGTGAGACAAATTTGGCCCTAGGTGACTTTTTTCCCCCGACTAACTCATTACACCACCCCTCCCGGAGCTGATGAATTGAGCCCCTTGTGTTCTGTTTGTAACCATAATTAGTATTCATTTTGCAAGCTTAAGGTTCACCCTTGCTCCAGGACTGAGCCTGATGTTAATCACGGCGGTGTCTGCCCGCCTCTGACTCTGATCTGTCAGCTCTGCATTACTTGTCCCATACCTAATTTTTTGCCCTTACCAGCCAAGTAGCACCTCGACATCACACTGTGTCAGAATTAGAAACTTTTGACAGATCTGTAATCATCTAGTTCTCATCAGCTCTGTGCATGTTAGTCACTTCATTTCCACATTCTAACAGTTAATATGCCTTAATTTCTCACACTTTGTGAATATTTAATTCCTCCCTTTTCAACATCATTTTTAGGTTGTGTGAATCATTTTCAAAGCCTTTGCTATTCTCCCTCCACTATCATCTGCATATTTTATGAAATGGCACAGTTGAATCTCGGAGGGCTCTTGATAAAAATGAATCTGGCAGGCTGCTCATTAGTTGTTTACCTGGAGCTGTGTGAATCCCCCAGAACGGTGGATTCCCATTTGGGTTTGAATTAGGAGATTCTGACACATAAGAATTGAAAAACCTTTCCAAGCTGAGTGTGATTCTCTCCCCTCCCTCCCACCCCAATTAATGGCTCTTCCAGGGGGTTTGCACTCCTTGGGCCAATCCTACACCAACACCTGCAACAACCGGGTCCTTCAGAGGTGAGAGACAGAGGCTGCAGCCAATTAGCGACTCTAATGAGGGGGAAAAGTGTCCCACCAAGAGCACACAGAGGGCAGCAGGACGAAAATGGGAACTTTTCAGGCTTCCAGAGGCAAAGCAAGTCCCCAGGACTGGGGCTGGGGTTGGTTTGAGCACGTGGTTCAATGGGCAAGTGATGAAAAATGTCATTTATTTGTTCCAAAAAGTCCTAGCCCGTGACCATACCTGGCAGGTCCCAGAGCTCTTACACAGGCAGAACCCATTCCTTTATTTCCTTGATCTTATTTATGCAATAAAACACTGCTGTGTCCCCACTGGAATAAACTGAGGGGCCACACTCAACAATTCCTGAGTTCCAAGGCAAAAATCAGGTTATCCTTGCTTTTACCAAAAAAATTCCTGGATTATCCACCAAGGAATTCAGTGGGGTTTCTGGTCCAGCCCTCACACAGAACATTTTTCCCCTGCTCCACCTCTGCTAACCCCCCTTGGAAGCTGGGTCCATGCTGATGGGTCTCTCCACATCCATAAATCTTCTCTCCACTTTCCAATAGTTTTAGTTTTTAGTGTCCAAAGATTTAAATTTAGCCTGATTTATTTTTATGCTGATCTCATGCTCCTTTCATAGACTTTACTTAAAAGCAGTAATGCTATCTCTCTCACCACTGAATCTTTTATGAATTTTTTGGCCTTTGCTGACTTCATAAGGAAATAGAGAATTGGGGACATTATAAATAGGGGTGAGAGAAGCTTTCCAGCTATAGGAGCTGCATCTGCATTGTTACTTTGGCTGTACAGGTGCTTTGACGAAAGAAAAAAGAAATAGAAGGCTTGGTTTTGATAGGAACCATTTTTTTTATTTCATCCTCACATCCCACCTAATTCATCCTGGCCTGAACACCTCTCTTAAAACTCGGTGCATTAAAAATACAAATAACTGAGAGCAGAGCTCGTAATTAAAATTCCACTGAGTTTCTGTCCAGCTGATGTTTTGTATTTTATCCCTGCAAACGAACAGCCAGGAACAATCAGGAGCTCCCTTCTCCAGCCCCCAGAACTCCCTCTCCTCAGCAGCAATGGAGAGAGCAGGTGAGACACAATTTACTGACACCTCACATTGTTTGATGCTCACTCTCAATCTAATCAGGTGTCTCATACAATTTGTTGTCTTTGTTAAAATCCCAGCTTTAGGAAGGCCCTGAATATTAAAAAACCCTAATAATGAAAAGTGATATTTTTATAGAGCCCTGCCTAGAGTGAGGGTGGATTTCAATATGTTTTGTTCATTGTAAAGATTCAGAAATTAAATATATATTAAAAATGATTTTTTACAGTCTCGTGGAGCCTGGTGGCCTGTGTGGCTGGATTTTAATTCTTGGCTTTGACAGTATTCCATTCTTTTGATTTGTTATATGTGCTTCAGATCTATTACTTTTTAATTGGACATGAACATGCCTGTGAACTGAACTCGGTCTCCAAGGGTTTGCATAAAATTAGCCAGGACTTGGGGAAAGTGGGGTTGTCACTACAGCTCAGGACTCTCAGATCCTGCAGAAGGTAAAAATAACAACAGCCATGGAGGTGCTCCCCCAGCACCCAGGCTGAACTCACCCCACAGGTGTGCCAGGGGAGATTTTAACTCCATTTCCAAAGAATCTTCCCCTACACCCACAAGTTCACTGCTTAAGCCTCATCACTTCCTACAATTTAGTATTTTAAATATTAATATTGGTAGGCCTCAGAAATACTTTCATCCTCCTGGCTAGCAGCAGACATTTTGGGGTGTGTGCATCCTCCCCCCTCAGTGATGTCAGCCCCTCACACACCCTGGAGAACAACCTATGCTCTGATGATGTTCCAAAGGAACTCTCATTGTTACAACTGCGCCCAGAACAACTGCAGGAAGTGTTTTGGTAGCTTCCACTGAGTTCAATTATCTTGGGACTTCGGTCTTGCTATACCAGCAGTGTTTCCTGAGCATGAGGAACTCCAGTGGATTTGCTCTTAGTGAAGTGTTGGTCCCTGTGAACACATTTTTTAAAAGTTCTCTGTTTGATGAGGACAATTGTCATCTCACTGATTGCCCATCCTCAGCAAACTGAGACACTTCCCTGGGAAATGACAATTTTAAAGCCCAGTTCAATTCCAGGCTGACAGACCCCAACCTCACCCTGATCTGTGTGACTGGGGCATTGTGGAGCAAACTCACAGCAAACCAGCCCACAGCCACCTCAATCAGATCAAACGCTGCTTTTCCTGCAATGAGCTCTTCCCCTCCCTGGGGACTGTGCCATGGAGCCCACAGGGAAGCACAAGGGACAGCAGAGACCCAGGACACACCAGGGGCTGTGTGTGAAACTGAGGGTGGAAACACAGGCAGGTAAAAAAGGACTGCAAACACAGGCAGCACCAAAGCATCTGATGCAAGAAACAAAACGCCTTGCCCACAACACCAAACTCTGCTGCAGAGATTCCCCTCTCCTCTGATGCAGTTGCCAACTTAGCCTGAATTTCATTTCAGAGCAAAAGCTCTCCAGCTTGGCTCAGCCCTGCTTTCTGCTTCTCTGCCCTCCTCCTGCACGTTAAAGAGACCAGAGACCTGACATTTTATGTTGTTTGTTTGAAATGATAAACTTAATCATGAGTGAAATGTTAGGAAGTGACAGTGCTGGCCACAGTAAGGTCATTTCTGCTGCAGCCAAGCAAACACCGCTCTGCCCTTAATTGCATCGCCAGCCCTTGCCACAGGAGGACCCAGGCATTTGCAAGTGGGGAGCTGAATCTGTCTTTGTGATAATTAAACCATGGACCTCTGGAAAGACTGCCAAATCTGCCATATGGTAGTTTTATGACCTAGACTGCTGTTATCTCTTGAGAAAGCTAACATCCTAATCTCATTTTCGTTATCTGTGATCAGAACCCGCGTTTCTGGAGGGCAAAATGCAGGAGGGGCTGCACTCCGCAGAGCATCCTGCAGCAGTGACATTTTGTCCAGTGCTTCAAATTAATAAGATGAAGAGAGAGCTCATTATTGGCATCCTGGAATGAAAGCAGAAATCGAGAAGCTAAACCCCACTAACCTGTGGGTTACAGATGGTAACGCCTCCCTGCGAAAAATTCCTGGGAGGAATTTCCTGGGACAGGAGAAATTCCTGGGACGAGACTTTGGAGGGACCAGTGCTCTGATGGGTCATTAAAACATTCGTAGCAGGAAGGCTGGGAAGAGGCCACAGAGGTTTTTTTTTAAGATGCAAACACGTTATTTTAAAACACAAACACAAGAGGCTGCTGCCTTTGGAGGCCTGATGTGTTTTACCACAGACACGGCGCTTCAGGAGCATCCTTTGAGCAGCCAGAGCTGGGCACAACTCACAGGAGCAGAAAGCCAGGCTGGGACACGTCTGACAGGGAGAACAAACAGCTCAGAACAAACGCTGGATAAAGCTTTAGGGCTGGCCATTCTAAAACTTCCACTGTTTCAATCAATTAACACTAATCTGCCATTAAATCTGCCACACACCCGTGTAAGCTCTTGCCCTGTGGAGCTGAAACACAAACGCTGCCCAGCTGTGGTCACCTCGTCAGGCACCGCTTGGGCTGGATCCCTTCGGAAGGGAACGCATCTGCTCCTTTCAGCAAGGTTATGTCTGCAGAAGGGCCCTGAAAACACGAGGAACAGGTGGCATATTTTTCATCTCACTGGTAGCAAACACAGCCCGTGTTCTCAGAGAGCCTTAAAAGCTGCAATCTCCAGCCCCAGAAATGGCCAGGGGGGATGGTTCCTATCAGGTGTTTCAGGATGGGACGTTCCTCTGAGAGGAAAAACCTGACGGCTACTCAGGTCTGCACTAACTTCTCCAGCCCAGTGACCTTCACCACATTTATCTGCCAGCCAGACACTCACTGAGAGATTACGTGGGTCTGTTTTTACAGAAATATTCGGGTTATATGATCTAGATAATACAGCCTGCTATAAATCACCCCAGTTGTCCCTTGATATTTTGAAAACTGATGAGACTGCCGATTCCTGCTTCTTACTTTGTATGCAAATGATAAATTATAGATGGGAAATAGGAAAAAGAAGGTTTTACTCATTTGCTGGATTGAAACAGACTGGATTAGTGAGCGAGCAGTAGTACCCTTGGACTATTTATTGTGACATTGCTTAGAAAAATTCAAACCCCAAAGCCTTCAAATCACTGGGGACATTGTTAGCCTTCTGCAGGAATTATTAAAATGTACAGAAATGTATGAGCATCACTTTATAATAATTAATCAGGGGCTGTTGATTAATAAAGCTCATTTTTTAGTCCCGATGATTCAGGGTATTATCCAAAGGACAGTGTCCTTGTCATATTGATTAAGAAACCAGACTTTGCCGTGGAAGAAAGTGTAAGAACAGGCGCTCTTCTTCCTTCCCCCCTCCCCCCCATAAAATAAATATTGAATGAGAATATTAACTCGTTAACCTTGACAACAATTTGTAATTTTCATAAGGAGGAAAACTCGCGTATTCAGCAAATAAATTGCTGCAGGGATTTCAGGGAAACAAATTGGAGAGAATGAAGAATGCTACCATATGAATTCTGTCGTTTTTATGGGCTGAGATGATAAATTTGTTTGGTTATGTCCCTCAATTAAGGCCACAAATACTGGAAAGCGTCAGGAGCAGGAGGACTGGTGGGGCTGGTGCAGAGGAGTGTGGGTGACAATCTAAGGTCACCCAGCAAGCTCAGGTTGCTCCCTCCCCTCAGACCCAGCTCAGATCTGGAGCCAGCATCTCACAGAGCGACTTCTGGGTCCAGCACACGAATCCCCTCCTTTAGAGCCCTTGCTAAAAGATAACTCCATTTATTAGCCATTGCAGGAGACAGACGTGGAATTTATGTGGAATTAACAGCACCAGCCGCAGGTTTTATGGGGTTTCCTAATTTTCCCGAGCTCAGCTGAGCCCGGAATGCAGGTACAGCAGATAACCTGGGAGCTGGTCAGCACCACAGCTGGCCAGGGCTGCTTTTTAACCCCCTGTAAAAATGTCCTGCTTGGAAACTCGGGCTGGGGCTGTTCCAGAGATGACAGGAAAAATGGACACTCTCCACTCCATTGTGGGTTTCCAGCTGCAAACCCTTCCTTGTCCAGATCATGGACCCAGCCAGCCAAACACGTTTGGGATGTGCTTGGTTTTAAGCTCGTTTTACCTCAGCTAACATCCAGTAATGCTGTGCATGCTTAAAAGTAAGCACATGCTTAACTGCTTTGTTGGATTACAGCCTAAATTATCTATTAATCCAATTGCATGCTTTCCTCTGATCACTGCAGTCTTCAAATTCTCACTGTACAATAGATTTAATATAAATGCATTATGTTTGTCAGGCATGCCACGAGATTTTCATGCTGTCCTTGTCTGCTTGGCTATATTGTCATCCATAGGAGAATATTAAAGATTTAATATGATTTTTAAAAATTTAATTTCTGCTATTTTTTTTTTTTTTAAGGATAGGAATGAAGTGTATCTTGTTTGGGAAAGCAAAAGGAAAAATTAAATAAAAGTGTTTAATATTTGAAAGGTCCAGATAGGGAAGCATGAGACAAATGAGAAAATCCCCTGCAGCCTTGGAACACACCAAGGTGAGAACACACAGGGTGCTTGGAACTGGTGGTTCTTGCTACAGCAACAATAACTGGGTCTGATTGGGGCCTGGATTTGGGGACTGGGCTCATGCTGCAAGGACTTCAGGTTGTTCAAGGTGTGGGAGTGAATTCCACCCACCTCAACATCCGAGGTGCCCAAACATTCCAGTGAAGGGGAGCCCTGAAACGGCAGCACATTCATTTTCCCTCTCCAACTTGTGCCTTTTGAGGGGTGTTCTGCCTTTGAATGCCACCAAGAGTTATTTCAGATACACCCAGAGCCCCTCACAAATGCAGCTTTAAGTGATTTATCTGTGATCTCCCAGGCAGCTGAGTCCTCTGTGCCTCCTCCGTGCCCCTGGGCAGCCCTGACCCTTCCCAGGGAAATTCTGGCCATTTTGCAGCTCTGGTGCCAGGCTGACCACTCAGTTTCCAGTCCTGTCCTGCTCCCCAGGCCTCAGCCGAAGCTAAAATTAGCGTAATTAACACTAATCAGTGGGCATCACACACTCATGGATGCAGTTTCTCCTGACGCATCCCAGAGAACGACGACGCCTTTTGCCAAACCTTTCCTCGCTAAAAGCAAAAACAAATTAATAAATAAATCCCCTGCATTTCTATTACTGGTGGCCCTGGAATATAATCAGGCAGTACCTGCAGGATAAATCAAAAGATTAAATTAAGTTGGGATTTGAATCCCCCACTAAACAAAGAACCACGCCGAGATTCCGCTGTGCTGGACTCGGGGCTCGGAATGGCTTTCGAGGGCCTCCCTCCCAGACATAAGATCATTATTTGCTCTGTACGTTACACAAAATACACAAAATCCAGCCCGGGGGTGCCAGGGGGAGCCGTGAGGCAGGGAACAATATGGACAGCAGTATGGGGCATGCTGGTTTTTATTCATTGCCTGGCCTCCTGCCTGCTCCTCCTGCCCCGGCCGGGGCTCTGGCACAGATTCTGTGTCCTGCCTTCTGCTGCTGCCCTGGCCAGGCTGAGATTGGCCCTTCCTGCAGCCCAGGGCACCTGCTGGCCCTCCACCCACGCTGCTCCTTCCTTCTCCCACCAGCACAATTGTCAAACCCTCCTGGCTCGGGAGAGGGGCCGCTCACACGCAGGAAAATTGGGATAAACCACAGAATCCCAGCTTATTTAGGGGCTCTGCAGCCCCAAATTCCTCCCCTGCCAGGCATCAAGGGCAGGTTAAACCCTCCAAAACCTGCGCAGAGTTTCAGCCTCTCTGCCCACAAGATGTCACCCTGAATTTTAACAAAGGTACATTTGCCCTCCAACATGAACTTCCCTCCCTCCTCCTGCCCGTGTTCTGTCACTAGAACCAACTGCTTCAGCTCTCCAGAAATGGTGATTTACACACAGCCCCAAAAATCCTGCTTAAACCCTGCTGCTCCTGACCTCTGGTGAATTCTGGGCTGCCTTTCCTGCAGTTCTTCACAGCACAGGGTAAATATTTGCAGCTCCATCTGCACAGCCCCACATCCAGTGTGACCCCAAGACTCTTAGTGATGCTCAGCTCCAGTTTGAGAAGGAGCACGTGGAAGATTCTTCAATGTACACTCTTAATATGTGATAGCTGATAACAGCAGCCTCAGATTTCAAGTGTTTCACAGCTTTTGGAGGGGAAAAACAAAAATCCAGCATGAAAAAAAAAGGAATGAGAAGTATCTCTAAACCTTCTTAAAAGTGAAAGTGACCGCAGCCTTACCAGAGTGCATTTGCCAAATCTTTAGGCTTGGAAAAGGACGTACTGAGTTTTTAAGGTTTAGTTTGTGCTGCTGCTTTAAACACTGATGCAGTTTGTTTCGAGCCTATCTCCACACTGAGAATGTGCCCGTGTGCACACAAAGCCCTGCTGCTCTTTTCCTCGAGAAAAATCCCTCCCTGCCAGGATTTTTTGGGGCTGTTCTCCACATTCCCTCGGCCCCAGGCGTGGGAAGGGAGCGTGTCCGTGCCCCATCAGGACCCTGCCGTGACATTTATGTGCACGTTTAGCAGGGCTGCTCTCACAAGCACAATAATTACACACACAAATGAGCTCTGAAATTGCCCTTTTATGAAAATTCCAACCTTGATATTTAACTAGTTAATAAGAGCCCCTCTCGCATCTGATTTGCAAATCAGAGATTTGTATTGAAGGCTGGGTTTTTCAGAGGGGAGGTCTGACACTGGGATGTTTTCTGTATCTATCATTTACAAAGCAGGCAGATTCGAATTTGGTTTTCTGTGAAAATATTTGTTTCATTTCTGCTTGCACGTGAGAGCCAGATAGCCAATAACTTGGACACAAAAACAGGCACAGAAATAAACTTTAAAATTCTGAAAAACAGGCCTCCCAAACTGATCAGCGTGTGAGAAAAACACCTTTGCAGCAGAACACTGCACACAAAGCAGGCTCAGCCTGTTGCTACAACAAGCAGTTAGCCTTTAAAAATAATAAACAGAATTTTTCCAAAGTTGTGGTGTATCGAGCCCAGTATTTTATTTTTTAAGAGTATTTTTTATGTTTAACTGGCACCATTGAGACCACTTACAAGAGAAGTTAATTCCCAATTTCACGGGAGCAGAGTTAAAGCCTGACTACACCTTGGTAGTTTTACCCATAGATTATTTCCCAACTCATTTTTTTTCCTCTCTAATTCAAGACAGCTGCTGCTTTGGACAGTCTAACGTGAGTGAAGAACCAGATTTGACAAAAAAAGAAGGAAATTTCTATTCTTCATCTTTGTACATCAATAATGCTCAGCAGCTGAGGATCTCCAGGTATTTCAGGAGGCACCAAAATCCCCTCAGCCCTCCCATCCAAGCCTCATTTTCCTCAGAAAGGGGAAAGCTCAAACTGCCTAAACCAAAAGTATTTGTGGAGCAGCTGTACTGGGGCTCATCCTAAACCATTGAAATAAATATTTTTGCCTCGACATTTATTACACCACCACCTTGGAGACTCCTGCCCTTTCCCCAAAGTGTTTCCATCTATCCAGTAGCAGATTTTGTTCCTCTAAAAACTCAATGGGCACCTTCACATCCCTTCAAACTCCAAATAAAAAGGCTGAGAAACACCATAAAGAGAACAGCAACCCCTAAACAAGAGATATTTTTATTTTTCCATAGGAAAAATAGTTTTTTTTAATAGGAATAATATTCATACAAAAAGTTGATTGCTGTTCAATTCTCACCAGTTCAACAAGCATGAATGAAGACACAAGAAACACTCTGGGGTTGGCCAAGTTTGCTCAGGATTTCCCCAGAGTTTTCTCCAATAATTCCCCCGACATTTCCAGGCTAAGTTTCACCCCAGCAAACTCTGTAAATATTTTGATCAGCTCTGTAGGGCAGCACACTGGAAATCCACGCTCAGGAAATCCACATTTCTCACTAATGAACTGCAGCATCTTGGCAGAAGCTGATTTGTTTCACCCACTACCCAGCTTCCCTGATAATTAATTTTTTCTTTCAAAAAAACAAACTCTGCACCAAAGGACCCAATCGGTCAAGACATCAGGAGGCCGAAAATAAACAGAATTAATTTCAAACTGTGAGACACAGTCAGCGTGAGCTAAATCCTCTCTAAGTCCTCCCTGTTCATCTCCAGCAATTCAAATCAGGCCCAATTTCCACAGGAAGTTTTTTAAAGGGCAGCTGCAGCGTTCCTGATCCTATCACTGGGGCTCATTTTAATAAATGTCACTCACCTTGGCACAAAGTTTGCATTTCAGCCCCTTCCCCTCCCACTTTTCCCTTTCCACGTGGTTTTCCTGGGGAATTTGTTCACAGTTTCTGGGCGGTGATCACACACAGGCACTCAAAACCCACAAACTGACCAACCTGAGCTGATGCTTTTTTATTTTTCAGAGGCTGCCCTGACTGCACTGCTTAATTTTAAGAGCGTGCAATATTAAATATCAGTAATATATCACAAATATTAGGATCTAAACATCACATAATATTAACAGCATATAATATTTCATATCCATAACCAGCTTTAGGATTTTGGAGCCTATCAATGATAATCACAAAATTTTTGAAGGTGTATGAATTTTCTTGGGGAAAAAAATACCTCAAATGGACTTAAAGGCTGTCAGTAGTCACTGCTGTTGGTGCATTATAATAATTTAAATAATCCTGAATGTTGGGCCTTGTTCACTTGTGTTAAGGGTGGCTCTGTGACCCAAAGCAGAGGCTAAAATAGGAGCCTATTTTATATATTATTTTATATTAA
>VYXF01010425.1:101659-146346 GCA_013397295.1 Polioptila caerulea | reverse complement strand
ACTGATATCCTAGAGGGAACAAACTAGAAGGCTTTTTCCATAGCAAAAAAAAAATAAATAAAAAAATTAAAAAGGGAATTTGCTCTTTGTGTTTACTGGAGCCCACAACTGGCAGGAAATGAGGCATGAAATGCATTGTCAAACACACAGTGTTCCAATAGAATGCCTTACTTCCAGCTGAGCATTGATTTTTGGGATGCAAGCTCTCAGACCCCCCTAAAAATGGATATTTTTAAAAAATGGATCACCCTGGTAGTGCTATATATACACACAAAGGTATTGCTACAAAAAGCTTCAGATTTTTGAACACTTCTCTGATGAACTTCCTCCCTTTTGTGAGTTTTTCCTGAGGTACTCTCATAATTAAAGAATATTTAAAGGAGCCAGGAGAGGAGGAACCCCCACCAGCCCAAACTGACCCAAACTTCAGCTCAAAGTTACTCCTGAGCACAGATCTTAGAGGGAAATCATTGAATTGCAACTCCAGATTTGCAGGGGAGAGGAGCAGGAGCATCACCCTGCTGGAAAGGCTCTGCCCAAGATATTTCCCTCCTGGATCCAGGGAAATCAGGGCCAGAAAATCCCCTGGAAACTCATTTTTCTATATTAATGTCATTAAGTAGCAGCAACACACACTGGTGAGGGTTGGCTCTATCCTAAGCAAGCGAGGGATTGCCCAAAAGCTCCAGGTAAAATGAGTTTTGCAGCTCTTTTACAGACAAAATTGAGTATGCAAAGCAGCATTACATCAGTCACCCTTTCCCAAAGCATAACTAATGCACTTAATTAACTAGGCTGCTACCAAATCCTCTTTTTAAACACTTTTTTTTCCCCTTTAAAGATTGTCACAGAACACCCAAACAAACAAAAAACACTAGGAAAATTAAAAATCCAAGAAAACGAGCTAGAATAGAACACATTTTTTTGCTTTGAGAAATCATCTGTACGGCAATGATTTAATTAAACTATAAATGAAAACGATTGCAAAGGTGTCTTGCTGGGTAAGGGCAGGGTGGAGAGAATTAAACACCCTTTTGCTGGGCTGTTTGGGACTGAGATTTGTGTCCCAGCACTTTGTTTTTTTAATCCTCACCATGCCGTGGTCACCACACCCAGGGGTGCAGGATCACTTTGGGGTTTGACAGGGACACAGCCCCCAAGATGTGCCCAAGGAAGGAAAGCAAGACTCTGGAAAAGCCATTGATTTCTCACTCCTGGTGCTGCAGAGGCACCAGCGTGGGCAGGATTGTGGCAGGGACAGGCACAGCACATTTTCTGCCAGTCAGTGTCATTCATTTCCCCCAAAAAGAGGCCAAGAAACCCTTAGTGGTTCTCTCTCATCCTCTGTGCCTTTGATTCTTTAAGTCACTGAACACTCTCTACTCCTGTGTGATTGCAAGGGGGCTCAGAGAGGCAGCACCCATCAGAAAAACCCCAGAGCAGATTCCCAGCTCCCTGCTGGATCCTCCCCTGGAATCAGCAGCTCTTCCATAAAAGCATTGCCCTGTTCTGTGACAACCTCGGCCGAGAGCAGGCAGCTGCAGGAGCCCAGGGGACACTCCTGGCATGCAGGAGGGCTTGGATGTCACCCCTGGCACCCACCAGGGACAGGGGCTGTGCCAGTGCCACCACTGCTGGCATCTGGCTGGGACAGGACCCTAAAGCTCACCCCAATCCCATGGCAGGGACACCCTCACTGCCCCAGGGAGCTCCAAACCCACCCAGCCTGGCTGGGGCACTGCCAGGGACCCAGGGGCAGCCACAGCTGCTCGGGGAGTTCCAACCCAGCCCCTCCCAGGGGACAATTCCCTCCCAGCATCCCATCCAGACATTCCCCCTGTCCTGCCCTTCCAGAGAGCCTCTCCCCACCTCCCTTGTGAGACCCTTTGCAGTATAAATTTATGGCTGGGAATAATTGAGTTTTGGAGACCCAGTGGTTTGAAATCCTTTGGGCAAGGTCAGGATCTAGGACTGAACACGGCTCCAGAGGAACTTTTGTACCCTTGAAAGACCTGGGAGAAGAGATTCCACCATTGAAATCTTCCTGTAAAAAATGTAACTGTCGTGTTTATTGTGGGGTTTTGAAACCCAGCCACAACTGTCCTGGCTTTTCTTGTGCTCTTGAGCATAAAACTGAAGAAGGGCTCGGAGAAACCCAGCCCACCAGGGGTTGTGATCCAGCTGGGGGGGAAATAAACTCAGGGGAAGTCACTCCATACAAAAAGCCCTTTCCAGCATCCAACCTTTTGGCCCCGCGCACAGCAAGAGCTCCTGACAGGTTTAGGGGTTGAAGAGTTGCCCATTTCTGAGCCCCATCACACTCAGAACGGCCTTTCTGTATTTCTGCCAAAGTGTTCCAAGTAGAAACTTCTCCCTTGTGCTTTTTCTTATTTAAAAAAATAAATAAATAAAGGTCAGGCTAAAAAAGACAGGTCCAAAGAGCTCCTGGCCACCTTGGCAAACATGCTGCTATTGTTTAGAAACCCCTGCAGTTATTATTGTTTGGGGATTGTTTCTGTTATCTCGCTTTTAATAACAGACAAGTGACTTCCAACGTGTCAAGGAAATCTAATAAAATATAAATAAAAACTATTTGCCTGTGTTTTTTCCCCTTTTACTTTGAGCACAAATTACATTAACAAAGCAAAATAACACAGACAACCAAGATCTGAGTGTAGAACCAGCCAGAAATGCTTTGTGTGTTTAAAGTTTTCATTTATAAGAGCCTGCTTCACCTTATCTGAATTAAGAGAAGCACCAGCCAGGATGTGCTGGCTTAAGCCCAGCCCAGCAAAGCCCAACCACGTGTGGCTCAGACACACAAATGTGTCATGGGGAACCTGCCTTTGGCCCAGGGTCTTCCTCAGGGGGAGCAGAACCCGGCCCCAGATGTGCCTGGTGTGACACAGGCAGAGAATTCCTGGAGCATTCCTGGTTTATTCCTCCACCAGTCAGGATCTCTCTGCTCATGCACTGATTTTAGCTTGGAGCTAAAGCTGGAGGGATATCAGAGTAATTTACCAAAGGGTTCCCCATAAAGCTTCCAGCCAGGCACGTGGATACTTCAGATTTACTTTTCTTTGCATTAGGAAACAACCTAGAAGGGCTCGTGAGATCTGCCAGGAATTAAAATGTAAAAACCTTTAAAAAGGAGAAAAGGAAACCCAAAACCCAACAGCTTTAGTCCCACTTGATAATTTCAAGTGTTCTCTTACACCCAATCATACCTACTACTTTTCTCTAGGGATTTACTTCATACTGGAAGAGTTTTGTCCTTATATAAATTCCTTTTTTTAATGCAACCCCCAATTTTTTTTATTTTTTTAATCCCTAGACCACTTTGACCCTTTGGCTGATCTGTCCAGCCCAGTCAAATCAACAAAAGGCAGGAACTTCAGCCTCCCATGCCCAGGAGCAGGAAGGGAACAGCAGGAAGGGAGTGACAGGGCAGCCCCACTGTATAAATTTTCACTCACTTATTCCCCACCAAATCTTGTTTTCACCCCGGATTCAGCAATTCCACATTCTAGACCCTTCTCCACCCAACCACAACCCCATCAGCCTTTCTCCAAAGCAGGCACAGACTTGTTCAGTGTTGGTGCCACACTCAGACTATCTCTAATCTAGCAAGGAGCATTTTTGAATACCAATACTAAGAAACAATTTTGAACACCACAGCTTACACTGCTTAACATAGCCTTCCTTAAAGCTGAATAATTCCTCCTCAAACGGTGCCAGCTCGTTCTGCTTTTGAGATCTGTCAGTGCCTGACAGCAGAGAGGCCCAGGGATGGCAATCCACCTCTGGCACTGGACATATGCTCTCGAGGTGGACAGCACTCCCACGACTCATGGCAAATTAGAAAAAGGATTAAACCCACCTTCCCTCCCAGCCTGCTCGTGTTATTTCAGCTGGCAAAGACCATACAGAAATTAATAATAGCTTTCCCACCCGCAAATAAAAGTGTGCTACTTAAGGTTTTTGGCAGTGAGCTGGCATTTTGTCATTTAATCATTTCACATCATTACACTGCAATATGCAATGTAATGAGATGACACTCCTAAATGACAAACACGGGGTGCCTCCTGGGCTGCGAGGAATAATGGCATGGCAAGGAAATGATGCACTGAAGGCTGCCACGGCTCCACTCCCCCGAGGTGGGATTAGAGCACACGGGAGCTGCAAGGAGAGCCTCACCTGCAGATGGCTGAGCTGACCCCCAGGCACACCCAGGAACTGCAATCCTACAGCTCAGAGCCAGCAGGGAGCCAGGATCCCAAAGCTCACCCTTACCTGGGGTGCTCAGGGGGCAATCCCAGCCCTTCCCAGGGTCACGGAGGAAGGGGAGCCAGAGCCTCCTTATCTCTGCAGCCCACTTCTTTTGGAGGATATATTAACCTTTAAGCATTTTGGAGAAATGCCCCTGGAGATCTCCTGCCAGAGCCTGATTTGATTGTCTGGGGTGGTGGCAAAGAGGGGAAAAGTCCAACAAAGCCAACCCTTGGTGCCCACACGAGCCTCAGAGCACTTCAAAGCAACCCCTAAATGTCTAAGGCCCCCCCAAGGACCTCCAAGATCTTCAGAATTATTCTTCCCCACCCTTTCTTCCTGTTCTCAATTCAACTCACACAAAGGCCACTGAGGAAGCCATAAATAACAGCATAAAATGTCACTGCTGTGCTCAAACCCCTGGCCTGCTGCACATCCCAAGTGCTGCTCCCCCCTCCCCATGGGTGCAATCCCCTCAGGACACACACACCGAGAACCCCAAACCCCTGGGCTGGGGGAAAACCCACAAATAAAGCCCTCAGTGCATCAGTTCACCAGGGCAGAGGGATCCTTCCCTCCTGAGCACATCCTGCCACCACCCTGGGGCTGGCTGTGCCCATGGGTGCCCAAGCACAGCTCCAGAGGCTCCCCCAGATTCCAGGGGATCCAGCAGAGCCAGAGCACCTGGCACCATGCTTGGGACCTGCCTGCTGAGCAGAATTTGGGTTTTGGCAGAAGTTTATCCCAAAGAAAGCCCGAGGGGGCCGTTCCAGCCCCAGGGGCAGCCCCTTGGTGCCTCCCTGCCCAGCCCCTCCACCACGCCTGTCAGGAGACTTTGGGAGAACCAAGAGAGACAATAAAATTCTGAAGTGAAGAGCTCTTTAAATATTAGCTCAGCTGGTATTATCATACATTTTTCCAAGTTCAAACATGATAAAGTGATTTGAGAGTTTGCCAACTCCATATTCAGGGGAAGCATGCAGGGAGAGGAGAAACGCTGATATCTTTGATGTAAGTTCTTTTTCTTTTCTTCCCTTTTGTTGACTTTAAAGAACAATCGTCTTAAACCTGATTTCAGAAGGCATCAGAAAATACTGGAAATTACACAACAGCCTTAGGAGCAGAGTTGCAGGTGGCAAGACATTTATTTTCCAAAAGCAGCTCTCCATGAATGGATGAGCCATCCCAAAGAAATGGTTATTTTCTTTGCCATCTTATTCACAGAAAAAGCCCTATTGAATTTCTGCTATTCAGTCATTTATTATTTAGTGGCTGAGAGAGCTGGCTTTTTACATTCTTCCCCACATCAGTGAGAGGAGACAATCCTTAAAAACAAATTCCTAAAGTGACAATGAACTTCTGGCTCCCACTCTTAATAAGCAGCCCTGAACATCTCTCTCTCTCCAGGACACTCTGTCACAGCAAAAGCTCTTTAAAAACAGAAGGATCTGGCAAACAGGGCACTCCCAAGGTGCCTTGGCTTGGATGGGAACATCCCCAATTTGGGGTGAGGTTTAGGGGGTCCAAGAGAAGTTTTTCCAGGAGTGAAAGCAGCTTTTGCAGAGGGGCCACGACAAAAGCATCCCATGTCCAGCCCTTCCCACATCACTCCACAGAGGAGATTTTGCACAGCAAAACCTTGCAGGGCTGAATAATGGCTTTAAAGACAAATTGTTTGAAATAATTTGAATTTCACCACCTTTCTGAGTGTCCAGGAAAGCTTGACACCCCCCTAAAAGAACCACTCTAACACCCAGACATTCATTAAAATGTAATAATATAGATTAAGTTTACTTAATCCTGGTGCAGAGTGCCACAGAGAAAAAGCAATATTCATTACACTTGGCAAAAGCAGGAATGGTGAGTGGGAGCCAAAGCAGGCCTGGATGCTTGCTTGTTTCCTCATCTTTTTTTAAAGCCTTTTTTTATTTTCTTCCATCCTTCTGTGCTGGCATGCTCCCTAAATGCAGCAAAGACAGAAGGTAATTACATATCGTGACTCATTAGCAGAAAAAAAGGAAAAGTGGGAGCAAAAGCAATAGGTAGGTGGGGGTAAATTTACCACATAATGATTTAAAAGTTTTGGACTCCTGCACACAGGGGGGAAAAAAAAAAGGAAGGAATTTAGTCATTCAGACTGTGAAATTCTAGGAGACTAAATGTCTACTTAAATTATTTCATCACATATTCATTAGGCCATCCCAGGGAAAGCAGTGATATTATTTGATGGGGTTTCAGTTCTTTGCTGGCACCCTGAAGAAGACAAAGAAGAATGGACAAATTGAACAAAGGGTGAACAAAGGAAGCAGCAGGGAAAGGAAGGCAGAGAAGTCTTAGAGAAAACAAAAAACCCACAGATATATTGAGTTGGGGCATAAAAATCCAAGGTCTAATTCCAGCCCCTGCCACCAAGAGCTGGTCCAAGCCCAGGCCTGGCTATTGCCACTGCTCCTCATTTAGCCAGCCTGGAATGCCAACACTGCTGCTTCCTGAACCTCGAATAAATCAGGAGTTATGGTTCTTCCATAGCACCAAGAACGTAAAGGAATTTATCCTCTGAGTCCACTAGACTGTAAAACAAATAAATATAAATAATGATAAAAGAAAGGGAGAAGGGAAGTGAAACACACTGATGTGGGAAGCCAGGAAATCTTTATTTTACCCAGAGTCATTGCCCACAGACTTCTCCCCTTAATAACTGCTGGGTTGGTGGGGTTTATTTTTTAATTATAATTAAAACTCTTAAGCCAGTTTCCTTTAGAAAACACAACATCTTCCCTTTTGTTGGCTGTGCCACAGCAGAGGATCCTCTGCTTACTCCCTTCGAATTTTAAAACGTGGACTTAAAGACCCAGGAGGCCAGAATACATTTTCTGCTATTTTAAAGCATTAGAATGTGTTGGGGAAAGACTCTACTTGGCTGGGAGCTGCTTTTATTAAAAGGATGTTGCAGCTAGAGAGTGGAAAAAAATAGGACAAAGCATCCAGTGGGAGCCATTGTTCTCCTTGGGGCAGGAATGGCTCAGGCAGAGGAGCCCAGTCAGGAGCAGGAGATGAAAACTCCTGTCTCCATCCCAGAGCCAAAGCTCCCTGCACAGCTGCTGGGGGATCCAGCCCAAAGCCACCAGCAGGACAGGACCCAGCTCCTCACCCGGGCAGGGCTCACACAGCAGCTGCAGGAACAGGGGGAAAATTGGGACAAAACCTCCCAGGCCTCAGCTGGGATTGGGAAAGCTCAAACCTCCTCAGCCATGGCCCAGCTGGAGCTGGGGGAGTTCCCTGGAGGTGGCCAGGGAATTCCTGGCCGTGGTACTCAGGCACAGCTTGGCCCTTTTTGCAGCCTCAGAGATGCGGTGAACCTGCACCCACAGAGCTCAGCTACTCCATCCCTCTGGAAAGTTCCTTTCCCTGACACTTTTGTCCTTTAAGGAACAGCTGACAGAATGGGGGTACCATCCTATGTCAAGCAAAAGAAAATTTGAATAAAAATGTTACATTTTTTTACAGCCAGTTGTAGATCATCTTAACTATAGCTGGGCCAAACTCCTTCAAAACCAGTCTAACTTCTGATATTTTAACTCAGAAAATTCACTTTTACCCCACTAAATCCCATAATCCAGCAGAAGGGAGCACTGCACACACCCTCACCAGCGAGGGAATCCTGTCAGGCAGCACCAGAAATACAAAAGGGACTGGTGAGAGCACAGGCTTGGAGAGCTGATTCCTCTCCTCCAATGACAGCAGATTTTTGAGCTCCAGTTCTATATTTTTATTCTTATGAGGCCCAGCCCCTTAATGCAGGATAAGAGCACAATTTAGAGGGTGGGCCTCAACCAGCCAGAGCATCACAACCATGGGAAAAGGGCCCATGAGTCTGAGTGCCTTCAATAACTGAAATGTGGGGTTCTGGTCACTCCAAAACTTCCAGGATTTAGTTCTTCACGTTATCTCCGAGTTATCACCTGCCACACGATGAATGCAGAGATAAAACACTGATTATTACACTGATTTGTGTACCAAAACCCACACAGCCCCAGGCCCGTGGCAAATAGAAACATTTAACTCTGAGGCCTGCTTCAGAAATAAAACCAAAAGAAGGCCCAGCGAGACAAGCAGGGCTGAGGAGCCCCCATTACTGACCCCTCTGATAAAGCCTCTTTGTTGCTGCCATGCATTTAATGTGGTTTGTATTTTTGGAGCTCCCATCCATTTCCAGCTTTAATGCAGCCCAAGCTGCATCAGATTCCCAGGCACAGCATAACCAGCACTGCAATTCCCTCCACTTGAACACCAATAATCCCACCTAGGAAAGAAATCAGAACTCTTAACTATTATTTGCAATGACATCCTCCTTTTTCACTCTAAGCACTGTTCTTTAAGCATTTCTAAACTTTTGCTATTCCTTCCCTGTGCCTTGATACGAATTTGCCTGTCACCGAAGGCTGTACACAAAGAGAGACACAGACACTGAGCACAAAGATATCAGGAAGTGGTTTTCCTAGCAACAGTAATCATCTGAGAGATCCCAGAACATCCTTCCTATTCATGCAGCATTTTGTGTTTTGAATAGCGCTGACAGGTGAAGTGGATTCATAGTATTTAATACAAAAAATATTGCTGTGGATGGGAATGGCACAAAAGCAAAAATATCCACACTATTCATGAACAGATGAATTCAGTGTTTTCATAACGTTCCAGATTATTCACTGAGGCACAGTTTCAAAAGCAGAGACTTTCCCCTTCCCACAGAGAGAATGATCCAGGGTGCTCTGGGGGAGCAGAATCCCCAGATCTGACCTTGCATCTCCCAAGCCCAAACCACCCAGGGTATCACCCACAGCCCTCACACCCTTCCCTGCACCCAGCAGGGCCCTCCTGCTCTGGGGTCCCACCTCCTCCCACCCTGAGGATGTGCAGAGCTCCAAGCTGCTGCAGTGAAGCCCTTCCTGCCAGTGAGACTCAGGTTTTCCTCTCACAGCCCAGGATTTAAAGTCAAATCTGTTACTCCAGAAAGTCCTCAGCAAGCTCCAGGTGCTGAGCTCAGGTTCCCTGCCCAGCATAGCCCCAGACATGACCCTAAATTTGGGTGCCTGAAGGGATGTGAGGCACAACAGACACCAGGTATCATGCAGGGCATGCAGCTGTTCTGCAGAGCTAACACAAAGTCCCCAAATTCTTGTTATCCTACAGGGCAGATCAGATCCCATAAAAAGTCTGGGATTGTGAAAGCTCGTAAGTAAAGAGTCAGAGCAATCCAGTGTCCCTCTCCCCAACTCATGGGGGATTAACACCCACAAGGGTTTTGTTCCTCCAGCTTTCTGCTCTCCCATTTTTACCAAATTCCACTCCAGATTTCTGTCATCTCGTGGGAAACCCAACACATTCATTTTCTTCCTGGGCCACATCTCAATTGTTCTGCTGCTGCTTCTCCTGCCTTGCCCACCAAAACGTGCCTTCCACACAAATTTCCCAACCCTATGGATTCCCCAGCTGCCTTCCATGGACTGATGGAGCACTGATTCACTCTGTAAATCTGTTTTTTCCTGAAGGTCTTTTCAGTTTGCACGAGTTCAATGGATTAATTATTGCCATTCCCTTAAGGAAATCATCCACTCTCTCCAGAAACCCATCTCATCCTGGCCTTAACCTTCCCTGCACTGATTTTTTTAGGTTGTCAGGGTATTAAAGTCCTTTCTCCCTCCACCTGCATCCCAGAATATATAATGGGAACATCAACAAATCCTTGGCTACAGGCACGCCAGAGGATGGGACTTATTACCTGAGCAGTTCCTGGTTGGGATTTTTATGCATTGAAAGTAATAATAAATTAAATTGAAAGGGATAAATTCAGAACAGATGTGAACAGGTATAACTAATGGGGGTGTCAGAGGAAATTAAACAGTGACAAACAGTGGGGTAAATTACAGTGTCAGGGTGAGTTGATTTTAAAGGGACATCAGCAAGGGAGCCTCCGTGGAGGTGGCATTTAGAAAGTACAAGTTTCCTGCCATTGAAATACACAGGGTATGGATTATAAATATGTTTGAGAAGAGAAACTACTAATACGAGGTTTTGAGACAGCACGAGATTAATCAGCTTCCTTCTGCTCTCTGCAGCCTTTCCTTTGGATCTTTTTTCTCCAGCTTCCCACTGCCTTTGGCAGTTGAGATCCTCTTTGCATCAATTGAGGCAAGGGCTGCTGTTCCAGTGAAATTTGTGCACCACTGCCAACCCTCCTGTGTGGGGAGTCCTCACAGGGCAGAAAACTGCACTACCCCAAAAGGCCTTCTAACTTCCTCTAGCAAGAATTCTTCCCCACCCTTAAAAAAAAAAAAATCTTTATTAAAATCAAAATATTTTGAGAGAGAATCCCATAAAAAGTGATATTAAAACTCTCAAGTTGATAGTACTTTATAACCTTCTAGAAACACTCATTGATATTTAAAACCCCCAAATCCTTCATGGCTTCAAAAATGCCAAGCAAAGGAATGTTATATTCCAACCAAATCTGCTCCCTGCATCCCACAAACAGCTTGAGGATCTATAATGAGCTACAATAAATCTTTCAATTGAAGCACTAATTAACTTTGGAGTTGCTTGTCTCATTATGAATCCCAGCTCCACGGCAGTAGCCACCTCCAGGAACTGTCCCATGGACTTTTTTTAACCAAGGCAGCATTAAATAAGTTGATTTTCAAGGACAAGGAGACACAGAGAGGCAGCCACAGCCATCCCATGCTCCTCTCCAGCCCACCTGGGCAGGGTCTGGCCCCAAAGCAGCCAGGGAGGGTGGCCTGGAGCACTCAGAGCTCTGCTCAAACTCTACAACAGGCAAACCCTGCAGCAGTCCTGCTGACCGCAGGAATTACCCTTTTGTTTCCTAGTGGGAAATAACATGATACTGCACTTTGGGGAGTTTGGAGTTGATTTGGAGCAATCCTCCAGCAGCAGCACCAATAAAAGCTCCTGGAAATGCCTGTGCCAGCCCCGCTGGCTGCTGACACAACGCTCTGGGGAAGGACAAATCCACACCCACGGCTCTGGAAACAGATTTCCCTGCAACAGGGGGTTTAAAGCAGGGAAAATGGCACCTTTGCTCAAACCAGGACCAGCTTCATCCAAGATGTGATGCTGCTGGTAGGAGCTGAGAAGAATCAAAAAGGACAGAGGGCCAGATTTTAAACTCACTGGAAACGTGTAGTGACAAAAGCTCAAAGAGTCCAGGGTGGAAATGCTCAGCAGAGACACCCAGCTCTTGGTTTGGACAGAAATCCTTCCCTGTGAGTGTGGGCAGGCCCTGGCACAGGTGCCCAGAGCAGCTGTGGGTGCCCCTGGATCCCTGGCAGTGCCCAAGGCCAGGCTGGACAGGAATTGGAGCCCCCTGGGACAGTGGGAGGGGTCCCTGCCCTGGCAGGGAGGGAATGGATTGTATTTAAGGTCTCTTCCAACTCAAACCATTCCGTGATTCCCAAAGAAGCTGCAGCACTTCCCACAAGCAAATCTGAACTGTTGGTGTTCCCACAGGCCCGGAGCTGGGCTCTTGCTGCAGAAGCCCCACACGAGGAGCCAAGTGTTGCTAGGCTGGAGCTGCAGCTTGGGAACGTGGTTATTTCTAAACTTGAGAGCATTTACACCAGATTAATATCCCACACCAGCTCCACCACCCAATCCCTGCAGCTTGGCTCCCAGGAAACAGCAGCGCAGGCTCCAAGGGGGGCTTCAGCCCCAAATCCCACGGGGAGAGCTCCCAGGAGTGGCACCTCCACACCATCCCTGGCACCCCCAACCTCCTGGGTGTCACTGGTGGGTCAGGGGCACCCCAACATCCTGGGTGCCACTGGTGGGTCAGGGTCACCCCCAACCTCCTAGGTGTCACTGATGGGTGGGGGCACCCCAACATCCTGGGTGTCACTGGTGGGCCGGGGGCACCCCAACATCCTGGGTGTCACTGGTGGGTGGGGGCACCCCCAACCTCCTGGGTGTCACTGGTGGGTCAGGGGCACCCCCAACCTCTTGGCTGTCACTGGTGGGCTGAGGGGCACCCCAACATCCTGGGTGCCACTGGTGGGTCAGGGTCACCCCCAACCTCCTAGGTGTCACTGATGGGTGGGGGCACCCCAACATCCTGGGTGTCACTGGTGGGCCGGGGGCACCCCAACATCCTGGGTGTCACTGGTGGGTGGGGGCACCCCCAACCTCCTGGGTGTCACCGGTGGGTCAGGGGCACCCCCAACATCCTGGGTGTCACTGGTGGGCCGGGGGCACCCCAACATCCTGGCTCTCACTGGTGGGCTGGGGGCACCCCAGAGGAGCTGCCCCCAGGCAATGGGAGCCTCTGCTGCTTCCTCCTGCTTGTGAGGAGGGGGATGCTCAGTCTCACTGCAGAGCTCACTCAGCCATTCTTCATCCCCCCTCCCCTCCAAACCAGCTGAGCACGTCTCAGGCTGGGGAGGCAATTCCATGGATGCTGCCAAAAACCATTTTTGAGGTTAGAATGAGACCCTCTCTCACATAACAGAGCATAGGAAGGATTCATTTGGCTGCCTTCCCCACCATCTCAGCACCAAGGAAATCTGTGGTGTTGCAGTTCCACAGTTTTTGGTCCTCAAAGGACAACGCTCCTTAAATCACATCTTAACCCAAATATCCTTGGAAAAAAACATTTTCAGGGCAATTTCTGCTCCACATTGCTTGAGAATCTAAGACATGAGACACGAGAATACCATCCAAAATCACATTTCTGATCAATAAACACCTCTGCAGAGCCCTGCCAGGGTCAGCAGATACATGGGCATATGCTTTAATTATTAAAGAAGTTGGCAAGAGCTGAAAGATGAGCACTTAAAAAAAAAATAAAAATCTTTCCTTTAATAAAATGGTGTGGATGTTTCTTGGTTCAATATTTATTATTTCATCTGTCTCCAGATGAGAACAGTGAGCATTTGGATAAATGGATTTAAATACTCAGGTTTACATTAACCTCTGTGTCCTGCCCAATTCAAAAGCTCCAAGGCAGTCTCTTACACAAACATTTCTCTATAAATCAAAGAACCAGCACTGACTTCTCATGCAGGTAGTTCATGGAGGGGTTACCTTCCCCCATTAGTAAAAGCTAAGCATTGAAAGAAAAATTGATCTAAAGGTAGTGAAAAAAACACCCAGGTCCTTCCTTTCTTCCTTTTCTCTCCCCTCATCCCCAAATTTTAATGTAAAATTAAATCAATCCCCACCAATCACATTTCTGAATATACAAAACAACTTCTGCAAAACAGAGAAAAGTGAGTTTGTCTGAACATCTTGAGCATCTCCTCACAGGCCACACAAAAAGTTGGGATTTCAGTGCACAAATTTATCAGATTTCACAGAAATAAATCACAGGGTCTATTTTTAAAAATTCTGTTACATCCTGGAGGTCCAAAGGGTAAAAAAGAGCAAGTGCAGCAACATGTGGCTACAGAGCACACAAAAGAACAGAAAATATCTGGTGAGCAGAGCAGCAGGTTCTGCTGCACACTCCTGTTCCATCAGAGCCCCTCTTCCCAGCACACCCAGCCCTGTGCAGTGTCCATCCAGCTCATTTCCCCAAGTTCAGACACCCAGAGAAATAAATGGCTGATTTTCTTAGCATGAAGCAAACTGAGGGGGGGAAAAAAAAAAAAAAAATCAGCTGCATGAACTTGGAAGCAAGCTCCACTGGCACCATTGCTTTTAGCAAGATGCTATCTGACATCTTTTGGCTGAACAAGTCCCTTTTGTGGGGAGGATTGTATAGCAAATATTTCTGAGTAGCATAATGTTTGTTGGATATTGCTCTGTTAGGGCAGCTTGTGTTTTCACTCTATTCTGCTTTTGTATGCGAGGGTGTGGAATTTGTTAATCTAAATAAAACTCAAAATAGACAGCACGGCTTAAAGAGCTGCTGACGCCTGGTGGGAAATTTTGAAAGAGTTCTGTGTGGCAGAAAGCAATCCTGAGCAGGAGCATCTCCAGGCTGCAGGGTGGGAACCTTCCCAGGGATGTTCAGTGGGACTCCAAGCACTTCCAGGGCAATAATTCAGGGCCCTGGCACTGCAGGGCTGTGCATCCCCCCTGCTCCCTGCCTGGCAGTGATGGACACACTTCCAGGGGCTCTGAGAACCAAAGGATGGCTTGGAGTAATCTCATTCAAAGGAGAAACTACACAAATTCTCATTTGCTTTCTCTATTTAGTGACCAGATGCAACGAGGAGGGATTTTCAGGGTTTGCAGGAGCACCGAGGGCACTGCCAGGGCTTTCCATCCACTCTGGTTTTATTTTCATCCGACCTGCCCAAAACACTGCATGGCTCAGAACCACCAGGTAGGACCCATTTTGGGGACTATTCACACCCTATTGTAATATTTGTTGAAGTTTGAGACCATGATGAAGAAATGAGGTTTATACTGATGGATGAACTGGAAAAATTCTTTTAAATTCAGAATAACCTCTGTAAAATGTTTCTTAAACTTTAAACATCTCTGCTACAGAACTTGTGGTGCTGGGATGTGAATTTTCTTATGAGAGCTGGTGAAGGATTTGTAACCTGGGGTTTGTTTATTTGGAAAAAAAAAGAGGGAAATGTTGAGGTGAAAACACTAAAAGAGAACTGAGCTGATCTGGGCCATCAATGCCAGACAATCTGTGGAGCACTATTTGTTTTAATTGAGAAAATTAATTTCTAATTGAAGGCATTTTAACTTGTCAGCCCACCTGAGCAGAGGCTTGAAGTTCTCTAAGATTGCTCCTTGTGAAAACCATCTCCTTTGGAACTTTCCTCATTTCCTCCCTCTTTAGCTCACCTGGATCAGCTGTGCCAGCTTCCACTCACTGCTGCCTGTCATCCCAAGCTGAATCAAGATTTTGGGGCTGATTCTCTTTTTTANTAAGATTGCTCCTTGTGGAAGCCATCTCCTTTGGAACCTTCCTCATTTCCTCCCTGTTTAGCTCACCTGGATCAGCTGTGTGCCAGCTTCCACTCACTGCTGCCTGTCATCCCAAGCTGAATCAAGATTTTGGGGCTGATTCTCTTTTTTATTTATTTCTTTTTTTCTGTTCCTTCTTTCTATTTCTTCAGCTGGGCTGAGTCTGGTGGAGTGTTCCACTCCAAGTGGTGCGAGGCAGACTCAGGGGCACTAATCTGGATTTTATGAACAGGTCCAAGTGGGGAAAAGCTCTCTGAAACCTGTCCTGCCACTCAGCAGCTCTCAATTCCTTTCAGCTCTCCAGGCCTAGACCTCATCCCATCACAAAAGCAGAGCGAGCAGAGCTCTGGGAAGCTGATTGCAGAAGCTGCCACTGTGAGAGCTTCCTTCAGTGGAAAGGATTAGAGCGTCCTCAAAACGTCAATCAGATATCAAAGATACATGAAGATTGAAAAATAAAATGTACCATTTATAAAAATAAGTCTTTGGGAGACACACTTAAAAAAACCCCTAAGAGAAGCATGTCCCCAAAATAAACACAACCCACTGCCCAACTTGGTTATTCCTGCTGATAAAACCCCAAGCACAGCAGCCCGTGGAACAAACCAACCCACCAAACCCTCATTAATATCCAATTTCCACTTGCCATGAGTAAGAATCTCTCACAGCCCATGTGAGCTCATCCCTCCCACCACCCAGGTCCTGCACACCCATGGAGGGACCCAACTCTGCCAGGCAGGAACGTGCTGCTGCTCCTGCACAGGAGCTGCACAACCCCCAGCCCAGCCCCTGAGCCTGCTGAGTTTTCTGTTGTTTGGGTTTTAATTCACTTTCCTAAGATTGCTTTTCATTCACTCCGTGACAGGTAGTTATTTGTTTGCAGGGTTCCATTTGACATTTATTGTTAGTGTAAAACACTAATAATAATAATTAGTGCCTTTTTAGAGTTGTCTGAGGTTTTAGTGCTGGTGCATTGTTAATATAAAACATCCCAGTGCTTGGCTGTGTATAGGATAGTATGATAGTATTTAAATTTAACCAAGGGGCTCATTATACTGAGACCAGATTGCAGTATCTTTGAGCCTCCTGTTAGCAAGCCAAGATTTAACATCCTCTAAACTTGTCTGCAATGCTAATACTTTCTGGAAAAAGGAGATGGGGGGAAAAACTATCAAAAAAAAACCTTAAACAAAAACTAAAGCCCAAACAAAAACTAGACAAAATTACACTGGTTTTATTTGCTTAGAGTTTAAGAGCCAAAGCAAGTTGAATGCCAGGAGGATGGGAATGAGTGAGAATAAATGAATCCTACAAGTGCTTTTAGAACCTCGAGGTACTCAGAACATGCTTGTGCAGCCACATCTTCATGTTTGGGAGCAGAACATTCCAAACCACCTCAGTCACCCCACTTTACTGCACCCTGTCTCAGAAAATCCTTTTCATGCCATGACCAAGGAGGCTCTGGACAGCACTCTCAGGGCATCTCATTAAAAGATTTTTGCAATACTCCTGTGGGTTCGAGCACTTTGTCAGACACCCCTTCCTTGGCTGGGTGCTCTTCACAAGCAGATTAAGGAAAACTCCCCCTACAGAGATGGCTGGATGCAGTTTTTAATATCAGGAATCAATTATAACCAAAGAAAATGGGCTGGGCTGGTTTGGGTTGCTTGACCTTCCAAGAGAGATTATCTAGACATCTAGATTATCTAGACATCTAATTATCTAGATTATCCTTGTGAAAACAGGGCTGCAAGTGGGACAGGCAGTGCCTGGCTCATAACAAACTCATTGTCCACCTCTAATCAGAGCTGAGAGTTGCAGGCAGCTCCCCTCTCTGCTGGGGAAGCTCAGGGATGAGCTCACCTCCCCAGAACTCGGTTTTTGGACAGATTTGATTCCAGGGAAGGTGCAGGAGTCAGATCAGTGCCAGCTGACACAGCCCAGCTCCTCCTTTGCCTCCTGATGCACCCAGAGCACAGGGAAGAGAAGGAACGGGACAGCCCTGGATGGGAGGTCAGAGGTGCAGAAGGCAGAGTTGAAGTTAAATTTTAAAAATAATTGTGCCACACAATTATTACTTTGAAAAACAAGCCTGAGCAGCTGAGGCAGGCTGCAAGGTGAGCTCTTGCCATGATGCCATGAGTAGAAACTCCAAATAATGGGAAGGAAAAGGAAAAGAAGGAGGAAAGAAAGGAAACTGAAGGAGTTGCTGAGCATTTCTTTCTTTGCAAAGCCAACTCAGCCCAACTTGGGGAGTAGCATTTATTGTGACAAACTGAGTCTAGACAGGATCTGTCAGGTTCAGCTGCACTGCATGGCTTTAGGTACACACGTTTTTACTACAGATTGTAAGCAGAGACATATGAAACAAGAATCTCAACATTGAGCCCTGCTGGATCTTCCAGGCTTTCTGCCTGAACACATTTGCATGAAGTGCTTGTCACTGGAGGATCTTGACAGCCACAGGGTTAAACTGCTCCCCTTTCCCATCTGTGCCTTCTCGAGGCCATTGGGCAGCACCAACTCCCCAGATATCAAATGGATTCTTCATTTTAGGAGCTGCATATCCACTGACACACTCAGCACTTGCTGTATTTCACTTCAGTGCTCCAACAGTGGAGTTAAAGAAAGCTTTTTTAAAAATTCCACTTTGTGCCAACTTCTTTGGTTCTTCCTCTGCCCAGCCCAGTCAAGGTTGCAGCAGCTCAAGGAGGGAATTAAAGGTGGATTTTTTGGTTGGGGTTTTGCCTCTTTGGATGTTTGCTTTCCACCACATTTGGCAAATAAAAAAAGAACCTGGAAGGACCAAAAAAAGTCCAATATTCTCCAAAGCTCAGAGGATTAATGAAATTATAGAAATATTCTTGCAAACTGAGCAGCTGTTGGCATTGCTGGGAAGTCTTAGGATCCCAACTGGTACCATGAAAACACTTTCCAGAGGAAAAAGCAGGAATTGCAACAATTGTCAATAAAACCAGATTGGGTTAAGGGGTTCTTTAACACTCAACTTGGAAATATCTTGTTCAAAACTAAAGTTTTGAGTGAAAACAGAAAAAGGCCGAAGCCTACAGGGAATATTTGGCTAAGAAATCAACTCTTACATTCTGAAAAATATGAATGTGGACCTTTTACCTCGATTCTGCTGTGAAAATGCTTAGAACACATGGAAAGCTCAATCAGCTTTAATTGGGGCCTGACAAGGTTGGGATGAAGTTTGTTTTCCATGGTTCTAGACATCCAGCCAGATCTGTTGCTGACAAGAACAGAAGCAACATCTTTGGGGGAAAAAAAAAAAAAAAAGATAAAGCCAAAATCTGCTGAAATCTGTTTTGATTCTGTGACCCAGATACCAGCAGGGAAATAACAAACGTTTGCTGTATGTTACACTTGGCTTTCTATTGCAGAGCTGAGCCTCAAATGACCCCAGAGCATCCATTTGCTGGATTAGAAACTTTCTCAGAAAGCATCAGAAGCCAAGATGTTCCCACTGATGGGCTTGTCTTTAAAAACAGAGCTCCACTCAGGGTGAAAATTCCTGTTTGGAAATGGGCAACTTCCATGGTTTCTACTAGGAAAAAATATTAGAAGATCCAAAGATAACGTCACCAAGATAAAACAATCAGCATCTATATTTTCCTTTTCAATATTGTATCTATTAGAGAAAGCCTTGGACAAAGTCAAGAGTTTTTTCAGAGGATTCTGTGCCCTTCACATGCTTTTTATACTTCTGTGGGTTCCAATCTTTTGCTTTCTATCCCTTTCAATTCAGCAAATCCTGAAAAAGCATGAATCAGATTTTTCCCAAAAACTGGAGAACTTTGTCAGAAGTTTCACAGCTCTCAGTCAAAAGCCCTTCTCTCCTGAAGCTGTGCATTTTTGCACCTTAGGCTCTCACAGCATGATGAAATAATCCATGGGACGAGGTTGTACCCCCAGCCCTGACTCCATCCTCTGCTTTCCCAAAGTTTCCTCCATTCCCCAACCCAATTCCCCCCTCCAAGCTACACAGAATCCTCCCCTGAGCCTCCTGAGTGACCCGTGAGTGCTTTCCAGCGCCCTGCACACGGGATGTGATGCAGCAGGACATGATTGATGCAGCCTGACCTGACACGTCAGGACGCTGCTTGTCACATGTGGAATTCAGCGAGAAAAATGGAATAAGCAACCTTGACATGTTCATAATAACTGAGGCTTTCTCCTCTCCTCATTATCTCCTGTTACTCCAGCGTTTACCACGCTGAATTTTGTCACCATCAGACAGCAACTCACCTGCTCTTGAAACAGGGTTTGGGCTCTAATCACAAAATCCTTACATTTTCTCCCCCGTGTAAAATTTAGATAAAGCCAAGGCTGAAGATTTCAACTGCAGGTTTGCCACTTCCCAATATAAACCAGGGGGCACACGCTGCCCCTCCTGTAAATTAGGGGCTGAAAGCAGCTTGTCACACCTCTGGGGAGCAGCAGGAACCTGCCACACCAACGTGCTAAAAGCTGAGCCAGGGCTAATGGCTCGCTCTGAATTTCCTGTGAGTGGATGCTGGACTCTTTTCCTTGAGTTTCTGTTTGAAAGGCAAGAAAAAAGAGGAATGGAAATCAAGCTTATGCAGGGCTTACCTGCAGTTCTAAGCTGCTGTGCACCACAGCAGCAGACTGGCATTGCCAGTGTGTACTTTAGGGCTACTCTGCTCCTAACATGCTATTTTTTTATCAATAAAAAGTGATAAAGGTCCCACAGCACCTCAAAGGCAGCTGTGAAAGCCATTACATCCTTATTTTCCCAGGACATTTTTTCCTTGGCACTTCATTTAAAGCATAAGGCTCCAAGAGGAGCCTACAGAAATATTCTCATTCTTCAGAAAGTGTCCAGGGCTCCCTGCCCTGCTTCTCACAGCAGCCTCAGAGGGGCTCCAGCAATGTCAGTGGAAGCTCCATCGCATCAGGAGCCAGACAGAGCAATCAGATCCCAGGTTATTTCACACTCAAGTCAGCATATGGGAGGGAAGGGAAAGGTTAGTTGGCATGTTAATAAAAATGACTTGAAACAATTCCAGTTGGTGTCACTTTCAAGTAGAAGGGTATTCTCCAAATGGCAGAGTTGTCAGCAAATGCTGGATAAGGCCCAATCTTCAGGTGTTTCCAATATCCTGCACGAGCTGCAGACAGACAGCAGCACCCCCAGGGTTTGGGGGTTTGGCTGGGGCTGCACAAACCCCTCAGCTCCCTCCTGGCAATTCCTGCATCCTTCCCAAGGGACAGCTCATGTCCCTCCAGGGCCTGCAGCACTGCAGGCTAAGCAGGTTCCCATGAAAACCCTTCCCTCCAAGGCTCTCTTTACATTTCCTTAACATTTTTTATGTTGCTATGTCCATCTCTACTTGCTTAAAGCATTTCCATCCCCACACAAGAGGTTTCATTCTTTCTTCCTACAAATAATATCCAGAAACAGCAGCCATCACTTCAAACTCATTAAAAAAAAATAAAAATAGCCCCAAATCACAAAGCCAATCACAACCTAAGACCTGCCCAAGAATTACTTTGTCTGTGGAGGCAAAAAGGACCCAATGGAAGAGAGGCCACTATGAAATGCCACAGTGGGAGGGCCCAGCAGCACAGGCTTCAGACTGGCACCTCTCTGAAGTGGCAGCTTTCACTCCAGGAGATAAACTAGATTAATTATTGCTCAAGATTTGGTGTATTGCTGGAGCTCCAACAGCCCAGCAAAAAAAAAAAAACAAACCAAAACGGGATAAGGTGATAAGGAAGTGAAAGGTTCTCTGGAAGTATGAACAAGGGCAAACTTGAACTGTATTTTAGTAAACACACACCTCTGTGGCCAGCTAATATTTCAAACATCAATTACCAGCGCTGCTCTCCAGAGCAGCAGTTGTTGACTTTGAAGACTGGAGGTGATATCGTTCAATAGCACAGCTCCACTGTGATAAATCCAAGCCAGGCAGCCCCGGAAGGGGCTGAGCGTGGCTGTTTGACTTTCAGCTCAAACCAACCTGGCTAAAACTCTCCGAGAGCCAGGCTAATGGCTTTTCTTTGCTGGACAATGTTATCGTGGGCAAACACCCACACAAAGGAGGAGGCAGGTCCAGCCCCAGCTGAGGATGGGAATGCCACGCTCGGGTCTGGCTGTTGGAGCTCAGCAGCCCCCAGAAGGCCAGAGCTGGGCATTAATCACCTGCAGCACGGAAGGGTTTCTGATAGGGACACCACTGTGTGCCCAGGGTGGGCAGGTCAGGCTCTGTGTTTGCTTTGCTTGGAGCTGGATTGCCTCTGGAAACCAACACAAAGTGAAAGCCACGCAAAATAAACTCAAACCCAGACACTGCCAGCCTCAAAACTGCTCGAGTCTTCTTCAAACTCCAGAGTGAATTCACACCGACCAAATGCTCATTTTACTGAAAGTTGTCATGACAAATTCACCTACACGAAGCCATGTGTTTCATTTTCACCACTATTCTTACAAAATCCTAAAAATACAGGTAAGGAAGGACAAATAAAAGCTACCCAGACATGAAACTCGATAAGATATTTTATAGACAAATTATTTCCATCCTGCAATTTTAACACCATATCTGGTTTATTTAATGCAGTAATTTTAAGCTTGGTAAAATCCCTTTTTCTCCCCCCTGTAATTTCTGACTTATGGGAGGATAAAGTTAAAAAACCCCAACAAATTCGAGCAGGAAAGCAGCTCCCCCCCTTTTTAAGTGCCATAGCTTCACAAAAAGAAGCTTTTATATGCTGTGTAGTAACTGTTAGCACTTTGTGACATTTCTAGTCTGTCCAGGGTGTAACTAGTACATGACAGGTCAAGTCTGTCACCTTCATAAAAGCAAAGAACATCTACACTGGCACACTGCACTGTGGAGTCCCTCTGAGAATTACCAATGTCACACCAAATACCATCAGCAAAATTTATCTACTCTCCATCCCTGCCATTTGGAGGAGCTTCCAAAAAATTCAGATTATATTTCCACGAAGACACTTTCTCTCCTTCCTCCTGTAAAGTGAATGCCACGAATCAAAGCTTGAATCCAGGAGATTTAATTTGTCCTTGTGGCATCTCTAATTAAAACACAGTTCTCTTTGGGGAATACCTGGAAAATTAAGGTTATTGTTGTCATTGTAATTAATTAAATATCATCATATCCTTGCTCTTAAAAAAATGATCAGACTTCAGATTTTGATGCTCCCTCATAAAGTGAATGGTGAAATAAAGATGAATGAATTGCAAACAGATGAATTAATGATTAGCCAAGAACTCTTTACATTGAATTCTGTAACATCAATGGAAAATCCTGGCACCCTGGACTCTACTTTGGGTTCACATGAAGATACTGCTCAGATTAGGGAGCTTCTCTCTCCAGGGAGAGCTGGGTAAAGCAGGTGGGAGGAGAGGAAGTGAAACCATCCCCACATCAAGGATTCAGCAAGGAAACAGCTCTAACCATTGCCCCACCCCAGACACAGCAGGCTTGATCCTAAATAAGAACTGGTGTAAAAAGCAAGGGCTCATTTCTGCAGGGGAGAAGGGGGATGTGAATAATGGGCCAAATTCAGGGTGAGGCAAAGCCCTGAGTCCTGCCCAGCCCGGTGCCAACACCTGCACAGCTCACACAGCGTGGGAGATGCTCTCCTGCCCTGTCGGGGGTTTTGCCAATGAATTTCCTCCCCTTCCCCAGCCCATCCCTGGCTCTGGCAGGAACATGGGCTCCATGGCCAGATGGGCAGCCCCAGGACTCCTCCCATGGCAGCAATTTTGCCAGAGGTTTTTCTTGTAGCCCTTGACCTGCTGCAAAACTCCCGGCTCCAAAGGAGCCCAATTCCCAGCCTCAGACCTTGCCCATCATTTCTATTGTTCAAGGAACAGACAGGAAAAAAAAAAAAAAGATTGATTTGGAGGAAATATTCTATTTATTTAATAAGGAGGCAGAAGAAGAAGGATATTTAGAGCTACCCTAAAAGATCAATTCCCTAAATCCTTGGTTTCTAATAGAATTTAGAATGGCAGTTGAATGTTACAGAAACGTTAATCAGTTATTCAAATGCATTTGTTGTGCATTAATACAGAGCTGGCCTTTGCTGTGGATAATGTCAACACGAGCTATTTTGGGGAGCCAATCCTGTGTAGGGCACTGCCTTTCACAGCTCAATTCCCACCAGGAACATCTCTCTAAAAGTGGAGGAAGTCACGGGCTCTTCCTCCTCCTTCCCATGATCTGTTCCTGTCTCAGCGGAGCTTCAGCCTCACCTGTGCTGAATAAACAGCATTTATTCCCCAGAGGCACAGGCCCCGTGTCTGCTGTCACCACCCACAGCCACCCAGCCCTCGGGGACAGCTCTGTGCTGGCCCTGGAGCCCTCCACAAGTTCTCCCTCAAATCCCAGCCCCAGCTCAGGTGCTTGCTGACAAAAGCCTGTTCTGCACGGGTCACACTGCACCCCAAGCCAGTCCTTCCTGTGGTTTTATCACCTGCTTATCACTTAAAGCCATCCTGGGCTAGGCTGTCCTACAGCAAAGCAGTTTAAAGGTGTTTGTGCCCTAGTTTAGGATTTTGGTGGCTGGGCAGGACATCCCCTCACACCACGGGTTTGTGCTCCTGGTACAAACTCAGCCCCAGAAGGAACAGAGTCCCACACAGTGTCAGAGCTGAGCCACACAGGCCAAGGCTTCCAAGGCAACAGATCCATGTTTAAAATATCAGTTATTGAATGAATTCTCAGTGCAGCCACAGCAACCTGCTCTTAAGGATGTTTTATGCATCAGATCCACTCACACAGCGATTTCTGTGAGGAAACAACCACAGGCTCCTGCTTGTTGCCCAGCCTGCACAAGAAATGCTGACTGCCCTGCCATGGGGTCTCCAGGAAAGGCCCAGCCCTGCTCCCAGCAACTTCACTGCAAAATTAAACCAATATTTAGTGCCTCTACACAGTCTTGTGTGTTTTTTATCAGTGTTACAGTCCCTGGGTCCAACCTTCCTCTCCATTATTCACACCCCAAGAAGTGTCCTCACAGAGCAATTGTTTGCAGAATTGTTTCCTCCATTACTTACCCAAGTAGACAATCTAAAATACATTACTAACATGCACTCATATTACACATATTAAAAAGTCACCGTGTTTTTCCTTCTAACCTTAGATTTACCTTGTCTTCCTACCACCCATGGCACAAAGTATCAAAGGGGAAATCAGAAAATGAGGCTTTTGATGCTCATTCTGCTGTAAAAGTATTGCTTTACTGAAATTCCTTGTGAGGTCACAGAAATTCTCTGGTGGCACCTGTGGCTTAAGCACCCCTGTGCTGCCAGCTGAGACAACAGGAGGTAAAAATGAGGAGAATGAAGGGGAAGGTGACACATGCAGGGGAAATGGGATCCCAGGTAGAAATAGGGAAGCACAGGATGAAGAGCAGCACAATTTTAATGGCAGAGAGGGCCCCAAAGTCACCTCCACTCAAGTCACTGGTGTGGCTGCAGGGCATTGCAGAGAACTTCAAAGCCCCTTTTCCCCCCACATCCTTCTGGCCAGATCTGTGAATCTGCAGCTCACACGCAGCCATGGGGGGACAGGGACAGGACATCAGGGCTGTGACAAATCACAGGAGTTGTTTGAAGCACTGGGATCCCTCTGGAGCCGCAGTGCTGTGATCCAGGGGCCCTGAGCACCCCAGCTGCTCCTCAGGTAGAGCAGAGTCCCAGCTAATTCCAGTTCCTGTAACTCCCACCTTTTCTCCTGGTATTAATATCTTGAAAAGAGCAGTGAGGAGGAGCATTAAATCGCTGTTCCCTTTTTTGTCATTGTTGGTTCAATGGGCTGTTAGCTAAAACACACAAAAGCAAGGCAAGCTGCCTGACTTGAGACCTGCTGAAGAGGCTTTTGCTTACACTGCCTGCCTTTCTTTGTTTATCTGACTGCATTGTTTTGCTTCAATAGTTATATTTAGAGCATTCATAAAAAGGATGAAATAGGGTGGGTTTTTTTCTTCAAGAAGCTGTGGCTATACCTAAATTCTACTGAGCTCTGCAAACAAAGAATGGAGCAAACAAAGAGGGGGAAAAAAAGCAAGACAAGAGTTGGGGACTCCTGCCCCAGCCTGAGCACAGGCAAATGGCCTTGGGTGGAACATGTGAGGGGGAGAGCAAAGGAAGGACAACTGCAAGAGGTGGGCTGGGGAGTCCTGACAGGTTTATTTTAATGTTCATCTGGCCAAGTTTGCTCAGTTTGAGGGCATTTTCTCATGGAAGTGGGTGTACAAACAAGGGGCTGCAAGGTGATAATGATTATTTTGCATTTGCACTTGACAAACATGACTGAGTTTCTCCTCTCAATACTGCTGTAAGAATGAAGAGGTAGCTCAGGAAACAGCCAAGAGTTCAGCCATAAATCCCAAACTTATACACAACCTCACATCCTCACCCACACCATCCCTACCAACACTCTCCCCCATCGGATATGAAGAACTTGGAAAAGGAAATACACACTTTCAGCAACTTCATTTCCCCTGAAGTTTCCTTGCTGGAGCTGGTGATGCACAAATAAGCTGGAAGAGCTCATCTGTCAACTCCAAGTGCCAGCAGAGATGCAGGCACAGAGATTGAGCCCTGACTCGAGCAGGGATGATTTAAAAAGTCTAACAGGATCTGGCTGCTGTGGGTTGAGACCATTTTACCCTTCCACCAGCACGTCCCCATTCCCCCCAAAAAGGAGTTATGCTCAAAGTTATTCACATAAAAGAATAAGCAGCTCTTTGCAAGTGTTTAAATTTCTGCTGCAGTATTTATTACCCCATCCTAGTGTTGACTGTGCTCCAGGAAGGTGTCCAAGGAAGCTGAGCAGGACACAATTGTTCTGGGGAGAACGGGGCTTCATTGCTGAGCTCAATTTGCATCAGAGAACAATCAAAGGACTTTTATGGGAGTCATTACTACAGGCACACGGTGAGTGCAGAGTCTGGAGTTAAAGCTCTGCAGCAGAGGCAGAACCACCACTTTCATTTGTCACCTCAAGAGAAGACATGAAAAAATACATAGGCAATGAAAGTTAAGCATAACAGGTTAATAATTAAGATAGCACAGACTTCTCCACGCTGAAACAGGAACAAAAAGGCAGCACAAAGCATTTGTGCCATGACAACGTGGCAAGCAGGAATTCTGTGAAACCACAGGTGGGACAAAGGTAGGAATTTCAGGGTGGGGGCTCATTCCTGGCCGGGCCACGTCAATATTTTTGCAGTTTTCAGAGATGAGGTTTGTGACAGGTTTATCACTCTCAGCTACCTCAAGCCCATCCTGTCTTCCCCTCCCAAAACTCGCACACATTCTGTCAGAGCTGACCACCAGCCTGCCCGTCTCTTTAGCCTCTGGAGCTGCATGCTGCAGAGGTGAGGCTGGCTTTCAGCAGAGGTCAGCCCTTGCTAAAGGAAGAGACAGCCCCAGAGGCAGCTCCAAGCACTTGAAATGATAGAATAACACTTGAGTTGGCAAAGGAGGGAAGCAGAGGAGCTGAGACAACAGGAGGCAAAAGTGAGGTGAATGGGGGAAAAGGGAACATATCCAGGGGAAATGGGGAGCCCAGGTGGACACAGGGAGGCACAGCAAGAAGATGAGCACAATTTTAATAGCAGAGAGGGCCCCAAAGCCAACAAAGCTCTAATTGGAACAGCAGCATAACGAGTGGCAACATCAGCCCTATACTTCTAAACTTTGATATTACATCCGAGCGCGGTGGGAGGGGAGAGAAGCAGAACTAATTTCCTCCTCCAGAGAGGCAGTAGGAGCTGCATTTCCAGGCTTTTGTTCCCTTTTGCCTACCACCCATGCACGTTCAGCAGCCTCACCAGCACCACGCTTCCTGCAGGCTCCCCAAAGGAGCATCATCCCCACCAACCTCTCCCCATGGCCACGGGGGCCAGCGCGCTAAGGAACGAGGCAAGCTGCCACTGCTTCCGAGGGGTTTGAGCTGCTCTGTTTTCATCCACCTGCAGATGTGAGGGTTTCTGCCTGTCCTTCTCCCCCAGAGCCACGTGCCAGCGAGGTTTCTGTGGCAGAGGCAGGGGGAGAGCCCTGCTCCAGCTCAGCACCAGCTCTGCCAGGTTATCGGGAACACAAGGTAGCGAGAGGCCCTGCTTGGGAAAAGGGACCAGAATCTGTCTTGACAAGTGTTTTGCATGCAGTTAAACAGACAAATGTATTCTGCTGCCAGCCTCTTGCAGGAATTTGACTTGATGCCTGTCACCAAACAGCTTCTTTTGCACTAGAAGAATTACAAAACACTCATACCCTATAATGATCAAAAAGAGAGCCCCCATGCCCACGCTGGATTCCAGAGATGCAATCCACGCTCCCTTGCAAGCTAATAACATCTGAGCCTACACAGAATTAGGAGATGCATTTCTGAAGGGGAAAACAGATCTCAAACTGTTGTATGAGGAAAAGGCCACTGCTGCAGCCACTCCTGGTGGCAGCACTGACACCTTCACAAGGTGTGCACAGAGTGAGCCTCTCCTCCATCCTGCTCATCCCTGAGCAGTCAGGGGCACAGCTCAGAGTGCTCTAAACCCAATTGCTCTCTGGGGACGCTCAGCCACGTGCAAATAATGTGATTTTTACCAACCCTTTTCAGTGGGGCTTTGTACCCCTAAGCCCAGTTCCTCAGCTGATTTTCCATCCACCACTTGTGCTTGTGTTATGCTCAGGATACTCATTGGAGTATCTGCTGATATGTGCCATTAGAAACTCTTTTAGAAGAGCTCAGAAATAACAGAGGTACTTATTTGTTGCAAATACGTCCTCTCAAAGGACATAAAGCCCCTTCCTCATTTCCCTTTCTGTTTCACTTCATTTCCACTCTGCCCTTTTTCAGGGAGGACAGTGTCCCCAAACCTCAGCACCACAGAGATATTAATGGCACAAAGTAGTCTCAGCTGGAGCTCTTTCCTTGTCCACACTAAATACTCAAAGATTAAAAAAAAACAAAAGAGACACTTTATATGGCAAGAGCTACACAAACCCCACTTTGTATGGATTGGGATCNTCAGGGAGGACAGTGTCCCCAAACCTTAGCACCACAGAGATATTAATGGTACAAAGCAGCTCAGTCTCAGCTGGAGCTCTTTCCTTGTCCACACTAAATACTCAAAGATTAAAAAAAAACAAAAGAGACACTTTATATGGCAAGAGCTACACAACCCCCACTTTGTATGGATTGGGATCTTGCAGTTGAAACCCAAGATGATGCAAGATCCACCTGAAGCCATCTGTGTTAAACCCCTAAAGGATTCCCTGGTTTCCTTATGCCCAAAGTGTTTATTCAGGAGCTCTCCCACCTCCATTTGGTCACTCATTTTGACCCAATTTCCCTCAGCTTCAGAACTAAGAGATTTTTGTGGATATCTGCTGAGATGTGTTACCCCAACAGTATTATTGCATTTAGCTTGTTTCCATGGGAAATCAAACAAAAGGACACAACTACACCTTCCATTTCTTGCTCTGCACGTGGAGTTAATCCCTACCTGCAGCATCCCTGGTGATTATTTAACAACCCCCAGGCCAAGCCCAGCCCAGCCAGGTCTCTCTGCAGCAGTGGCAGTGCCATCAGTGCCACATCACCCAGCAGAGCCCCAGTTTCTTCCACAACTCCCTTATTTTTTAACCTCTCCATGAAGAAAGGCAACAAATGGGCTGAGCCAGCTCCCAGGAATGGTAACAACCCTGTCACTTCTGGCTATGACTGAATTTGAGCTAGCAGCTCTGCCAGCCCCCAGTGCTGTCCATGTTTTGGGCGATGCTGGGATTGGCCCATCCTCTCTAAATGTGACACAGCAGTACCCACAAGCACCACAGAGCTTTCAGCATTTCAGCTAAACCCCCATTTGGGGAGGATTTACAGCCTGCCTGTGAGTGGTGTCTGGCTGAAACGTGGCATCCAAAGTCTGGCCAGAAGAGCCCTGCCATTTAATCATAAATCTGTTGGGCTATTTTTAAATTAGAAGGCTAAAAAATACAAATGAAGTTCACCATTTGCTGACACATCTTTGATCTCAGAAGGAATGTGAATTCCAGAGGCCAACTCTTCAGCTGATGTAAATCAGCACAGCTACACTGGCATCAGTGGAGCTCCAGTGATTTACATGCTACAAATCTGTCCCTGTATTTATTAATGGAATATTTGTAGGCAGCTTTCGGGTCAAGTCTTCACTGCTGATGTAACCTGCTGGAATCAATGGGGAGTTGCTCATACAAATGCAAAATAAGACTTGGGTTTCTTTCTTCCCACTCCTGATTATTTAATTTTTAATTAAAACAGAAGTGCAGAGCACAAGCCTGACCATGGAGCACCCAGAGTTTTGCAGGCAGCACTTCTTGGTTGAGGCCACAATGAGATTTACAAGGCAGCTGCAGGACATGCATCAATTGCTACTTTTCATCTTTATAGGTTGATCCATACAGCAATCTGTGCTATTGCTGATCTATATTTATGCCACAGGCCTATATTTTAGTCATTTCAGAGGGAGACCTGCTAAAACTTCAAATAAAAAAAATAAATCTGAAAAACAGAGAGGAAGATTTGGTGTTACATCCAGGGCTCCCTTCACATCCCCTCCCATCTATTCCGTGTGTTTTACTGCAGAAAGGGCCAAAGATCTGCCTCAGCTTCTTCACCCCCTGTGTGTGCAGAGCCAGGAAGGGACAGGAGGCACCAAAACCGGGACATCCACCTCAATTCCAGTGTGCCCCAACCTCCCTAGGGCACATTGCCCCCATCCCTCCCCCTGCCACAACCCCAAAGGGGGCCAGAGACCCTCCCAGGCCCGTGTGTGGGGCTGGGATTCATGTGGGACACATGCTGAACACGCCAGCCTCTTGCATGTTCATGGCTGCATGTGTCCTCACACAGGAGGAGCTGCCCGGGCACCTTTTGCAGCCATTTCTGGTACCCCCCACTCCCCTGGGTCATTGCCCAGGTATTTTAAAGGTGATGTTTTGTATTTGTGCTGCTCCCACCACAAACCAGTCTCTGGGAGCACACACAGAGCCCCCCTCCCGTGCTGTGTGCACAAAGCAGTGTAGCATTAATTGATGCAATGCCCAAGATAGAAATGTTTGCTTGCTCCACTCACTACATTCCTTCATTTACTGAATAATTCAGCTTCTGTGCAGGCTCAGCTGACCTTTGCTTGATAAAGTCATATTTCCAAGCATTTGCTTGCATTTGGTGTTTTTAATCAGGTTCAAGTCCACTCGTTCCACATCAGAGCAGAGAATAATGATGCAGATCCGTGTTTTAGCCAAATGATGTTCCTTACAGCACACACACACTTCCCCCAAATCACCGAGTTGTTAACTAAAGTGTAAGAGAATTTATGATGCTAAATAAAACCATGGAGGGGAAAAAAAAAAAAAAAAAAAAGAAAAAGATGTTTTAATAAGATGAAAATCCAAATGTTAAAATAATGAGCCATCTGTATGGGTGGCCCTCTCCTGAGAGATGCCAAGAGCTTTACCATCTGTGAAACATTTACCAGCTGTTTCCTTCCTTTTTCGTGAGAACAGAAGAAATCCTTGCAGTTGGTGTTTCTAACTGACACATCCCAGGGAAGGAAACAGGTTTGTTCCACGGCAGGGACCTCTCCCAAAGCCAGCCTGGCTGGGATAAACCCAATATTTCAGTGAGCACTGCTGCTCTGCTTCAGAAAGGTCTTCCCAAACAATGGCCCAGAGCACTCAAAAATGGAAGAGACAAAACAGCCCAAAAAACCCAAACTGGTTTCAGGAATTATCTACTGAATCTTTGATCTAAACATTTCTTGTTTTGCCTTTTTACAAACCTCAATCTGCTACAGGAACTCAGGATAAATTCATAACCCATTTGAAGCTTAAATGCACCCGCAATAAATAAGTATAATCCAAATATTAATTGCTTAAAAGAACTGGACCTTGTTTTGTCTGGTGTGATGCTGCAATCAGCACATCCCTGCAGCTCCTCACCTGGCACCCACCCAAGTCAGGGCTGCTCCTGGGGTCAGGCAATGCTGATGCTCCCCAGGACTCGAGCTGGTGATAACACAGATCAAAGGCTACCAAATAAATACAAGTTTAATCCATGAAAGGATATCTCATCTTGTGTTATTTGTACTCTGATGTGCTGCAGCCCTAACTGCACAACATGGAATTATTTCCTTGGTGTTCTCTCATTTCACTGCCTGCCCATGTGAATTGAATAAAACTTCAGCAGAATTAGCCCTTAAATTCCAAGCTGATGAAATTTGCCCAGAGAAGTGAGAACTGAATTTTGCACAGAAACTCCTTTTATGTTTTCCAAATTCATTTTTATCAAGAGACTTGTGAAGTGAGTCAGGGGAAAAAAATTAAAAATCAGCTTATAATCAATTTGAAGTCTATGGTTGTATAAGGAGCAGCCTTTGGTTATCCCCTCTATCCCAAACACCACCACAGCCAACCAGGACAAGTGCAACAGGCTTGGAAATAAATCCCAAAACACTCACAGCTCTACAGACACCAAAAATGCCAAGGCAGAAACCAGAGCATGGATGTTAAATACAAATGAAAACAGAGGAGTCATTGATGCCCTCTTGGGCAAACCAACTTCCTCAGTGTAGCATCCACCCTGACCAGCAATAACCTGGTTTTTCTCCTGGAAATGAGAACCAAGACCTTAAATTTCCAGGAATATCAAAGAATAGGACAATTTTTTTGCTAGGTACTCTCCTAGTAATGTATATAATAAATATATCATTTTGCTCTTATGGTGAATGGCAGTGAAGAATAATTTCAAGAGGAATGGCAAGGTTTGGTCACTAGTACAATATTTTACAGCATCACTTTCAAACAAAGCTGCCTTTCACCAGAAAATCTAAAGCCTTCAAAAACCAAAAATTAAGTTTCATGCCACTCTTGAAGAGGAAGTTCTGGAAAACACCCTATCAATATTTATTCCCAGAGAAACTGAGGCACAAAGGAACAGAGATTTCTCTTCAGGCTGATGCAAACACTCTGGCCTCCAAGCTGGCAAACCCAGCTCGAGGGGAGCCCTTCTCTTCTCCTCTGCGTGCCAGGAAAACCTCGGGATGAGGATGGTGTGGGCAGCGGGGCTTCGCTGAGAGTTTCAAGCAGCACTTTGTCTGGAGGCCGAGGGATTTGGATTCATTCCATCCCCTGGTGCCACGAGCACCTGCACTGGCACGGATTTCATTGGGATGTGCTGCAGAAGGGATCAGGGAAAGGCCCCAGTGCCTGCAGCCGGGGCACTGCCAGAGCATTGCCAGGGCATTGCCAGGGCACTGCCAGGGCCACTGCCAGGGCCACTGCCAGGGCCACTGCCAGGGCCACTGCCAGGGCCACTGCCAGGGCACCTGAGTGAGCGCAGNCATTGCCAGGACCATTGCCAGGACCATTGCCGGGCCACTGCCAGGGCCACTGCCAGGGCCACTGCCAGGGCATTGCCAGGGCCACTGCCAGGGCCACTGCCAGGGCCACTGCCAGGGCTCCTGAGTGAGTGCAGGGCTCCCACTGCCCATCCCTGCTCTGCTCGTGGCATTCCCAGTGCTCAGCCACCGCTCAGCTCCGAGCCTGGAGGGTTTGCAATCAGTCAGGGGTGAGTAACCAAACCCCCGGGTTTTCGAGGTGGTTGAAATCCTGGGCATCTGCTCACATTCAGAGAATGGCACAGTCAGGGTCAGCAAGATCTCCAGGAGCATCGAGTCCCACCATTCCCCAGTTGGCCACCAAATCTTGTCCCTAAGAGCCACATCTACACAGCTTAAATCCCTCCAGGAATGGGGGCTCCACCACTGCCCCAAGCTGGACAATTCTTTGAGGAAAGAAATTTTCCCTAATATCCAACTTAAACCTCTCGTCTCCACACACCAGCTCATGTTCATGGCTGTGAAAACCCACAGCTGAGTGTTCTAGTTAGGAGCAAACAATAGGCAGGTTTCTAAATGAAGCCATCTTATTTTTATTTTTTTTTGTTGTTGCTATTTTCAAATCTCTCAGGGTGATTTTCCATGGTTTTCAATCCCTCACATTGCCTCCAGCATGCATCTGCATGTGTACATTAACCCATTCTGGTCTCAGTTCCACTTCTTTAGGACAAAGGTGGCTCTGAACAAAGCTCACCTGGAATCCTCCCACCCACAGGGAAAGCCTCACTTGGCCTCTGAGGTGGCTGTGGCACCCAGGGAGGGTCACACCTCCCTTTTCTGTGGTGAAAGCTGCAGCTTGAGCAGTTAGTGCCTCGAAATGACACCGGTTACAGCACCCAGCATGGAAATTCTGCATGAGAAAAATGGTTTGCAAGCACAGCCTCTCCTCCCCTGCTCCTGGAGCTGCTCAGTGGGTTGGGAGGAACAGCAGAGCAGACTCCAGCAGCAACGAGGTGACAGGGGCAGGCTTCCTGCTGAATCAGGGGCTGCTCAGTGCTCCTGGTCCGTGGGTGTTTGAGATGTAAACTCACAGAATCCGAGCCCTCAGCGCGGCTCAAAATCCCATTTCACTCACTGGAAGGGTGGCTGTGCTCACCAGAGGGTCCTGGATGAGCTCCAGCACAGGTAACTGCATTCTGCTTTAGCAATTTCTCCCTCCATTTCCAATTAGGAGAGGGATTAATCATTTTTTGGCTTTGTGCTGCTCCCATGACAGGGGTGAACAAAGGCAGCAGTTGACACTGATCAACTTTTTGACACATTGCTGGAGAAATGGGCTCGCTAAGTGAGTGATGGGGAATATTAACATTTTACTGGAGAGCCCTGCACAGTTCACTCAGGGACAAGGGGTGCTCTGCCAGGAGCCAGAGAGAAACAGGAACAGCCTCAGCACAAAGCTCTCAGGGTAGCATGGAATAAATTGGGCAGCATTCCCAAAAACTCCTGCTCCATCTCTGCTCCCAGGTACCACGGGAAGTGCTCAGACAGCAGAGCCAGACCCCACAATGAAGTTTTCCAGGGACAAATGAGTCTCAAAACCTTTTAAAACTTTGTGTAATCAATGACACTAAAGCACATCCCTGACTCCCAGGGGATGCACAGGAGCCAATCAGTCATCAATACAAAAAAAGGAAACTTCCTTCCAGCGTTAAGAAATTTTCGGGAATGCCAGAGAGATTTGGAGAGGCTTCACCAACAGGTTTCACCCAAAAAATGCCACTGTACAATTTACATGCTAAACACTCCAAAATGATCATTTCTTCTGCTCCAGAGGGTCCTTTAGAGCAGCTAAAGGATGAGAGGACCACAACCAGGCAGGCTGACAATCCCCAGCACCACATCCAGGCAATGACCAAAATAAAGCAGTCGTAAGAACCCCCCCGTGAGCATCCTGGCTTTGCTGACCCCATCCTTCCCCTATTTGTATAATATTTATGATCCTGAGTCTCTGAATTCCTGCGTGGAGCATCCCGTGCCAATTCACAGGCCAGGTGCTGTGTGGGTGGGTGCTGTGTGGGTTTCCCCTCTGCTCAGATGCCTGAGCCACCAGAGCTCAGCTCATGTTCAGCCAGGCCTGAACACCCTGGGAGCCAAGCTGAACAACGTGTGCCAAGAACAGAGGCAGCCTGGGATCAGAACACCACCTCTAAAAAAGCTCTGGCTAATAGCAGGGGAGAGAAAAAGTGCAAAATCCATGCACAAAAAAAAAAATAAAAAAAAAAATCTCTTGCTCACTTGTGCAGTCAAACTTACACCTCATTTGTCAGAGTGTCACTGATCCCCACCTAATCTTTAGTTAATGCCATGGATATCCATGAAAGGCAGCAGAATTCCCATCAAGAGGGGAGAAAGCAAACTGTATTTTTTGGCACTTCCTCAAGAACTCATTTGTCAGCAAATTTGCTGTTTTCCTGGAGCTGCACAGGAAGATGTGCTTTACAGCTTTTGTTGTTGTTTATTAATTACCCAACCTCAACAGTCTGCTGGGATCTCCATCCTGAGAGGGGCACTCAGACTCAGCACCAGGATTTCCCAGTGCTCTCCAGAGCCTCCCTCAGCTTCCCAGCGGGCAAAAGCACCCACATTTCACACTGGCCTGGATTTCTGCAGCACTCCAGGCTCCAAAGCTCCCATTTGCCTCTCTGCTGTCAATCCTCATGTGCTGTCAGTCTCTTTTGCTTTTTACTTTGGTAAAAAGAAGTACAAAACCCAATGTAAAATTCAAATAGGGCTGGGAAGTACATTTTGTATCAGATTGCCTCAAAACCTCCTGCAGCTTTTTGCAAAACTAAGCCCATGTTCTCCCAAGTTCTTGGGCACATCTGGAGTTTCACAGTTTTGGATCAAACCAGATGACAGCAGTCTGTCAAAAGACAGCCAGAAGCCCATCAAACAGATATGCAAAAGAATTAAATGAAGAAAACTCTTTTGAACCCAAAATAGCATTTTATGTAACACAGAAATAGTTCTTTTCCCAAACTTCCTTTCATGGGAAGGACAGAAAGTTGATTCTTTCTGTCTGAGAACAACACTTTGGCTTTGCTGATGACAGTCTTTGGAAATAGAAAGGCAGGAGCATTTTCTGGGAGCTGCAGGCTCATTTTACACACATGAAAGGCAGGGCTTGATGGGGAGAGGGGATGGAAACCACCCCAAGATCTGGGGTCACCTTCGGGAGCCCCACCCCAAAAGTTTTACATCTCAAACATCGAAAAATTTTAATTTAATCAAAGCACACAAAATGAACACACCAAAAAGGCAGACAAGTTTGTTGGGGAAGGACTTTTTGGCTTATTTTGAGAGATGGTGGCTCACAGCACTGTACTTGGCCTCAGAAATTTAATTGTACCTAAATTAAGACTGAAAGCTGATCAGGTTGGATTAAAGCCTAGTGGGATTCTGAAACAGATTTCTCGCTCTGTCCTCTGCTAATATTTTTCCAAACTGCTTTTTTGGCAATCCTTTCCTTTTTGCACCCAGTTTTCCCTGTAAATGAGCAGTGAAATTCCAAAGGACTCTATCAGGAGTTAAAATCACTCAGTATATATTTGCCAGCGCATGCAGTATTTATTTTTAAACAGTGCCAAAAAGTGTTTATAGATAGAAACAACAGGACAACCCATAATTAAATAACTGTTTCTGCTACATCTGCTATTTAGCAACTTGAAGGAAAATAATTTCCCAACAACAAATAGGAATGGTCAAGAAAGCTCCCAAGTTTGGGCCCATTATTACCGTATAAAACAACATATTAGTTGCTTAGCTACCAATCATAAAGGAAGGCCAATTAAAAATGAAAGAATCTTAACTAGCTGCATGGAATATAAAAGTGAAAAGTTAAAAGCTGTCAGGTGGTTAGTGGAGAGAATACTGAGCAGTGATTGACAAACTGGGCTTGCTTTGCTTCAAATTTGGCTTGGATTCAATAAATGATTGACACACTGATGTCGTCTGAAATAGCAGATTGTGCTTTGGAGAGGCTATTTAGCAGCCCATTGATTGACAGGTTACTAAAATTGTCCCATGGACAGAGGTAACCAAACAGAGCTATATTTTGACAGGTGGGCTTTTATTTTTTTGCTTCACCTGTATTTGCTATCCCATTTATATTAAAAGCAGAAGTAGAGAAAGGACCATGGAAGTGTCATTCAATCTCCAGGAAAATGGCTCGATGGCTCCTTTTGGAATACTGCTCCACAAACCTAAAATCCCATTCCCCCATTCCACTTTTTTTTTTTAATGGAAAACCCTAAAAGCAAACCTGAACAGCCTCGGACTCCTCTCTCAGAAAGCCTTTGCACACCGAGCATGAAAAGGGAACAACCAAACCTTTTCCCAACAGGTCCCAAAGCAATTCCCTGGCAATGAGGCATCACTCCCGTGAGTGGTGGGGTTGGGTCACACCCCAATTTGGGCTCTCCAGCCCTGAGGGATTTTGCAGAATCCCTCCAGCCACCCCTGGAGCAGCTGTGAGAGCACAGAATGCTGGAAGGGGTTCAGCACCAGTGACACTCCGGGGTGCTCCAGAAGTGCCTCTTCACTTCAGAGCCAAGGCAAGGAAATTCTGACCAGGGAGAGACTTGAAAAAATCTCCCAGAACTTTTCTTTAATCAAAGGAAGAGAACCACACAACATTTTTTCTGAATAACCACAAATACAGCATTGCAACTCCACACTGTTAGCCCTCACACTCAAAAAAAACATAATTTCCAGTTTTTTATCACTCTTATTTTTGACACTTTTAACACAAACCCAATCATGATTTAACAGTTTAACAGTAAGTCTCATTGTTCCTGAACACCTTACTTTTCATTCCTAAGTTTCCAATTAGAAAACAACTTTCCCTCACAGTTCTTACTCTCAGTGCTTTAGACTTTCACATGATTTTCACATTTCCAAGGTGTTCTTTTTATAACTTTCAGTCATTTCTACACAAAATTCTGTGCTGCCCATCTCCAGCTTCCAACTGCTTGCAATCCACTGATAAAACTCCATTTTTTTTTTCAAATTAAAGATGCATTGGTTACAGAGAAAACATTAAATACATTACCAACTCTGGCATAAACACTTAAGTTCAGCACCTGAGTTTGCAGGTAAATCCACAAACTTGAGTTTCTCTCTGCTTATGGAGAGACAGAAAACCTTTCCTTCAGAGAAATTGCTTCACAAAACAAATTCAAACCAGACCACAAAAGAACCATAAGAAAAAATGGAGCTGATAATCACTCACTGTGAGAATGACGTGCAGAGCCAAGGTGGGACGAGCAGTGGAGGGGGAAATCCTCTCGCAGGAGCATCCTGAGCGTTCCAAAAACCAACAGAGCCTGGTGGATCCCTTAAATAAAGCCCTGCCCTGCTCCAGGTGCTGCTCCTTGGGGGAATTGCAGCGTCCTGGGGCTGCAGATTGGCAACACCTGCAGCGAATCCCACCTGAAACAGAGGCTCAGTCCTGGGCCCAGGTGGGAACGTTCTCAGGAACATTCAGAAAAACTTTTCTTCTGTAGAAAAAACCTCATTGCTTTAGAAAAAACCGGAGAGACTTGCTTTTGTTTTCAGTTTTTGCTTTCACTTTTTGCTTTTTAAACTCCTGTTTTCTGCTGTACAAACACATCAGCTATTATAATAAATATCAGCTACTCAATAAATATCAATTTATTAAAATTACATTTCAATTGAAACGCTTTGATGATTCGAAATTAAGTGTTTTGTCCCTTTTAGTGTCTTTAGAGTTTCAGTTAAACTTTGTCAGCATTGTTTATTATACAAATGTGCTTGGTTTGTGTAAACTGTGTTTGTCCATTTGTCTTTACTTGATGTGGAAAAAACTCCCAGGCACAGGACAAGTGACAATTTGGGGAATTACAGATTTTTAAAGTATTTACCACCTCATCTTTTCCTCATTTATAAGAGACACGATCCTGAGGGTTTTACAAACACCTCTAGCATTTTAGGGCCGTATTATTTTACAGATATATCAATGATTCCAATTTTCAGCATAAATTAATTCTGTTGCTATAAATAAGAAAAATACTCATACTAATAAAAGACAAAGAAATCACTGCTGGCATCATGGACAGCCAAAAGTAGCCCCTGTGCTTTCATTTCCTCGTTTCACATTAAGCTCTGCAGAGTCATATTTTGGGTTCACTGGGAAAAAAAACCTCTGCTGTCATCTTCAAGCTTCTCCCTTGCATAAAACATCCCCGTTTATAATTTGAACACTCAAAGTTTATTTTTAAGGATCTATTAAAACAGATTTTTCAATGAAACTTGGTATTTTAAGAAAAAAGGAGCTGGAAGAACACTGCCTCCTTGATGATGCTTTCCCCCCCCTAAAATTGACTGGGATCAGTTTTTCTTTTTTAAATTATATTTTTCCAAGGACTTGTTGAAGACTACAGACCATTTCTGCCCAGTTCCAGCTAATTGTTATTATTTTCAAAAATTCTAACTATCCTGCTGTTTTTTAAGAAAGAAAATAAATACACCAATGCAAGTCCCTGCTGATCAGGGACTCAATACCCACTGAAGAAAACAGGAGGTTTGTGCATTGTGGCCTGAACAACTTTTAGATGCAGCTAATTTCATTAGTGCTTATTTCTGTGTTTTTCAAACCACAGATCTGTTGTGATTTAAGGAAGGAGAAATTCAAACTGCAAAGCTCCCGGGCTGTTCCGGTCTTTGCAAGACTGAGCTGTGAATTCTGGGCCTGGGATGTGAGGGTTAAAGAATGCAGGGTGAGCTGGATGTGGAGCTCTGGGTGAGGTGGAGTGGTGACACCGGGGGGAGAGGGACCCCAGATGTGCCTGCAGAAAGTGGCTGCAGCCAGAGCTCTGCAAAGCTTGAAATTCTTCTTGCTTGGCCCCAAAAGTTGGGTTTTTGCAGAGAGGTGGGAGTTCAAACTCCAGGGCGTGTTTTGCAGCCAAAGGGGGAGTCCTGTAGTGAAGATCAGAAGGCAAAGAGCTCTGGAAATGCTGCCGTGGCTCGAAGCAGAAATTATTGGTGATAGCAGCATTTCATCCCAGGAGGGGAAGTTTAACCTCCCCTACCACCCCCCCAAACTTCTCTGTGTACAGACAGAGGAGAAAAAGGATTTTGCCTCAGTGCTGCTGTTCCACCCTTTTGTGGGACTGTTCTATAGCACGGCAAGGAATATTCTTACAAAAGCAAAATCCTAAACATACATTCTACAAACAAACATGTCTAAATGTGAAAAAAGCACAGCAAAAACTTATCTGAGTTCTTCACAGTGACCATGAACAGAGAGGGAAGGAATTACAAAGAGGAAGTCACCAAATGAGATACAACTGGAAGGAACATAATAAGGAGAAAGGGTTTGGTAAGTGCCTTCTCTATGCAGGGAAAGACCCAGGAAAGATTACATCTGTCACTCAGCAAAGGGAGAAAGCCTCTGACAGATCACCCTAAGAAAGCCTTTTTTACTTTCATCTTCGCTCTGGGAATCAGCTGTGATCAGATTGCAAAAATAATCTGGGCCAGTGTCAGAGGAGGGTGAGCTCTGGCTGCAGGAGGAGGAGAGAAAAGCAGAGAGAAAAGGTCAGGACATTAACCAGGTCCTAGGAGAATCTCAGGACTAGCAGTGGCCATCCCTGAAATCTTGTGGAGGCCCAAGTTTCCAGAAAAGAGCTCCAGGATCATCCAGTCCAAGCTGTGACTGACCCCCACCTTGTCACCAGCCCAGAGCACTGAGTGCCACATTCCATAGAAACCTCCAGGGATGGGCACCCAAACGTCCCTGGGCAGCCAACCCAAGGCCTGAGCATCCTTTCCATGAAGAAATTCCTGCTGTTGTCCAGCCTGAGCCTCTTCTGGCCCAGCCTGAGGCCATTTTCCCTTGTCCTGTCCCTGTTCCCTGGGTGACACTTGCTCCAGATGACTTGCAGGGGGTTGGAAGAGACAGGAAAATCACACTCCAGAATTATCCCCCCATGGCCCATTGCCAGGCTGGAATAATGTCTGGAGTGTGTCCTGGGCCTGGCAATATCCAGTACTTTTATTAATGCCTCAGGAGGTGGAACAGCAAATATTGAGCAGCAGATCTGCAGATGGTACCGAGCCGGGGGGGACGGCAGCAGCCTTTGAAGGCAGCATTGTAATCCAGAACGAGCCTGACAAATTGCAGGAACACTCGGAAAAAATAGGATGCAATTCAAGATGAATCAGTGCAAAGTTGTCACTGATGCATAATCAACTGCTCAAATATAGGATGGGGACAACTGATTACAAAGCAGTTCTGCAGGGAGGCAGCTGGGGCTGCAGTGAATCAGAAGCTCTCCGTGAGTCAGGGGTGTCATGCTGCTGCAGAAAGGGCGGGTGTCAAACTGGGACATTCAAACTGCAGGGTCATGTGTTAGACATGGCAAGGGATCCCACTCACTGCTGGGGAGGTGGAGAACACAATCCAGCAGCCAGGTTTTGGCACTGCCCCTCAAACCATGTGCTGTCCAGGCACGGAGCAGTGAAAGGAGGGTCAGGGAATGTGATGTGCAAGGGATGGCTGAAGAGGTGGGGATGGTTTGGGGAGCGGGGGCAATGTGTCTGCAAAGATGGTAAAAACTGCCTCAAACGGGAAGGGGAGAAACTGTTCTCCATTTTATTTGAGAAGGCCCCCAAAAAGAAAGAGTTTTCCAACAGGAGGATAAATTTTTCTGTGGTAAAGCCACTGGAAGAGGCTGCCCAGAGGAGCTGTTGAATCTGCAGCGTGTGGTCAAATGTGCCCCAATGGAATGAGCACAGTTAAAGCTGTTCCTGGGCAGGGACTGCAACAGATCCACAGGGTTCTCTATTTCCTCTAAAGAATCTTCAGTCTGTCCTCAGGTTGATTCTTTCAAAACTGTTATAACCCAAATCCTTTTTGAAACAATTTTCCTCCAATAATTCTAGAAAGAAAAATGTAAACACTGAGGCTGACAACGCCATTGCCAGTATTGGCAATACTGAAAAATTTTTATTTATCAAATCAAATATTTCTAACCTTTTCTTTATTTGCAGGACTTGTCAGAATTTCCACTTCTTCTTCCCCTCGAGTGGGAGGCAAAGCGTGAAAGGGGTCACCAGCACTGTGAAATTCATTCAAGAGTTGTGTACCTACATTTATGTAACTTCTAGAGGGGAAAAAAAGAGGAAGGAAAGAAAAAAAATCTCCACGTTTAATTATCAGCAGAACCGCCACTGAAAGAAAGACAGACAACAAAAATAAGTGAGATAAACCACTGCAGGTCCCAGGGCTGAGCTTGTTGTGACTCCACGTGCTGGGAACTGTTATCAGAGTCAGGTACACAAAGAGCATTTGGCCCTTTATTGTGCACACCCGTGGTGTAAACTTTCCTGTAAGGCACAACAAATCCCACACATTAGGCTGAAATCCAGACCCAAACCAGCCCAAAACTACAGCGGGAGAGGATTTCCACAGTCCCAGGTCACACTGTTGCTCCGTGTAATCTGCACCTAACCAAGAAATTGAAAATCCTCTAAGAACATACCTGCTTGATTGTATATTGCTATATTTGGGGGGAAAAAAATTCCTTCTGGATCCCAGTGGGGAATTCAGCTCATGCCCTGAAGCATGAGATTTGATTACTCTTTTTTGAACATGCATAACTGCCATTGCTATTACTGGTCATAACATTTTGTCAGGAAAGAGAAATATTATTCTGCAATGTAATAAAAATAGATAAAATTCAATATAGCTTCAGAATCATTTGCTGCATTTCCAAAGTAAACATTAAGCACCCATCGAGATTATTCCACTGGATAAGCCAAGGAAGCCTCCAGTGCTATCTGTTCATTTTATTATCTCTAATTTTCAAGAGTGCAAAAATGCTTTCAGTAAATATTATGGGTTCTTCCTGTGCTAAAAGAGATGCTAAATGACCTTCACCAACTTGGTTATAAATAAGAGGAGCAGGGAGCACACGAACGCTGTGTAGTTCCAGCTCTATTCAGACCCATCAGCCAATTCTGACCAGCGGATAAAAATGGACACCAGACTCTGCTTGGTTTTTTTCCCCCTTCTTCATAATCCCAGCCCAGTTCCCTCTTGAAAGGCATTCTGTTCTGTCAGCCATAATGGCATCTGCTGGTGGAGACAGGAAGCCATAAATCTGTAGGGTTCCTCTCGACCAAGCCTTGTTAATGCTCCCATTTATCACCGAGGATAGGGTGCCATCTCACTCCTGCTCCACTCACAAGTCCATCTTCTCAATTCCCTTTCCCCAAGGAGTAACCATTTCAAACAGAGACTTTCTCATCTCGCGTGTGGAGGCTGCGAGCGCTGCCGATACAAATCCCGTCGCCAGCGTGTGTGTTTGGATTGGAGCCACGACTCCGGAGAACAATAGCTGCTCCTCTGATCCCAGAGCACGCTGAACTGCTGCCCTGCCTGAGCCAGGGCTCCCGGCTCTGCAGCTTGCACGGGAGCAGCACATGGAGAGGTTAAAACAGGAGGGCACTGTGGCATCTGCCAGCCCTGGTGCCTGCTGGCACACACGTGGTGGCCCCTGGTTTGGGAGAAATCCTCCTAAAGCCTCGCTGTGTTAAACAGCATTTCATACACAATCCTTCACAATAAACAATCAGTCGGATGTGCAGCACCTTTCTGGGCAGCCAGGGAGGAAACAGAAAGCCAGGCACGGGCAGCTGCGGTTTTCTGATTTGGGAACCAATGTGCAGAAGCTGAAGGGTTCAAAATCTCAAATCAAGACAGCACAAAACATGGAGAGACAATCCTGGTTTGCCACCCTGTGCTGAACGGCCCGATCCAGGTGCAGGCTGCACTCACCGAGTCATTCCTCCTCCTCCCAGGGCAGGGATTATTGTCCCACTGCTGCGGCCCCTCCTGGCCCCGTGTTTACACCTGCCTGGGCTGGAGACAGAGCGGAAATCCCTGGTGTGCAGCAGCAGGGCTTTACACATGCTGTTTTACACACAGGTACCAGAGATCCCCACAGCTCCCACCCGTGCCGGCAGAGCTGCTCACTCCCGGGTGAGTTATGCCAGGCTGAAGTGGAAAAATGAGCATTTTATGGCAGTGTTATCCTATTTTATCTTTCAAACTAAGCATTTGCTTGCACCAATAAATACTTTGCTGTTGCATATAAAAATTGCTGGAGTTCCTACAGGGAAGGCTATCAAATAATTTCAGCGAAATCAGTTTGGGGGGCACTTTCACAAACACAATCTGGCTGCTGAACACAAAGGTCACTTCGGGGGCTGCAGGCCTGTGCCTGTGACAACAGCTACAACACAGCAGCTCTTGCTGGTGCTTTGGAACAGACAGATTATATTCGAGAGGGATGCAAATTATTCCTATTAAATCCAAGAGTTTAGTTAGAAAGAGACAAATTCCAAAACAGGGGAAAAAAAAGAAAAAAGAAAAAAAAAGGAGCTAAAAACTCAGTTCTACAGCAACCTCTTGGTTTAAGTTATGGAGTATCAGAAAAGCCACCTTTAGGAGGTTTTATACAAATTATAGTTGAATACATAGAAATTAGTCCATCCTTTCCACCCCAAATCACATTTGAACACTCAAAGTGTTCACAGCAGCTGGGAGGAAAAGAAAACACCAATCTGAAGCTGAAAGAATAAATGGGGCAGGGGAAGTTGTGTCTGTGTGTCTTGGGGACCGACATTGTTCAAAGCCCTGGTGTCACCTGCCCCTCCTCAGCCTGGCAGTCTGGTGGCTCTGAAATGGTGACAAACTCTGCTCGCTCCGAGGGGACACAGATTTGGGTTCCCATGAGGGTGCAGCAGCACCGGACGGATGGACCTGACTCTCCCTAAATGCAGTGCCAGGGGAAATTTGGGGAGCAGAGGGGTTTCTCCCGAACTTCACCGAACTTTGATGTCCAAGCCTCTGATCCCTTCGTGTTCCTACAGCTGGGACACCTCAGGGTGCAGAGTGACACCGTGGGGAGGGAAGGGACCCGCTCACCAGCCCCGGGCTGTCCACAGGTGAGAGGGAGCCCTTGAGGGACCATCCCCCGGTCCCCAGCCCTGGT
>VYXF01010425.1:82293-97694 GCA_013397295.1 Polioptila caerulea | reverse complement strand
GTTTAATCTTTTATTTCGCCGTATTTCTGGTGGCAGTTCTGGCCGGGTGTGTGTGTGGATGTGAGCGCTGTGTGTGCCTGAAATAGTACAGGGACTCTCTCTGCTGATGAACCCGGTGGGGAAGTTCAGCCTTTGATCATCAGTGGTGAAAATTGCAACAGGAAATAAAATGAAACGTTCTGACTGTTAGAAGACAATCCACATTTTCAAATCAAATCCTTCTTTTGTTTCGTAGCCGAGTTTATATATTTGCACATGCCAAGTGGTTTTGCAATTTTTAATTTTTTTTTTTTAACAGAAGAAAATAGTTTGCAACTTTGGAAGTGTTTTGTTTGTCGTTGTAGGGTGTTCCTTTTCTTTTGGGGGCCAAGAAAAAGAAACAGACGAGTGGGTCTGTGTAGTAAATCTTTTCAAAGAGTTTTCTTTCAGGGTCCTTAACTGCTTTTTATTTTTTTTTTTAATAGTGTGGTGGGGTTTTGTTTCTGGGAAGCGCAATATGGAAGTTCATTTTTCTTCTGCCAGACCCACCCACTGAAAAATCAGCTTTCCAGTTGATTGCCAGCTTTGATTTGACATTTGATTGATCACCTGTCATCTTGCTGCCTTTGATCTATTCATTCTTGATATATATCAATAAATCACTCACCATGGTAACCCAAGTGCCAATGACGTAAGGCTTGCCCTCTAGATTCTCTTAGCCAGACATGCACAATTATTATCTTGTTTGGCTTTTAATGTAGGCGGGATTTTTCCCTTCTTTTTTTTCCCTTTGTGTCCTTCCTCGGATTAGTTCTTTAAAGAAAACTCATATTTGATGTCTTTACTTTAAACATTTTCCCCTGCCCTTGTGAATATTTCCTGGGTGTAGCACAGTGAATGTGGGACAAAATGTATGGGCAAGTTTAGTGGCACACTTGAATAAACTTTGTGAAGTAGTGCTTGGGATCCACGCAGGGGGAAATGTCACCCCAGAGAAACTGGGACACGCAGAACTTTTATCAACTCCCAGCTCTGGCTGCATTTCCTTGGGTGCAGGACAATGGGCTGCAGGCAGAAGCTTTTGGGACGTGCCCAGAGAATTTACCTTTGCAGGTTGGGATTCCTGGCAGGCAAAGATCCCAAATGTATGGATCTCGCCATAAATAACAGTCCTGCCAGAAATACACATATTTATATAAATCTACAGATGTATTCAGGAGAGCTCTGCTATCAGAGCCGCTATTATTATTTTCTTCACCGAGAGGTTTGATCTGAATAAGGCATTCACATTTTCAACTCGCAGGATAAATAAATCGCTGTTTTTTCATGGATGCTGATCGGCACAGTGACAGTGCTAGAACTGCTCCTTTTTTCTCTCTGTCAGGAATATGAGGCTTCATTTTATTTGGGTTTCAAAGTCGAATTTTCACTTGGAATGTGTGTAGTATCTTTTCGTGGCAGGGGCACGGTGTTCCTTTTTAGAAACATAGGATGCAGTAAGTAAATTTTTGCGAGCAGAGCCCGTGCTGTTGTTTCCCGGGATTTCCCTGCTGAGATACAGTAAGAGATGTTTTTAGCCAGGATCCTACAGCATTTTTAAGATCTCAACGACCAGCGAGAAACTCGCATGACCACAATTAGATCTCTCCTTTCTCATTCTCATTCTAAAATGTGCATTGCTCTTCAGTGGTGCATTTCTTTGATTAGATTTCTCCTCAGATCAATGTTGTTTCAGGTGAGCAAAATCCTGCAAATGCAGTCCAGTTTCAGCCAGCAGAACTATTTGAAGTAGGTTTATACATTTGCAATAGTTCTCCTGCTTTGAAGTTGTATTTGTGTGTTTGTGGGGGGTAGGGGGGAGTTTCAAAGAGCAGACGTGCCTGTTGTATACAGTTCTTGAGGCTGACTTTCATTTTCAGGGCTAATACTGAGGTTCTGTTTTGTATGGTGAAAAATACCTCAGAGTGACAGGAGACAGACTGTGCAATAAGAAATGAATCTCTCATCAAGGCTGATAGCAAAGCTCTTCGTCCTTTTATTTAAAGGAGTTAATATATTATATATTACTTAATTTTCACTTTTATTTATTTTTAGTTGTACAAGTTCAAAGGTATCAGTTGCACTGCGTTTTGTCTTGATGGCAGCAGAGATATTGAGGAGAAGTTTGCAACTTTTAGTTTCTTCAGATAGTTCACCTCCAAGGGAAGAAAAATGATAAGCCTTATGATTCTGGACATGCCTGCTTTTGTCATTGCTTAAAATTAAATACTATGCACAACTGTAAATAATTACTGCCATGCACTGACTTTGAAAGCAGGTTTCGAGTTTGATTAATGAATAATGTAAAGGTTAGAGAGAACCAGCGAGTGAATCAGAAGCGAAGTCCTGCTGTTAGATGAAAATCTATCTAGAGAAATATACGTGGCAATTTTGTCCTTTTCTATTATTAATTTTAAGCCTTGTATTCCTAAGAAATATATTCCAGGCCATTGTAATGAAACAAGGGAGTGTAATTGGATAAATGGGGCACTATTTATGTGTGATGATGGGGATTTCTGCTCTCCGATTACACTTTTAGAGCCACTTTATTTCCCATCAACACCGAGACGATGTCAAACGCATTTTGATCTTTGCAGGGCCGAATCTTTTCTGAATCATCCTTGCTTTCTGAGAGCATCATTTCCAAGTCGGTAGCTCCTGAGGCAGAGAGTTGCAGCTCTTTCCATCAGTTGCAATTTTTAATTTGGACCTGTGTTTGCAATGAACGCCCCGTTTGTGTTGGGGCTTTCCCCCAAACGCATCACAAAGGGCTGTAAAAACGGGGCCGGCTTCTTCTCCCGCCCAGGTGCGAATCAAACATCGCTTCCCTGGGAGCATCACTGAGTTCTGGCTGCTCCTGTGAGCACCAAGAGGCTCAGGCCCACAAAGTCCTTCATCCTTCAGCCAAACGCAGCCACGTCTGGGGCAAAAGTCTCGTAACGATTCCATAACAAATGGTAATACATGAACAGGAGGGTGGAAAAAGGGTGGGAGCAAAGCAGGATTGCTATTCAGATTTTATTCCTAGGGGTATGAAATAGCTTTCAAACACAATTTCACTGGATTAAACTCTCCTTTCCCCTGCAGCTTGTTTAAATGTGCATATTTTATTTTGTGATCATGAATTGGTCGTTTGCTTTTTTTAAAGCTTGCAAAGAGGAATCTAGACTTAACGCCCTTTGCGGGTGAAATTTTAGATTTCTTCTTTTCTTTCTCTCTCAGCCCCAACAGATTAGCTAAGAAGCAGAGCTGGGGAGAAGTACAGCAGCAGCAGGTCTCAGGCACATTTATTCTGTTTATTGGAGCTGTGGAATAACACGGGTTTGTTTTTGGAAGGGTCCACACAGAGCAGCAAGCAGAAGATGGTGAGCAGGGAGTTCTTTAGAGCTGCAGCTTCCACCTTAGCAGGAAAGGTTATTTAAACCAGAATCGCATTTAGAAAGTGAAATTCTGTTTGTGCAGAGAGCAGAGCAAATGACCAGAGCAAGGCTTGTTCTGTGTATTTCTGTGGTGAAAGGCAGCGAGGTGTCTCTATAAATGTAACCAGCAGCACTGTGGCTGTTCCAGGACTGTTTGTATCCTTTATAACAGGGGCAATGGCAGCAGATTCCAAGGAAGCAGTGCTGAACGAAACTGTAGAAATGGCAGCACTGTTTTGTTTCAACATCCTCCAGAAAAGCAACTGCACATCAGAACCACCTAAACAGTTCATGCCTCAGAACCCTTCACTCACAGAGCACAACACGATGCTGACAGATGACAAAAAAGCCAAGGTGTTCACAAACAAGAGGAGCCTTTAAATCCTGGTGGATTAAATAAATTCCAAAATAGGTACTTTTGCAACTAAAGAGGCACCAAAATTAGTCGCCATCTGCGTTAAATTCTGCAGTCGGCTCCTAAGCCCAAAGCTGCTCGGAAATATTTTTTCCCCATGTCAGAACTCAGGCCTGAACAGGACAATTTGAAATCCCGTTCCTTTTAGTGCCTGTTTCCCTATTTCAATTTTTCTCTCGTTTACCCAAGCCCAGTATATCCCCACTATCTGAAGAGCGGGGCGCACCCAGAGTCCAGCCCCCGTGACTGGGAAACAAAAGACATTTCCATCAGCAAACGACACAATTTTACAGCACTCTTAAAAACATGTCCATTGCCAGAGATTTTAGTGCATAAATGCTCTCCCTCTTCCGTGCTCTCTGAGAAGCCCATTTTCTCCAAACCGGCAGGATTTTGGGAATTTCCTCCCGCAGCTTTCTCCTGATTTTTGCTCTCATTATCAGCACCCACCTCAAGGAGCTGCTTCCCCTAGCAGAGGTCCCTGGAGTCCCTCGGCAGCACAGGGCCAGGGTGAGCTTTTCTGCCGTCATTTCCCTTCCCATCCCGATGAGGACATCACTCCCAGAGAGCAACTCCAGACTCGCGGAGAGAAAAAAGCTGTCAGTTGCTGTGGCTGCAATTCCCAACTTAGCAGCAGCAGAGGGAATGGAACTGTACTCTATCAATTACAGTTGGAACCAGAGGCTAAACACTTATTGTGTTAAGCTATTGTGCAGATCTTAAGAGCTCAAATGTAAAAAAAATATCATGTCAGCTGGTGGAGGGGAGAATAAGGCCTGGTTCTTCCACTGGATGACGTATTATTAGCAAAGGCAAAGTAAAATTATTCAAATTCTGTTTAATGCCTCTCGAGTTGAGATGTGTGTGCCACTTTCTGCCTTAAAAAGGGGGGATCCTACAGAATTTGCTGCTAGAATAAGTCTTTGTTTTTCCCTCTTATCTAGCAAAATGAAAATATTGGTGAAGTTTTACCTCCAAAGCGTGCTGGCGCAAGCAGAGAGACATTTTCATTTGTCTCCCAATCTGATACAGGAGCCGAGTGGAACCACATTACACTCTGAGCTGAAATCTTCCATTTCATTCATGCAAGAGCAGGGATTTTTCATTACCTATTTAATTACAATCATTTACATGAGAGTGGGCCCTGTTCAGCAGCTCTTACTCAGCACTTCACTTCAGTGGGTGACCAGCCTGTGCCAAGGGCTGTCTGTGTAAGGCTGAGCTGCTCAGCTACAAAATTCAATATAGAACTTCTGGAGAAGCATTCTGCCTCTGAAGAGGGACCAGATTCTTCCACTAAGCTTTAAATCCAGGGACAGCTCTGCTTGGAACTTCTGTTCCTAACGCTTGCAGGCTCTCTATTCCTGCATGACTGAGATATTCTGCTTGCTTGGCCAACTTCCCTCCCCAGCCACGTTTCCATGCCCTGTGTTAATTTCTGAGCACTGGTTCTGGGTACCAGGAGGTGAGCTGGGCTTTAAAAAAACCCTTTTTAAGGCACGGTGTTCATGTTGTGCACAGGGGTGGCAGCTCTCGAGAAAATGCCTGAAAATGGGGTTGCAAATCCAAAGCCTGAAAGTTCCGTGTGCTTTTAGGGGCTAAAAGCAGTTATTTCTCATTAAGGTGGCTTCTCACTTGAGGCTGTTGGCACAGAGTAATTTTTATTGTGTTTTAATAACGGCTTCTGCAAGTCAGAAGTACCTTGACAGCAAACCGTGTGTTTTTTAAGGTTTCAAGGAGAAAAGCATCACAGAAGCACAGTGTTTCCCATTAGATTTACACATCCCTCTTTAACTGTTGCTGGCTTTTCATCCATTGCCTTGTGAGCTTTCTCANNNNTCCCCGTGTGTTGTGGGCTGTCTCGCGGAAAAAAAAAAAAAAAAAAAAAGAAGTGGAAAAACTGGTCTTCTGATCTAAGTGTTGCATTAAGTGTTTCATTTAGAAAAATGAAGAGAATCTTTGTTTCCCTAAAAGAAATGTTTTCCCCCTTTGCCCTAGGAAAAAGAAAGGCACAACAATAGCTTCAAAATGACAGGATCTGATTGTGAAAAATACAGAGTTTCTAACGTGCAGCGCCTGATGGTCCCGAGCATTGTAAAATTCCACCGTTAAATAGAACAAACAGTCCTAAATGTCTGAGAAACGGATCCTTTTCAGACATGCACACATCCATACCTGCAAGGAGGGGAGGAAAGTGCCTGTCTGGGAGAGGGATGCACCTGGAGAGCTCGGCTCTTCAGAGCAGGTTTTGATTATTGCACCAATCTTTGCCCAGATGTTAGAACTGTGCTGTTAGGAGTGGTGTCCCCTGAAAGTCCTTTGTTAGGGTTTATTTTCTTCAAACCTCCAGCTCCTGGAGTCTGATGATGATTATGCAAGTGTCCAGTATGCATTTTGAAAGGAAATTTATTTCAAGCTGCTTGCTCTGGAGAGGAACGTGAAAACAAGCAAGCTAGAAGTTCTTAAGCAGAAAAAAATTCCTCGATTCCTAAAGTGATTGTTTTTAACTTCCCATCATTTTCAGCCAGTCTCATGATTTTTGAGGTTGTGCTTCATGCTTTTTGTATAAACAAGGTTGGCAGTACTGCTCTTGCCTGATTCTGGTGATGAACTGGTGTGTGTGTCTGGGTGTATAATTACAGATGTACACACACATAATATCAGTAAACAAAATCCTGAACGTAATGATGGAGTGGAGCTGTGTGAGTTGGAGCTCTGGCTTTGTATTGCCATAAACAAAGCAGTTCTGAGAGCTCAGACCATTGGTTCTTGAGGAGTGACTTTCAGTTGAAGTTTCCTGGAGATTGTTTTTAGTGGCAATTAAATCTAGAAAGTTAATAGGCAGTAACTGCTCTTTATAGGATAAATACTACGAGGAATGCACAGCCTACCTTTTTCCCAGATATAATCAGGCTGAACTTTATTGAAAAAAAATTTACAACTAGCAACATTAATGCTGTATTTTTATTGTATTAATGCAAATGAGATGCTGACTTCGTTCTTTCATCTCCATGGCTTGTATCTATTAGAGCTGTATCTTATTCCTTTCTGTGTCTTTTCTCCCTGTGTTCTGTAAACTGCTTTCCTCTAATGATACTGAGGCTCATTAAAGTTACTCCCAATGCTAAAGAGACTCTGGGAAACATCCTGAGCTTTGGATGGCAGTGGAAAAGCAAAACTACCGAGTATGTGGGGAAAACTAATCTGGATCAAGCCTTGCATCCACATTTCAAATTGATGGGTCAAACAGAGGAAAAAAAGCTTACAGGAAGGACTGTGTGCTGCAAAGAACAGGTCATTTTTAACTCACAGCCCTACCTGGAAAAGACAAAAAGCAATAAAGTTTTAAGGACCTCGCTGGCTCTTCCTGCATCTCTCTCAAAAGACTCATTTAATTGAAAAGCCTGTTGTGCTTGTTTTCATGCATGTAAAACAGAAAAGGGGCAATTTTGCACAGGGCCTGATATTCCAGCACAATATAATTGGAACTCTTCCTGCCTGCTTTTTAAGTCTCTCTGTTCATATAAAATTAAGACCCACTTATCTTAAATTGTAGTAAATCTCATTCAATATTGCTTTCATAACTTAAAAAAGGCTGTTACATATTCCCAAAGCAACTTTGCTGAAGTGATATTGGGTCTGTTTATGAGGAATCGGTGCAGAATTTCTATTGAAAAAAGGAGCAGCTTGCAGTTCTTGTTTCTAATGAAAATAATTAAATTCTCTAGAATATCTTGGTAGCTCAGATTTTTCTTCTTCCTAGTGAAACCCTGCTTAGAGGAGATGGGAATGAAAATCTGCACATTGGTGCAGTTTGGCGTGTGCAGACAACAACCTTATTTCTATCACTCGCCCCGCACTTGGACAGAAGTAATTTCGATTTTTCATAGAAAGATTTTACTCTGAATTTTCCATATATAAACAATTTTTGGTGTGAATTGCACGGCGAATCACCAGCACGATTTATAAGGTCTGCAATTTTCTTTGTACATATAGGAAGAACTCATTTGCTTCCCGCAGGGTGAGTGGACTTCACAGGAAAGCGCTGGGTCTTTTATGATTTTATGTTTTGTATCCAAGAAACATAACCTTGTGCCAGCTGCTGTATTGGTCTACCAAAATTATTTTTTTATGTGTTTCTCAGCTGTGTCATAACATACATAAGCACAGTACAAGTAGCATTAAATTAACATGTGAAAGGAGAAAGAAGCTAAGTAGTTGTATTGATCATCTGTAACATTAAATGCTAAAAAAATTAAAAGCTTTCCAGTGCTTTTGATTAGCTGCGTGGTTCCTGCTCGTATTTGTGTCCTTTGTTGGGTAGTGAACAATATTTCTTCACACTTAGCACCTTTCTTCTGTGGATTTCTTGCTGATACTCCTCAGAATAGCCCCGGTGATGTGGAATATTTCCCCTCAGTTGTACAGGAATTGAACCCGGAGGTTTTACCTGATTTGCTCAAGGTCAAACAGCGTTTGCTCCCAACTCCCTGCTCGAGGTGCTAGGTCACATTTCTATCATCAGCATTTCCAGGAGGGAAATCTGGGCTGGAAGCTCAAGGCATCCCCTGGCCTGTGCTGGGGGAGAGGAGGGAACGGCCCAGCTGGGACCCTGGGCAAGGTGGAAATGCAGTTTCATCCCTCCCATGCAATTCCCTGTGGAGGTGGAGGAGGCACTTTGTTCATGGCCAGGAGCTCCCAAAACCAGGAGGACTCACGGTTTGAGAAAGCAGAGCTCTGCTAATTCTAGCAAGCCCAGGGAACTTGACTAGGCAAGAGTTTTAGACAGAATAATCAAGTTTTTCACATTCCAGTTTTCGGTAAGTTTCAGGACCAGAAAATTTAGTTCCTGTTGCTTCTCTTCCCATAAATTGTTCTGCATTTCTTTGGCAGAGCTGGATGTGACTGTCTCTAAAGCATTGCCCTGAGAAATATGTAAAACCTGGTGTAGCTGCAGCTGAACAGGCCGTAACATTTTCCTCCACCCAGACTGCCAGAGGTGGTTGGAATTCTCTGGTGATAGAGCTTGAGGCTCAGCTTCCAGTCCTAGGGGACTAAATCCTTACCTGGGCAGCTAAAGAGAGACGTGAATTTTCAAAAGCCTTTAGCACCAATTCCCATGCACCTCCCTCAGTTCCCTCTCTTGTGTAAACTGGAATTGGGCCTCGATCAAGGGCACTTTTATGTTGTTTCCCTAGTCTGGAGATGTATGTATTGCCTATAGAAGAATTATGGTGCAGGTAATAGCCTCTGGATTCATTAAGGATTGTTTATGTTTATTTTCACACCATATTACCTTTCAGCAATGGTCGTCTCAGCCATTATATTGGCAGGAACTCCAAATAAATCTTAGGTAAACAGAGGGCTGGTCTGCCTTACCTGGGAGACCACCCTCTACCCTCTCGAGCAGAGGTGCTGAATCACCAGGTGGGGCTTTCTTCTCCAGAGCTGGGGACTTGAGAAGCTCTCCCATGGCTCTTTTTCATGTGGAAATGAATGCTTGCCTCTATTTCTGAATAGCAGGTTATTAGAGTTCGCATGCAAATTCCCAGGATGGGAATTTGTCTCTCGTTGATAATTGATATAATAATATATATTTTTAGTGGTCCAAAGTCCTTGAGCTCGAGCCTTGTATACGTAATTTATGTTTATTTCTTACTGTTATTAACTGTAATTTAGTTGTTGGCGCCTTTCATTGCCTTAGATTGAAGGGAGTGTCTCTCCCCATTGCCCCTCCATAAACAATGCCCTCTCAGGGTTCCTTCTCCTGTATCCTTGCCCAGACATTTCCTAGCCTGTCAAATACTGTCATTTTACTCCTTACAGATCATTCACAGTACGTCTCCTGTTGCACACACAAATAAGGAACAAATGCAATCAGGATGCATCATCGTTTAGCATAACAAATAAAAGCCGATCTGTGCAGATTTGCCTTAAAGTGTCTCTTAATATGTATTGTCAAAATGTCTGAAGATGTCTCTTACTCGTAAGCATTTAATTATTTGTGACAATTAAACTAATATTCAGAGCAGGAAAAAAAAATTAGGGGATTAAATATTTTCTCTTGTCAAAAGCTAACAAAACGTCACCTGGCAGAGCAAACTCTTTAAATTTCGTGTCTCAAGAAGACCTTAGAAAGGAAAAAGAACCAGAACAAAATTACAGGGCCTGGACTTGGTATGGAATTTGAGGAAACTGTATTTTTAAAACTAGACCAAAATTTAAGGGCACATCATTGAAGCATATATCAATAATGAGCGGCTGAATACTTAATGATTAAAAAAGAGTTTCTATCCATTTTTAAATCAGTGCTGAAATTTATGGCCAAGGGCTGCTCTGACTGAGCCAGGGACTCAGACCTGGGATTTTTTGCCTCGCCTGGTTATTGTTTTACTTGTACAGGAGAAAAAACAGCTCAAATATGACAGCACAAGTCATTAGCCTTTTCTGTGGTTAGAATTATAGATGTATTTTTTATTTTGTTGTTTGTCTGATGAGCTCTTTCTCCATCTGGTTGTTCAGACTGGAGAGGAAAGGTGCAGTGGATGGGGCAGGACAAGTAGCCAAGACTGGTGCCCGGGGCTCGGCATCTTCACCTGCCTGGCAGGCCTTGAATGTGCTAAAAGTTCAGATGTATGATAATAAAAAGTGGGGGGAAATAGGGAAAAATCTTGAAAAGAACAGAAAACCAGCATGGTCCTTGAGAGCAGTGTTGTGTGGATGTGGGAGCACTGGATAGCCCAGGGCACGGCAGCAATAACTTCTGTATTATGGGCTCAACAGTTCTTATAGTCCAGATTGTTTGGGGTTTCCTGCTAAGACGTTTGATTTCTACTGGTTCTAATGTTTCCAGTTCTGAGCTGCTCAAAGCAACCATTTCCATTATTAAAATCTGTGTTTTCTTTCTTAAAACGTTCTTCCTGTAATTTAGGGTAGGATGTTATTTGGCAAAAAATTAGAAGACGTTCATCAGGGTTTATTTCAAAGCTGTGGGACCACTGAGCTTTCTGGCAGTGACGTGAACATTTTTCAGAGATATCTTCTGCTTTCCCTGAGAAAATCCACCCAAATTTGTCTGACTTATAAAGCCTAAAAGTTGCTGTTGCCAAAGAATTTTTAGAAGGTGACACAGCATTCTCCAACGTGCCATCCCCACCACACATGCTCTGTTCTTGGTTTCTCTTTTTCTATTACATTCCCTTAAAAAACATTTGAGCTGGGGATAAGTAGGACAATGGCTGCATGGGTCCCAGCCGTCGAAGGAGAATGAAGAAAATATTTTGTTTGTGTTTAGCTGCAGCCCAAGCCTTGAGGGAGGGAGCAGAGAAATTCAAGGAGCACAACGTGCACAAGCAGGGGCAGAGAGCACAGAATTATGAAATACCCACAGAAAACGGAGCAAACTCGTGTGCATGAGTTTATTGCCTTGGTCAGTGAAGAGCACCACAGTGACCACGAGCTCGTGCCGGGCACACGTCCGGCAGCTCCTGCCCGGATCAATCCTGGATGGTGTGTGATTCCCAGCTGGCTTTCCCAAAGCCTGGATCATCCACACCTCACAGAGAGAAAGGATGTGTGTGGGAAATCCACCCAGCCCGGCTGGAGAACAAACCCTGCCAGGCCTGAGGCCTGAGGGCCGCCATGGCTCGGTAGGCCCGGCGGGCCTGGAGTGCGTGAGGCGGGACCTTCTTCTGTGGAGAAAAAGTCAAAAAATCCCCTTAAAACTGGCCAGAGCTGTGCCCCCCATGCCAGCTGAATGGCAGAGATGAGATCCCATCCACAGGCATGGGGCAGGAAGATCAGGAAAGGAGGAAAATTCCGATTCCTGGTGTAAGAACCGGGAGAAGACGACGCCAGGCAAGCACAGGGCTGCCCTTGGATGGCAGAGCCAACAGGAGAGTGGAGGAGCTCAGGCTGCACATGGAGAGGTTGGTGACCCTGTATAGAATGTGTGACTTTGGTATCTTTGGTATATTTGGTGTATTTGGGAGGTGTCAGGCTGTGGGACAGGGGGGTTGGTCAGCGGCGGCGCCAGGCCTGGCATGGCCGGGCTGAACGGAGCGTGGGCACTGCGGGCAGTGCAGAAGCTGTGGTACAAAAGCACCTCAGAGAAAACTCAAAGAATCCTGCCAGGAGTTTCATCCACAGATATCTGTTCAGATTAAAGGCTTGTTAGTCTGAGAGCTCCTCTCTTGCCCCAGCATGCCCACAGTGGACGCCCTGGGTCGTGGGGTGGGTACCTGTCCTGGGCCCTTGGGGATCTCTCTTCAGTTTTGCTCAGAGCCAGGGGTTTTTTTTTTGTTTGTTTGTTTTTTGTTTTTTTTTTTTTTTTATTATTTGATTTTATTTCATTTCATTTGCTGCTCCATGGAAATTTTATTCTTTAAAATCTGATCTTTCTATCTGAAATTCAGTGACAAAACTTGAATCAGGAACAGAGCAGGTTGCCTTCAGGTTATTGTACTGGTTTGTGTTACCTCCAGCATTTATGTGTTAAATAACTAAAATCCTGGGAATGTTAATCTAGAAAACAGTCATCTCTGCATTACTCTCTTGCTGTTTCAGTCAACTTATTAAAGTTGATTTATTAAAGATTTTACAAACTTGTGATTTGGGTTAAACAAATGCAAATCATGTGGAGAAAGAGTTGCAGGAAGGCAGAGGAATGTTATGATGCCATCAACATCTGGGTTTCCATTTGTTTGGATTAGGGACATTTTACCTTAATCATTCCCAAACATGTCTGTTAAAATCCCTTCTTTCATTTTTTATCACCTATGGGGTACAGCCAGGAAAAGCCTCAATTTGTGCATGTGTGTGTTAGGGTAAAAGTGCTGAAATTTGTTGTTGCTGTGAGTGTACAATCAGTCTCATTTTTATATTAGTCCTCCCTCTTTATAATTGTTTGGAAACGTTTTGATTCAGTTTAAATGCACTATTTCCAATATACAAAGTATGAGCAGGGGAACAAGGGAGTGATTATGAGTTTCTCCAAGGAAATAAGCATCTCTTAGCCATCATCCTGCGACTGGGAAAGTTCTAATACATGACATCTCTGTAATGTAACCTAATAATATTTTTTTTTTAACGGTGATGTAATGGGGAGAGTGACCTGGACTTTGTAAAAGTTCCCCTACTTACTTCAGATTCCCAAGGGCAATGTAACATTCTAGACAGTGTTTTATATGCCCTGATTAAAATGTAACATATTTCTGCATTTCCTGTGCAGTGACCTGTTAGTGCTCATAGACAGAACACTTAAAGAACAGTTACAAGGAGACATTTCCAAATGTGCCTAATATGGGCGAGTTTTTATAACATTCTTATTTCATTTGAAATTGCAGCTACAGCAGGAACCATTCAGACGGCGCATTGATTTAACTTTTTAATCCACTGTTTTGCTACGTCAAGTAAAATAAATGTTTGTTTTTAGCTCCCTTTTTTTGCATTGCTAAAACTCGTAACTACTTGCTTTAAGCTTGGGATTCTAAAGGGAGCTACATTATCTGAGATTTAAAGCTCGCTTTTTGTAGCTGCTTTCTCACAACTCCCCCAAGAAAAAAAAAAAAATACAAAAGTACAACTTTAGCAAAAAGGCCTTTTATATCTCTATCAATTATAGAAACACCAGCTGCAGTAGATTACAAATGTGTTTGGCTGATTGTGATGTTGTGTGGGGAAAACTGTCACAAGGAGCTGGATGCTGCTCTCGCCAGCAGCTCTGGGATGGTTCAGCCCCTCGGGCCGGGCTNACTCCCCCAAGAAAAAAAAAAAAATACAAAAGTACAACTTTAGCAAAAAGGCCTTTTATATCTCTATCAATTATAGAAACACCAGCTGCAGTAGATTACAAATGTGTTTGGCTGATTGTGATGTTGTGTGGGGAAAACTGTCACAAGGAGCTGGATGCTGCTCTCGCCAGCAGCTCTGGGATGGTTCAGCCCCTTGGGCCGGGCTGGGCAGCAGCAGCAGCAGCAGCAGCAGCAGCAGCAGCAGCAGCAGCAGCAGCCTGCCCAGGCACAGCTCTGCACAGAGCACAAATCCTGGCACTGGCAGAAAGGCTGGAACGTGGGCACAAGTGTGAGCCCTGGAACGTGGGCACAAGTGTGAGCCCTGTGTGCGTGTGCTGCTCTGAGAGCTGGGGCAAAACCACACCGAGACACGCCTGGGCCAGCAGCTCCACTCAATGTTCTTCTTTGGTTTTTACATCCAAGATATTCACTTTTGTCTTCTTGAAGAAGAAAGTTGGGGAAAAGGCACCACAGAATAAAAATAGTTTGATCAGCCCATAAAGGTAAAGTAGCTGGGAGTCATGGATAAAAGAATTATGATATCAAGAGAGCAGTGCAGGATGGGCAGTTGAGGATATTTGGTGCTGCTGAGCTCAGGAGAAAATGAATGTCTCAATGTGTGTGCAGGTCATCATCACTGCACCAAAACCTGGCTACAAGGGGAGCAGCCCCAGGGCTCTCAGTTGGTTGTGCCTTGGTTACTGTCATTTATCTTACTGTGCTTTGGGTCACTCTGGGAGGACGTGGTTGGGCCCTGGTTTATTTTAACAAAGACAATCTGACACAGGAAAGTTCCGTGTATACTTTACAGTGAAAATGCAATTTTCTATTTTCATTTAATCCCAGGAATGTTGGCATTTTCCAGGCTGTCAAACAAATGAGTGCACTGGAGGACAGTTGGATGTGTCTGTCTAGTTCATCTATCTAATCTACCTCATTTCTAATGTGCCCATCACCACGGTGTCTAGGCAGAAAGTATCTGCCTTGCTTTTGCTGTTTGTCTTTATTGGCTGTGGTAACCTCATTGAGTCCTGAGAGCTTTTGGATTCATCTGCAAAAATAATAACAAAAACATTATCAGAATAATGATTCATATTTGGACTCTTACTCAGAATTTCCCTTTCTCTTCTGAGTGTATTTGGTTAGTGGATTACTGTTGTTTTATCTAGAAGAGGTTATGCTTTAGAGGTGTATCAATTGGAATTTTCCTTGAGTCAGCAGTGAGTCAAAACTTCATTTGGCTACTAAAGTGAATTCACTCATGTCTTCTAACTTCCTTCTGCTCTTCTCTGCAGAAGCTGACTTCATTTACTCAGCCATCCAGTTTAGCATCTGCATCTGTTCTCTGACCCCTTGTCACATAAACCATAGGTAAAGGTAATAAAAAGCAATAGAAATCGTGGCTTCAGAAGTGTTATCTTCCTTTGGAAGCCCTGGTTTCTGTTACATTTAACTACTTCTCTCGGTGCCAATTAGCTCAAAAGGCATGCTAAGAGTGAAGCGAGTGGTTTTCCAGGAGCAGAGGCCTTGCTGAGGGGAGATCAAGCACTGCTGCTGATTTGCTGTGTCTGCACTTGGGGACAAGGTGCTGCAAGGGCCCGTGGTGTGCCAGCCCTGCAGCCACCCTGTGTCACTCCCTGGTCACACTTCAGGAACGTGGCTGCAGTGGCATCAGCAGGCCTGTGTGCCACCTTCTGCCTTTAAAAATGGGGGCCAAGGAGTGATCAGGCCCCAGCACTGGGGTAGGAGAGGCTGAAT
>VYXF01010425.1:34793-77293 GCA_013397295.1 Polioptila caerulea | reverse complement strand
TGGGCCGGATTTGTAGTGATCAGCATTGTCCTCCACGCCACTGTAAGATTATGTCAAAACAAGTAAGGTTTGTCCTCAAACAGCTTCTGAAAACCCAGTGTAAAAGCAAATCATCAGTGTAAAATATCCAACATTTATTAGCAAATGCAGTAGAATTTCAGCTGTCCCATCTGACCTGGTCTGACTAAAGCCCCAAACCTGGTCAGGGGACCGAGGCCTGAGCTCCCCATGGAGCCCTTCAGACTTACAAAGCAAGTTCATTTTCTAAAATTCCTTAATGCAGGCATGTAACACCGTGAATTTATTCATGGTTAATAGTCAGTTTAATATTCAGTAATACATTTCCTAGCTTCATTTCCCATTCAGCTATCAGTCCAGGTGGCAGCAGTGTAGACAGGAGTCCACACATCGCACGTGTCACAGACAACTTGCTGTTCCTGGATCCGGGGTCCAGCCGCCCTCGGCGCTCAGCGCTGCCACTCTCGATTCACAGAATTTGGAGATTGACATCCTCCTTTCCCTTCTCTCCATTGCAACCAGGACTAGCAATTTTTTAGCAAGAAACATATTTAGGCCTGCTCAGCTGAAAGGTGTGAACATAATTTATTCTGGTTTCACTTACAAACCATGAAACCAGTTTCAGGTGGGCTCAGAATTTGCTGTTTGATCGTGTACCAAATGTCGTACCTAAATACAGAAGTCAGTTCTATACTTTTAGTCTTTGGCGCAGGTTACTGTTTAGGTAAACATATGTGATACCTTATCTGACTGTGTCAGAGTGTATCTCTCTGTAAATTTCCAGAGTGCTGTGGGAGAACGAGGGAATTTAATGGGGGATTTATTTCAGCCATGTGTGTTTTAGCCACAGCACTTTACATTTAAATAAGTCCCATTCGTAACACCTTGAAAATATGCCTCCTGCTTATTTATACCGAATTCTTCTCCTTCCTCATCTGAAGAAAAGTTCATTTTATGGAGAGCAGATGTTTTTTAGCTTAATGCCTTTTTATTCACATGTTTTAGCTTTGTTCAATAATTCCTCAGTACACTTGGGAATTCCAGAGCGTGTAATTGTCCTGCAGATTCGCTCCGAGCCCTGCCATGGCTCTGAGCTTGTCTGTCACTCAGCTGCTGGACACAGCAGTGGCCAAGTGTCTTTCTGGTGACCCTTTACTTACGTATTTCCAAAACAATACTCGGGCAGCTTTGCTAAAGATTGATTTCACAGATTAGGGATATTCAGCCCCTGAATAAACGTGCAAGCCCAGGTCAGGGTGACACAAAGCAGGCAAAGAGCTGGCCCAGAAGTTGAGGAGGGGAAATTTGCACTGGGGGAGATTGATATGAAGGATTTCTTATTCATAAAGCATCCTGAGATCTCCTGTACTCTTTGTTTTTTTCCCTGGAACAATGAATTTTGCTATTCCTTTGGAAAAGTGGGGTTTCATATTGAAACCATACAGAGTATCTCACAAAGAAATGCAAGAAAAGCCTTTTGTTGGAAAGAAGTTTTAGAATTTAAGCTTCAAAACTTTGGAAAATATGAAAGAGTATGGGAGTTATTTGTTCTCTAGTGGTCATCAACTGAATTTCTAAAGGGCTAAGATGGAAAAAGGTGTGATAAATCAGTGCATTTGTGTTCAGTACTGCTCTGAAGGAGGAGAGGAACAGGCTGTACTGTAGAAGTTCAAATGGAAAATTATTGCTTATGCAAGAGGGGTCTGTAATTACCAGGAAAGTGTGAAATCTTGTGAAAATAAATTGCAAGAGATACATAAGTAGATCACAACATTTTCCTTCAGCATCAGCCACTGAAGTTCACATCTCCCAGTTTCATTTTGAATTTGAAGTTTGAATCATTCCAAAACTGCAAGGCCAAACTCTTTTGAAATGTCCAAGTTTCATCTGCTTTTGATACAAAACTCTCAACCATAAATTGACTTCACACTTCGTAATGAAACTCCAGACTCAGTGAATATTTGTGCTTTTTGTTTTATTGTAAAAGTTTGCCTTCCTGTATGAAAGTACTGCTTTTGCCCCTAAGGCTGAACTCGCATGAACCCAATTTAACAAATTTGCTTTAAATAACATTTCAGTATTCTCTGAGTGCTGCTACAAAGGAAATTGTGTGGTGAGTAGTAGGCTCTGGATGCCCTAAAAGAGAAGAATGCACATAAGCAGGCGGGCACAGACATCTTTGCTATTGTAGTTGGCATTTGCAGGGAGAATCTGAGCCCATGCATCTCTTTTCCACCAGCAAATTGCCTCTTTGGCAGTGGTTGGAATGGTAGAGCTCCACTGGAACATGGAGATGAAGCAAGCTGCCAGTCAACCACTTCTTAATGTCTCTGTTGCCCCAGTTCCCTTCACGTTAAAAATTCGTTTATTTTCCATTGAAAGTGACCATCAATTCCAATACTGCATCTTTGGAGTCGTTTCCCCAAATTGTTCTTTTGGGCAAGAAATCTAATAACAAATGTGGAAAATCAAGTGTGAACGGCCTCCTTCCCCAGGCTGTCTTATTGAAATAACATTTCATGCAAATAATCTCATTAGTGTAAAGATTTTGTTCCCTCGTTCCTACCGGTAACTTAAGTTCACATGATTGAGCTGTGAGCTGCTGTGGAAGACGGGGATTTGCAAGGATGACCATCACGAGATCCTGCATTAAACAGGCACAAAGCTGCAAACCCACACCCTTGGAGACTGCCCCTCACTCCCTCCCAGGCTGTGCCCTGTGTGGGAATCACAGCCCTGCTTTGGAGCCAGCCTGGCATTTGCCAAACCTTGCACAAGGTGGGGAGGGGGGGGAAAAAAAGTGGATTTAATGATAAATAATAATGCACTGTCTCCGACATTAAAGGACATCATTGGCTCTCTTCTCCGTGGTGTAAATCAAGGTAATGTGTGAATCCTTTAAAAGTAACATGGAATTTAAAATGGAAAATATGAGAAGCAAGTAGAATTACTGCTAAAATCATCCGTTTATTATCTAGGTGTGCTTAATAGCCTGCTAGCTGATGAAAAATCATTTGCTAACCCCAAGGAATGGTTCATTTTCCGACTCAATCATTCAGCCATGCATTGGCCAGAGCTTTTAAAAAATATACCTTGTATTACTTCTTTTGTCAATGTCTGGAGATAATTTATAACAGCAATAACTTCCATTAACACACCTACTAAGCAGTTTCCTTCGAACAGGTAAGATTTGCGGAGGGCTTGAGATGTTTTAATAGCAAACCAATTACCCACCAATGATTCCAATGGTTTAAAGTGGGTTTTGGTTGGAATTCATTGATACAGTAATTAATAGACTCAGTTGTTCCGTGGTAATCAAGATCCTGGATGTGGACTGGCAGCTTTGTTTCTGATGTACATTAAGGGAAACCTGCATTGCTCTGGCAGTGCACTCACAGCCCTGAATGGAACAGCAGAAAAGGGGTTTTAACATAATGAGACTGTTTCCCACTTGCCTCATTATAGGAATTTGGTGTTTCTGCAATAGATTTTCTTCCCAGGCACTTCCAAACTCTTATCAGAGCAGCCCCTTCCAGTTGTGCTCCCAGTGCCAGAGCCCTGGAGCCGGCCCTGTGCTGCCCCTCACTCAGGGTGCTCTAACCCACTTACACACAGCCTCTCTCACCTCCTGTGGCAAGGTGTCACTGGCACTCTCCTGGAAAAAGAAACCCGGGGGTTATTTTCTCCCTGTACCTGGGGGGAGGTGTTTAGGGCAATGGGGTGACAATTCACCTGCTTTCAGCAAAGCTGATGCCAATGGGAGCACTCCAGTGCCTGCCACCCTGGGCGTGTGTCCTCTCCTCTTCCTCCTTGGCCACAACATCCACACTCTGTGCTTCCAGACAGTTTGGAGTTAGTACAGAAGATGAATTCAGTTTAACTCCCGGGTCTGGTTTACCATTTCCTCAGGTGAGCACCAGCACTAAGCAGAGGAAGGGACAGGAACATGTGTGGAGCAGATCAGAGGACGTGGAAAACTTCTTTTGGTGTCAATTAACCATTGGGTTTGCTCAGCTGGGTACTAAACAAATGAACCCTCTGCAGCTTAGATTTAAAGAGGGGAGGCACTCCGAGAATGCCCTTAGCAAAGGAACTGCCTTTTATAGATGTCAGGGTTCCTACATGAGGCTTTTACAGGATATTACAGCTTGAAGTTTAACAAGATAGTTTTAAATTCTGAATATTTTCTTTTGTTCCTTTGATACCAGAAGTCTTATTAGGGAGGGTAAAAAAGAGACAAGAAAAATAGAAGCTAAAGCTTGAGCATCCGAAATCAGCTCTAAGAAGGTATTTTTCTTACTCCTTTGGATAAGTTCACGTGTTTTATCACTTGAATCCAAGTCAAAGATGCTTTTGGAAATCTGTGGGATTTGTGCAGAGCAGGGAATGTGTGCTCTGGCGATTGATGCTGCTGTCCCACAGGTTTGCTGTGCGCTGTTGTTGTGCTTAGCTGGGAAAGCCCTACATCAAGTTATGTGCTCCAAGGGGGTCAGGGATCATAGAGGGGCTTTTTCAGTTTCTTGAGCATGATTAGATTTTTCGTAATTTGCATTTTTAGCCACTAAACAGTGATATATTATATTTAGAAAATGAGATGCTCTGAGTGTTAGCAAGATGTGACAGTGACAAATCTTACAAACACTAATACTGAAACCCATCAGAGTTCAAGTCCCACTTGCTGTATTATAGCTTAGTCTATGGTTTGGGAGGGGAAATGTTCTGGTTATCAAATCATCACCCTTCAAATGCCAGGTTTTTTCCTCAATTTAAAAACAATATGCAATTGTGAAAGCTGTGTTTAGTGGTTATGATACCTTTAAAAATAAAGCACAAAGAAAAAGTCGCTTCCCCAAAGGTCACAAAGAAGTCACAGATCTGCAGTTTGCAGTGTGTCCTACATACGTTTTGTGCTTATGGAATCTGTACAAATGTACAGCCAACAGCTAATCAGGGGAAAAATATATCCTGAGCTGTCTGAGTTGGTACCAGTGGTGTTAAGTGTCTGTCAGAGTTCCTATTGTGATCACCCTTTCAGGGATTTATCACTCAGCTCTAATACCTGGCTCCAGGCTAAAAATTGGCATGCAAGAAAGCAGATTTGGTTTGAAGATATATTGAAGCTGCAAAAGTGGGGAAAGGCACTCTCTGGCTTCCCAGGTCTGTTTTCGAGTGTGTCTGAGGGAGAGCCTGGGGATTTGAGGCTCTCTGCAGTACCTGGGGGACGGGCTGGGACTGCAGCTCTGGGATCCCTCCTGCTGCAGGAGCTGCTGGTTTCCAGTGCCAGCCCTGGGGCTGCCCTGTCCTGCTGGGAGATTTCAGGCAAACATCACCTTGCACACGCTTAGGAAGCACTGCTGGTGTTGCACAATGGTTCATTTGGGGTTGGAAATCCCAGAGACATCAGGCCTTCAACCTGACCAGAATTCCTCTGATAGTTCCTACATTTCTCTAAAAAAAACCCAAAACAAACCCTAACATAATGTATAATAACACCTGTAGTGGAGGTAACATAGGATATGTTCTACAAAGCAGAAACTGTTTTCTGATATCTTCTGGGGTAGTACAGCCACTGCCTGTCCCTCATGCCAGAACACTAACAAGATAACAGCAGAGGCACTTGGTATCTGGTCATCTGAAGCTGCATTTCCTCTTGTTCCTTCCTTTACACCAAGCTTTTGGCCTGACACTTTTTCTCTGCACTTTCCCTCTGTTAAGTCCCTCACCACCCTTTTTTCATTCCTATTTTATTCTGCCCAAAGTACAGTAAGATTTTTGGAGAGAGCAAAGAAAAAAAATCTTTGCACTAAAGACTTTATAATCTTTAGGTTAAACCCTGTAGAACTCCCACTCTGGCTGACATTTGAGATCACAGTGAGTGTGCAGGAGCTCCTCGTTTCCAGTTCTTCAGCCAATATTCAGTGGGCTGAAAGCTGATAAAAATGCACATTAATATGTTAGAGATTGTATTGTACCATCTAACAGATCGTCCATAAACTGTTAGAGGACTACAAGCATCATTTATAGAAAAACCAACAAGAAACCAGGGAGCACCAAACGTTTCCATGTTCAAAGTCTGGGCTTTGCTGCTGCCAGCTGAACAAACGTGGAGTTAAAGCTGTGATGTCCCAGCCTACCTCTGTAATCCTCCCAGGCACGGGAGAACAGATTGAGAGCGGGCTGGGAGCACGTGAGCTCAGCATGCTTTGGATTTGAAGGAGGGATGGGGTTGCAAGACCTTTCACATTGTTGTGACCTCCCAGTTTTTGTGTGAGCTATGCTTCCATGTGGTTCCCCGTGCTCTGGTGTGTGCTAATCAGGGAACAGCCTGGTGCTGCAGCCAGTGCTCCAGCCTCTCGTCGTGGGTGTGCTATCTGCAGGCATTCAGAATTCACCCAGAACTATTCCAACGCATTCTATAGCCAACTCATTGATCTTTTGTTTGGAAAATAAAACTAAATTATGCATTTGTTTTGCGCTGTTCGTTTCATATTTTTTTAATAAAACCCAGAGTAAAATATGGTAAATTTGTATATTGTAACTGCTGGAAAGATTTTAAAGTCTTTGTGTACTGCAGATATTTTGGTGTTAGTGGATGTTACTGGATAGAGGCAGAACAGACATAACTGCTTTGTTAAAGCTGGGATTTCTACCAACCAGGGCTTCTACCTTTTGTCTCCAGCAATCTCTCAAGGCTGTATTTCAGACTACACATTTTTCTAAGAGGAAACAAAGCAGATAGCATCCTTTAGCAGGCGTAAGTCCAACAAATGTCAAATTCTGAACAACATTACTTTGTGTCTCTATTTAACATTAAAGCTGATGGCTTTTTGACAGGTTTATAGCTGACAACTTCCATAGCCAGTCATGCAGTTTGAGCTAATTTGATGAATCAACTTGATGTTCTATAGTCCCAGTTGGCTTCAATAGCGTATGTGCTCAATTTTCTGCTGGAGGTCAAAAATAAGCTTTGAAATTTGGCTAATCCCATCACATCCGCAGAACATGTCTGGTGGAATAATCTTTGGACATGTAGCCTTGACTAATGCCAGAAATAGAAAGGAAAACTCAGTAATTTCGTTAGAGCCTCAATCCTGAGTCGTGTAGGCTCAGCAATCAGGGGTCTCGTGTCCAGCAATTTACTTGGGAGCCTTCAAATGCTTTCATGGCCAGGGTAGGAGGAGGAACATTCCTCAAGTGTGGGGCTTGTTCTGGAGGAAAATGGGCCTCATTGTTAAAGTACATTTAGAACAAATGTTAACTGAATGAGAGAATGTCAGGATTTTCTAATTATGTCTTTCCTGAAAAGATGGACTCTGCCATGGCAGTGGTAGATGTTAAAATGCCCTGGACTGGGCTGGGTTTAAGACTGGAATTTTTATGGTAAAGTCATCACCAGTCATGAGAATTAAACTATCTCAGACAACCAAGCAGCAGTAAATGAACCGAAAACTCAAACACAAGATTTGACAGATTTCCCCAACCAAGATATTTGGTCCTTATCCATTTTTAACAGGTTTTAGGCATAGACATTTCAGACTTACTTGATGCTTGCACTTTTGGGCATTAACATTGCTCCAAAGTGGAAACTAAAAGCTTCTGCTTTCACAGTGGCTTGGCATTGAAAAGGCACAGAAATAACTGCTGCCATGTTCTGTCATGCTTTGGTAAAACAACTGTGGTCCAGGAAGGTTCCAGTGCCACTCTCCCTGACTGAGCCAGGTTCTCTTAAATACAAAGATTTTCTTAAACCCAATGACAATTTGTTGATTTTTTTCTGACTGGAAGCCTCCTAGAAATCATTCTCTCAACCTGAATTACCTGATGTGTGTTTTGGGACTTTGGGCCATGTAAAAGTTTTGGTCTGCACTGCAGAATTCAGTTGGCAGTGGCTGGAGCAGAGAGCAGGGCTGAGGATGGAGGCCTGCAAGGCTGGCCTGATACAAGAACTCTGTCTCTGCCAGAGACACCCACTCTGCACCTCTGCTTTTGGTTGAATTGTCTTGTTGTGATGAGAGGGAGCAAAGGACAGCCATTCTTGTCCCAGTCCTTCTTCCCAGGGAGGCAGAACTCATGAGGCTTTGTGAGGGCACTTCCTTGTGCAGAGGAAACTGGCCTTGTCTGGTGGATGTGTGTACACACACACACACACTCACACACACACACACACACACACACACACACTCACACATGTGTTTGCCTGTATTTGTTTAATGCAGGAGCCCCCAGCACAGGACAAAGCCGTTCCCTGGCAGGAAAATGGATCCATTCGTGCTCCTGCCCCTGCCCTGTCCGCAGCAGCGCGTTCCCATCACCCAGCCCCTTCACCTCCCTCCTTCTCTGCTGCCTGACACACACAGGATCCAGCTGAGATGAGTCATGGTCATGGAGCTGTGTTTATTAGCAGGATGTTCTGAATCACCAGATTGGATGCGAGCAAACTCTCAAATACATCTAGAGATACACTGCATATGTGTGTGTGTACGTACTTTTGTATTCTATTTCCAGGGATCAGAGCTGAACTATTGCTGGCACCAAACTAGGCAGCAAGCAGATCTAGGTCTGCTTCTCTTTTCCTTTTTTTTCACTCTGAGTAGTAATTCACATTACATCAAAGGAGTGGATTTTTAAGGAACATTTTTGATTCTTAACTTGAATTTGTAACAATTTAGATGATTTACAATGAGAGAGTCATTTGATAAGGAATGACACAGAGTCTGAGCATTTATATGAATACCAAACAATTGTAATGAAACCTGGAGACTGGACTTTTTCCCTATCAACATTTCAGAACATTCAATTCCCTTTTTCAAACTGCCTTCTTCTTGGTGTACATAAATATGTAATATTAACCTGAGTTCACCTTTGCCTTGTAGTAACAAATTGTTCTCTGTGTATCCACAACTGATGATTCTGTGGTCAGCCTGTTTTCCTGAAGTTTGCCAGTGTGCTATTTCCACTGGCTTTTTTCGATTTGGGCATTTAATGAGAAGAAACAGCCAAAATAGGCTGCACTAGATTTGTCTGGAGGAGCAGCACGGTGGCTGACTGCAGAGCTGGGGCTGAATTGCGTCAGCACGGCTTTGTGGGGCCAGCTCAGCATCCTTTCTTTGCCTCTCCAATCTGACACTGCACTGATGGGCACGGTGCCAGCCGGTAACAAACCGGGCCCTGAGTTCTCCTGTTCCTGAGGAATCACCAGCTGCTTGTGCTCTCAGCTCGGGAACTTCAGTCCTGGCTGGTCCTGGAGCCTCCAGGAATGCTGGCACAAAAAGTGTAAAAAATAAAGCAAACCAAGGGGGCTGCTCTCAGTGATGTGTCCCTGCATGCATTGAGTGATGGGTTTAGCAGTGCTTTAGCACCTTATTTATGATAAAAGAAGGAAATGACATTGTAGCACAAAAATCCCCTGGACTTTATTTGGCCCATTCTCAAGGGGCTTTCATGGTTTTGCCTCCATTTAATTTAAACTTTTCTATGTATTAGTTTGTGGGAAGTTTGAGACCTGCTTACCAGGTAATCTGATCAACACTCTGACATACCCCACACTTCAACAAAAAGAAAACCAAAATGAGACGGGGAGGTGGGGGAGAGCTTTCAATGTTAATGTATTTGTATTAGTTACGACATTTCCTTCCAGAAAATAGCTCTTTGTTCTCTATGCACTACAGAGAAACCTGCAGGTCTGCGTGATCACCTTGCTGTGTTTCTCCTGGTGTTTCTGGGCTGCCGGGGGCCTGAGGAGCTGAGAATGCTCTGGGATTTCCCAGTGGTGCTGGGTTGAGGGTCTGAAGTTTGCTCAGGAGAGCTCAGAGGTGCCTGCGCTGTGGAGTGTGTGCACAGGGAGGCAGGGAACACCGAGAGGAGAAGGACACACAGCTGAGAAGAGAAGGAGCTACAACTGTGTGTCCAAAGTCTACTACGGGGCTGGACATGTGATGAAAGGAGAAAGAAATTTGCTGTAGCAGAAGGTCCCTTCCTCGCCTGTGTTTTGATGTATCTACAGTGCTTTGTCTGCTTACATGTTCATAAAACATTATGCATTTGAAAATAGCAGCTTTCCCAGTGCCATATGCTGAGAAATCTTAAGTACAGTCTTAAAAATCATGAGTGGCTTAGGGACTTAATATTTTTTTTAATAACACATATCGGATTCTTACAGTTTGCTTTCTACTTTTAGAGCTGGTATGTTCTTGATTTCAGGCTTTTCCCTGTGACCATAAAAGCTGCATGTTTTCTTTTGGTTGTTTTTGTTTCAAATGAAATATGAGAGGCTCACAAAGCTACAGAACTGGAAGAAACGAGCTTTAAAGACAAGTACTAACTACCCTGAGACCAGCGATAAAAGATGGAGAATTGGCTCCACTGAAAAATGGTCCTGGTTTCACACCCAGCCCCTCGCCAGTTCCACAGCTGATTCATGTACAGCTACCAGGGATGTGCACACTGAGACCAGGGGGATTCCATGGGCAAATGGCCGAGCAGGAATACCTGGGGACAGCTGTCCCTTTTCCCCAGGCACACTTGGGATGTACATGTTTTACAGGGACATGCATAAATTCCACGTATTTGCACATTTGTCCCATAATAGTTGGCCAAATATTTGTTCTTAGCAGCTCCTGTTGCTGTGTTGTCAAATTCCTTGCTAGGCTGCTTTGGCATTTATATTCCATACACTTAGGGTTTGAAGGGAACCATGAGGTAAATATGTTACCAACATATATCCTAGCCACACATCCTATTTTTGAGTTTTCAGCTGCAAATGTTCAAAAGGAGAAATCAGTGGTTATCCAGGAATTTGGGATCGACAGATCCTGTTCAATAATCTTCTGGTGAGTGCTCAGAAACAAAGGATTCAAGGATTACTGGATTTTTATCCACTAATTCACTTCTCCTACTCAGAAATGTAGGCAGGAATCTTTGGTGACCTAAATCTGCCCAGAATACAACCCAAAGATTTGGGATTACAGCAGAGTTTTCCTACCTGACTAACCTCAGGCATCCCATACAGTTACAATGTAGGCACTCAAATCTATGAGAAAACAAACATAATTTTTCTGTTTGCACCATCATATGAGTATGTTTTTCTTTTTTAAACCAAAAAGGAAAACAATTTCTAAATCTTTCTGACTTAGGTAAGCTTAAGGTGTTATGGAGAGCTAAATTGAGGCATTGAAGGACAAAAGCTGAGCTCAAGTCCTTCAAACCCCCATATGGTAATTCTTAAGTTTCCTTTTTGCAGACGTAACCAACAGATGCTGCAGTGCCTTCAGATTCCTGCCATACCTTCCAAAACACGCACATGTGCAGCCATGGGAGCTCTGGAGATTGTATCTGTCAGGGCTGGCTGCACGTGCAAGAAACAGGATGGGGAAATCTGGGGCAAGCATGGACAAGGAGCTCTGTGCTTGAACCCTTCAAAGAGCCTGACAGTGGCCACCTGAAGGGTGATGCATTCAGGAAACTCTGTCTTGCCCCAGGAAATTCAGATGACACCAGTGCATCATACACCATTCCTTCTGCATTTTGTCTGAGCTGCTTCTGATTGGACCTCGATGTATCTCCTACAGCACAAAGAGAACAAAATGGCCTTGAGGCCACAGAGCAGGTCAGGGTCTCCTTGGGGTGCATTTGACCCGAGTGTGTTTTGGTGTGGTGGCACTGACACCTCCTACACACCAAACATTCACTGATAAATAAGAGGAAAATGAATATGTTTTGTTCCTTTTAGTGAGGTTGTGGTGGTAAGAAGGGAAATGGTGGCATTGCTTGAGCCCTGATCTTCCCAGGGATATCCAGTTTGACCACACAATATGCCTTGGTTGCCAGTTTGATTAAGAATTTGTCCTGTGGCCCCACCCCAGCTGGGATCACAAATGTCTCTGTGGCAAATATGGGACAGTTGGTTGTGTGTTGAGGGAGTGTTTGAAGCATTACATCAGTCTTCTGTACTTGGTTGGCTTTAACTTTTTAAATCATAGCAAAGTTCTTATCCACATCCTATTGTTCCTCTGTGGATCTCTACCTGCTGTGTCTACCTTGCCATGCCAGAGGAGAGGCATTGTCTGCTCTCACAGCTCTGAGCTGCTTCACACTGAGCAGGGATTCACAGGCTTTCCAACTTTTGCAGAGTTTCCAAGGTGCAAAACTTTGTCCTTTTTTCCCTCTCTCACTCCCAGGGTGTGAGAGGCTGCAGAGCCTCTCCTCACACATCCTGCAGCCCCGGGTTTGGGTCCCAGGGCCCAGACACTCCGAGTGGTTTCCTTGTGTCACATCTATCCACGGCTGCTCGCAGGCCAGACAGATCCAGATTTCTGAAGACTAAATTAAACTCAATTTTCTGAGTCAGAAAAACATGTTTGTTTCTTAGTTACTGTATGATGTGCTTCTCTGTTGACTTGAAATGTATTCTGTAATCCCATGCATATGTGATTTCTTTCTTGGTACTCCAGAGTGCACTCTATAGATAACACTTTCATGGTATTTTAAATTCCTATATCTTGACTGTTTTCAGAGAAATGAATATGATTTAACCTTCTTTAGAGCAAGGATAAACTTTGAAATGAAAACTAACATATGGTCTGCATGCTATTTTTATAACTTTATTTTATAATTTCTGAGCTGATTTGGAGAGCTGATTATTATTTAACCAGCGAAGCAGGCTGTCAGTGCTGCCGTGGATTAGCCCTCAGCACTCCCAAATGCAGCTGGAGGGGAGCCCTGCAGGACAGGGGCTGGAGGTGGCCGTGGCCACAGGCAGAGCTGCTTGGGGACAGCTCCCTGCTGGCCCCTGGAGTGGCTGGCTGCAGCCAGAGCCTGTTAGTCTGTCACTTCTCCTCACACCCCGTTCACTCACACGGCTTTTTGTTAAATATACTGCCTGTCACACCACATTATATTTCTTCATGATCCACCGCATTCGCTGTGGGTTTCCTTGAGGAGATCCTCCATACTCCACCACAGAAGACCTTTCCTCCTTCCCTCTCTTCCCAGGCATGCCTTTTCTGCTTGTGCTCCGTCCCCACATGCCAGCCCTGGCATTGTCCAGGAGGTCCCCAAACCACAGCTGGCTTCCCCGGGCTAAGGAACCCATGAAATGCACTCCTAAATCATCCTGAGGCTATTCTGGTAGGAATTCAGCTGCCTTCCTGGGGTTCTGCTAAGTGTAAAGAGCAAGAATCCAGAAATAAACATCCAAAGAAGAGCCCTCCACCCTGCAGAAGGCAGTGGGTACTGTGCAGCTATTGGCCTGGCTAATCTGTCGGGGGAAGCAGGGCTGGATAAATGTGGATGTGCTGTCAAAACATGTGAGGAATCCATTTGCACATTACTATGGAAATTCTTTCTCAAACAAAAACTTCAAGTACAGATGTCTAAGTGTTGCAGGCCCTGCTATTTCATCTTTTGTGTGATGTTGTCTCTATCCCCAGTAGACTCCAAGACTACACCTCAACTTCACTGCTCCTGCATACAAATATTTGCCTGAAATCTATAGTACATTGTAAGGTCACTTGCAAGTACGCCTGGAAAAATCAGACAGAAAAACTGAACAAGTTTTCACAATTGAAATTAAGTAGGTCAAGAATCCATCCAGCTTGTCTGGTAATGTGCTCCTCACGCTAATGAGATCTGGAGAGAAGAACCCCATGTGTGAGGTTGCCAAGGTGAGCAAACCTCCTCATTACAAACCCAGCAACAGCAGTAGCAGTGCCTGAGTTTTGTTTTATCTTTCCCCAACAAGGCACTCTAAAAATGCCTTACCCTGCCTACTTTCTGCAATAGGCAGAAGTATTAACTTCTGTAATTAACTTCTCTGGTGATTACAGAATATATTCCTTCATCTTAATGGGTGGGATGACCAGGCAGATAAACTGAGGTACTTACCTTTCATTTGTATCTTCACATAGATAAGAAAGATGTATGAAGTGATTAGAGAATGCAGGATATGATGTTTATCCCATTGCTGATTATTCCATAGGTGAGTTAAGACCTCATTAAGACTTTGGTGTCAGGTCTAGTGCTGACTTGCATGTTGGATAAAATCATTTCCCATGGAATATAGGTTTTATGAATCATTAAGATATAAACCCCGCCATGGAATAGGTATTATAGAAAAACAGTAATACATAGTCATAAGGATATATAATTATATGTATGTGTGGGTATATATATAATGTTTAGTCTAGACATCAGTATAATTATGCACAATAAGATGTGACATCTGAGATTCATGTGTGTTATAAATCTTTTTGAAAAGGGAAATGGTTAAGTCTGGGAAAATATTAATTTTTCCCAGCATTGCTCTGCCTCAATGCCTTTTTATATCTGAGTTCTGAAAAGAAGACAAGGCCAATCTTTTATTCTCGGGCCATTTTCTTTTGGCGTCCATCTTCTCATGTGGTCCAAAGGCCACCAGTTTGCTCTCTAATGTGCAGATGGAGCCAACTCCTTTGTTGTCCTCCGTCAGAAGGCAGAGAGCTTGAGGCTGCAGGGCTGGAAGCCGTGGCTGCACGCTCTGGAAATAGAGCTGGCCACTACAGACAGGATCTGTTTCCTAATGGAACTTATTGGCTTGCTTGGAGAGGCAGGACAGGACAGGACAAGAACAGAAACGTTAAAGGAGTTATCTCTCAAATATTCACATTTGGCTGGGAAATGAAGGGCCAGATTTCAAAACCTGGCCAGCATCTTTATGCCTGTAAGATGCAAGAGAATGTGAGTGGAATTAATTGGGGGTGGAATTTAAGCTATTTATTTGTCTTAAGAATTTAATTTTGGGGAAAAACACCAGATATTTTAGTATTTAATATGTGCTCTCAATTCAGGTCCAGAACTGAACCTGCAGGGCTGCAAAAGCTGGGAGGGCCCAGATAAGAGCAGCACAAAAAGGTTGCTCCAAATAAAAGCATTCAAAGTTAACAAATTGCAAGACATCTTGAACAATTTAGCCAGCAGATTGCCTGTTCACAACTGTATTTTCTGCTTTGCTGCATTTAACTTGGTTTGACTGGTGTTGAAGGTTCAAACCAGTTGGGGACCACACACAGCTTTATATAATTAAACATTAAACTGGTTAGTGGGCTTAAAACTGTTAAATATCCAAACTTCCAGGGCATTCATTGAGCAGCGTGTTTATCTCATTTGGCATGTTATTTTAAATACACCTAAGAAAACAGCAAATGCAAAATGCCACGGGTGACAGAGGCACTGCAGAGAATCAGCAGAGGACACAAAGCAAGTTTGCATCTCTGCAAACAGGGCAGGGAGATTCACAGGCCACGTCAACTCTCTGATGCATTCAGCAAATTCTTCTGACAACAGTGCAGGAGGAGGCAAGCGCTTTGTTGTGCATCCTCCTAGAAATATTACAGACTGCAGAGCAAAGAAAACACTCAGGGGCGGTCAATATTTTTCTTGAATTTACTCCGAGTGGTGGAAGCTTTGCCCAGAGTATTCCATTTATGTTTGGAGCTCTGCACTCTATCATTGTGCTGCTCTGTAAAGTAAATTTATTCCTGAAAAAGAATAAAAGGCTTTCCTTGTAGCATATAGTGATGCCAGGAAGGTCTAAGGGATTCACTGATGTTTTCATTTTTTTAAAATTTCATGGGCAACCCAGAAAATAAAAAAATCAGTTCATCTCCAAGCTTTATTACAGTTTTAAAAGTTTTGGTTTTTTCCTTAATTTATTGGATTTCAAAGTGCTCTGTGACTAGCAGATGAAAAATTTCTTTTGAAACAGAGAGGAAAACAGTTTTTACTTGATAGGACTTGAAGGCCCTTCAGTTGTTTTTACCCCCATAAAAAACATTTCCAAATCTCACCCCTCATCTGTGAATAATTATGACCTTGAATATCATTTTTGATCAGCAAGTTCTGTGCACGAAAAATTCCTTGTGGCCCAGCACCTGTAGAATGTGATTAAAGCTCTCCTTCCTCCATGTTTGAGCGGGGTGGGAGGGAGGATTTATCTGTGCAATAATTCAGTGTTGCTGTGTGAGTGTGTCTGGAGCAAGCCAGAGAAGGGGAAATCTCGAGTGCCCCACAGCTCAGGGAGCTCCTGGCTGGGGAGCTGTGCCTGACCACTGGCCATGGAACCCAAGGAAGTGGAGTCAGGCTCCTGCCCAAGCCCTCACTGCAGCTCAGCTCCGTGCCTGGGAGGAGGGATGAGCCAAGGCAGACTGGAAGCCAATGAAAATAATCTGCCATTATTTTCATTATTTTCCTGGTGGTCTCCTGTCACTCTGTATATCATTTCATTAAACATCTTTGTCATGCAATAGAGAATTTGGCTCCAGCTGCTTGGGCTTGACTAAGGAGTCGAACCAGACCATAGACTCAATTTAGATTTTCTGGTTGCACATTTCTGGCTTCTCCTGTGCTCTAACAAAAACATTTTCTGTTGACTTTTAAAAAAAAAAAACTACACACACATTTCAGGTGAGGTTTTCTTGCTGCCTTAAAAGTGGTTTGCTACCAAGTTATCCACTGCTGGCTGCCGTGCCTTTGTCTGGAAGGTTGTTAGGAAACTTCAACTTCCAACAAAGTATTGCCCAGAGAGGTCATTTCCCTCTCTCCTCTTCCACACATCAACAGACAGGGCTGAATTTCACTGCTTGCCTTTCCATCCCTGCTTCCTTTGTACCAAAAAGGTGAAAAGCCTGTTCCTTCCCAGAGGCAAAAAGGTCCTTTTCAGTGCGGGGGACATCTACCAGTCCATTATTAGGAATAAGAATGTTGGATGACACTACAGATGAAAAAATTTGATTAAAATAGCTGATATTTTGAAAACTCTGGTATTCAATCCCACAGACATGAAATTTGGAGCAGGAAAAGTAATCTTTTCTAATGACCACTCGGTACATATTGTCAGGAGGGAGCCCTAAGCAGGGAGCACATACCATTTTTTCCCAGGAAAAGTGATATATACTCAGAGCATTAAGTGTGGCTACCAGTGACACAAAAATGCTTTCAACTTTTAAACTTATTTGGCTCCATTCACGAGATCAGTGTGGTGGTTCAGCTCATTAGCATTGGAGCAAATTTGTTACACTTTTAAGGAGAGTTTTCAGAATGGCCTGCCCCATCAGATGCAGTGAATTCCAGATGCTAATGGCACCATTTATCAAGGCAGAGCTTTTTAACATAATGCATAAACCTTTCCTGCATGGGAGTTTGACTGTGCATTCAATTGCAGTGCAATTCACTGCTGCAAGCAGAGGAAATGAAGAACTTCAGCAATGTAAACACACGAGGAAAAGGCTCTCAGATCCGTGTGGCTCCTGGAGATGAAATGCTTCTTTCCACAAAATGTGTCTTCCATTGTAACAGAGCAGGGTAACTGTGGGTGCTCTGGAATTAAATTATCTGTCTAGGGCTTTTTGTGTTTCTCCTCTTTGAAACATCTGAGCATCTTGTACCCTATCAAAGTCTCTAAAAAATCAAAGGATCTTATTTTTGAGGAGAGCTTAAATTGCTTTTGTGAGGGACATGTTTCTGTTTGCTGTTTGTTGGGTCGTGCTGCACAACAAAGCTCCTGTTAACTAACATTTTAGTGTTATTTAGCCATTTGCTCTCTGTAGCTTTCTCTTCAGATACCAGAATTCTTTCTTCTCCGTTTGGAATGATATTAAAAATAAAAACCTGACCATGCAAAGGATTAAACCCATTAGAGATTGATTATGTTGAAGCCAATATTAAATGAGAAACAAAAATAAGGGAAGAATCAAATGATTTAGCATAGTCCTTATCTCCCAATTAACATTCCCATATTCTAATATCTCAAAATTTTCCAGTCTCTTTGACATTTGGAAGCGATCCCTGTGGAATCAGCTCCATATCTGCCTCTCTGCTGAAGCAAACAGCAATGACCACATTTCTCCCATTCCCTGGACCCAAGACTTTTCATCTTTCCAGACTCTTGTATCTTGTCAGACTGAGCTGACACTTCAAAATGGAACAAATGCACTCCAAAAAAAAGAAAAAAATAGTGCTGCACATTCCAGTTCTGGAAAGCAATTAAGTATAGACTTAATTTTACCTTTGTTCACAGTTTCAGTGGAGGGAGCAGCTCCACTCTGCAGTAACTCCCAGCCTGACCAGAGCACAGTTGCCCCAGTTGATGTGAGATCATGGGATTCTTTTCCTTTTCTTTGCCTTTTGTTGGCTTCAGGTTCCCACCTCCTGTTATTTACAAGGCAAAGATTTTGGGGCCTAATGCTACAAATGTTCCTGCATGTTTTAACTACAAGCATATGAGTGCTCCCAAACTGAGGCCCTGGAACTCTTCACGTCCTAAGCACATCGTCTCTGATGTTGGAAATTCCTGTGCATATGCTTTTCCTTACCCCTTGGAGCAGTCTCATTAATTTCAGCAGGACCCACAGTAGTAAAGTTAAAACATATCCATAAGTATTTGCAGGTTCAGGTCCATAGTGACATTTCTTGTTCTGCAATGTTATTTTATCCCTAAGCCTGTTCATTGTCAAAAAATGAATCTTTGAGTAATCAGGTCTCACAACTCCCCTCAAACCCCTTCCTGGAACTTATTTTGTGTTCTTTTCTCTGGCAAGGCCTGTGGACAGCAGCAGGGCTGTCCTAAATCAAATAACATTAAGAATCTGACATGAATTGACAAGAGCCAAGTACGGCTGAGCTGGAGTTTAAACCCAGCTGAAGTCAAGAGTTCTCTCTGCTGTAGCTCAGCTTTAGTCACACTCCTTGCAGTTGCTTTCCACTTTATCAGATTTTTTTTTTTTTCTCAATAGCAGAAAATAAACTGGATGAGAATTATAAATGAGTGAGACTTGAATGCCAAAATTCTGGAATTTGTGCTCTGAAATGACCTGGAAGAGAAACCTCTATTGCACTTCCTAGCTCCTTGTGGTTTTCAGCACTTTACTCCACATGGGTACTTGAGGCTTGAAGGGGACAATTGAGCATTTCCCCAGCTTTGGTACAAACCCCACCTGTGTTATTGAGCTGTGGAGATGTGAGGAGCAGAGCAGTTCCCAGTGCTGGCCTAACCACTGGGAATTCCTCTGGGCAGTCACCTCTGCCTCAGGACATGCAGAGCCCGAGCCTGGTGAGGCATCATCCCCCAGGGCCTGCAGGATCCCATCTGTTTCCTTCAAGAGCAGCTGGAGGCGAGGCTGGGAGCAGCACGAGGGGCAGGGGAGCTGGGCTGAAAGGCAGGAAATCCTGGCTGCTATTCCTGGCTCCTGCTCTGCCTGGTGAGGCTTCAGGCAGGAGCTGGGCTCCTCCAGCAGCCCGTGACATCAGCTGTGCACCTGAACACCACCAGCACCTTCCAGGGCCCCATTCCTGCTGCAGAAGTGGCTTTCTAGAGATCTATTCTCAGTGTATTCCTTGTGTGGGAAATGGGAACAGCAGATGAAAAAACCAGTTGTATCTTGTGTAAACACAGAGCTCGGATGTTGGAACAGCTTCCATCCATCACTCATGGAGCTCTCTTCTGGAATTGTGTCCAGAACTGCAGGTGCAAAAAAACCCACAATTTTTCTGCAAAAATATGGAGTTACCCATCAACACATCGAGCACCCTGACATGGATGTGGAATTGTGGTGGCTGTGCATCCAAGGCCTTGCCTAACTGGCCTAAAAATCAAACTCCAGCAGCCCCATAGCCTCACAATCCTCAGAGATAAACAACTGACATGGGTTTTATGTTCCTGTGTATTACAAGTGGGAAGCATCAGTTGTTTTAAATGGAAACACAGCAAATGACTGGATCTGAAACTCTGTCACTTGCTCCAAGCAAAGCTCAAACAAATTCTGGCTTATCTGAATGATTTCAGATAAAATTTCAGATAGGATTAACTGTGGTCTTCTTTGTTCTCTAAACTTTAGAGCACTTAAGGAGAGGAGCTGGCAACATGGACAGTGTTTGATGATAAAAAATGTAATAACTTTAGGAGACGAAAGACAGATGCACATAAGGAAAGTCTGAATAAACTTGAAATTTCTGGAAATTTTATTAGTGAATGTAGAGCTTTCTTGCCCACTTGTAGATAAGGACCTTGGTGTTTTAAAGGAAGAGGGAAATATATTTATTATGTATGAAAATAAGAAAAATATAAAACTTACTTTTTCTTTCTGCATGAGAAAACATGATTGTTCCAGTTTTCAGAAACAGAATCTTTAAAATTTTAGTAACATTTTTCCCTCACACATAAAGCTGGTTATCAGATTCCCTGACCAAAACATGTTTTCCCAAGTATTGCATTTCTGAAAGTTATTTACTAAGATTGCTTCAGTGTTTTAAAATATCCAGGCTGAGATTCCAGCTTTGGCTTACATCAAATTTGATTTCTTCATATTTGCCATATTTTCAACTCCTAAAAGCAAGGGAGGAAGGAAAAGCAAACAGCAACCACCAAAAAAATAAAAGAAGTAAAATAAATGTTTATTAAAATTTGTTTTCAGCTATAAATGAATGAAGCTTCATTAAATTCAGGGGAGCTAGACCCACTTACATTAGCAGAAAATAGGGTTCTTTTTTCTCTCTTCTTTTCAATAATTTTTCCAATGCTATTTTTACCAGTCCTAGGGGGAGGCGGAAAGTAGGGTGGAAAACAGTTACAGCCATTTTATCACATTTTACTCCTAACAATGCAGTCCAAATGAAAAGGAACCCTAATGCTGTGCACAATAATACATTAATCATCATCAGGCGTCATTCAGAGCAGGCCGTTCCTTCCACACCACGGCAAACAGAGCAGAGTCCCGCGCAGAGGCAGAAATTCCTGATCTAATCTCACCTGGGCTTGTGGTGTTTGCCACAAACCCCACGGGAGGGATTGATTTGGAACCCTTCAGCAAAGGTTTCACCCCTCAGGGGCTGGGAATTCAAGGGGTTACAGGCCCGGCCACACAGAACGTTTTTGCTCACTGACAAATTGGTTTTCCTTGAGAAAACATCATTCATTTCACTGGGAAAGAAAAAACCCCAACAAACCAAACCTCCTTGAAACTGTTTTGCATGAGGGGTTAAGGAGGTAAACTTGGTAGGTTTTCCTCATCTCTGGAGGATTGAGTGTCCAGCTCCATGTGGCTGTGCAGCACCCAGCTCTCCTCCAGCCGTGCTCCCTTGGGATGCCCCAAGTCTGATCCTGCCAAGGCAGTCATTGTCCATCTCCTGTCTCACTGTGTGGGACACCCTCCGTGGCTTTCTGCACAGCTCAGGGATGGTTTCACAGCCTCTCCTCTTCCTTCATGCAGTGTCTGGAGGCTGCAGCTCCATCTCCATAATTCCTTCTCCATTAGGCTTCTCCTGTAACTCAAACCCATGACAGCAGTCCCAAATTATCCTCAATATACTGGTGCAATCAAGGCCCAAACTCAAAATGGAGGGTTTATTTTGTACCCCGTGATGTCCAGCAACTCCCCTTCCCCCAGCTGTTTCCTTTGCTCGTAAGTCCTACTCCTAAGAACAAAATTCTTGCAGTTGGGAGCCAGTGGAAGAGACATTACCAGGAGGATGGTCGGGAGATTGCCTAGAGATAATATAGAGAAGAACAAAATTAGGAGCCAGCTTCCAACTTGCTTTGATACTTGTGAAAATTTCAAGCAAAAAATTCTCAGGGAAACTTTTCCCCTACTATTTCTTTCTTGTGTCACTCCCATTCTCTCTTGCTCTTACAAAATGTATATTAATATATATTTCTACCCCAGCCTTGTGTCTGTCTCATAAATACATCTCCTAAGTGTGTGCATGCTAAGGTTTGAAAATCCTCTTTGTAGAGCCCAGTAGTGTTTGTGCTGTTTCCAATCTCCTCCATCTCTGCAAGATAAGTAGGTGCTACACTTATGTCATTTATTGCTATTTGTTTCTTTATGTTGGTTCCTCTTAAAGTGCTCTTCTCGTATCGTAGCTCCAGGGCATCCTTGCATACAGTTATGATACATAAAAACTGAAAAGCACAATTTAAACTGCAGCACCTCATCTGCTCTCCCTGTTTGTCTGTATTTTTCCCTCTGCCAAACATCATATTCCTTTCATCCAGCAATATAAAATGATCCACCAGAAAGAAATGGAGCACAATGGAGGGTGAGTCATTCTGGCTGAGAGGTTGGGGCCAGATCCTGCCTTCCCTCCTCCCAAAAACCTCCTATACACTTGAATTAAAAGCATTTCCCCAGCTGGGAAGCTCAGGCATCAAGCCTATAAGATGTATGCTGGCATGGACAAGCATTTTTAGGTGCAGGAGGCTTCAGTTTGAGAAGTCACTGCCATTTCCCTTTCCTGGTGCCAGCTCTTAAAGCTCTTCCTTATTATCTGTTCCTTGAGCGCCAGATTTATTCCCAGAAGAAAGACCCAGGTTGTTTGACTAACCCTTATCTGTAAAACGGTCACCAGGAAATTTCAGGGGGCTCTCAGGCTGTGCCTTACAAAGTCCAGCTCAGGGGACTGAGTGGGGTTTTGTGGCACATGTGAGGGATTTCATGTGCAACTCAGCAAAACTCCCCAAGGTCTCAGAGAAGGTTTGGGCTCAATCAGTCTGTAGCCCAACCGGGTCAATCTTTGGGAATGCAGAAGGTCTCAAAGCAAGCTGAACATTTCAGGAGTCTCAACCAGGCATCCAAAGCAGCCAGCAGAGAGATACCCAAGCCCTCTGGCCTGCTCAAGCATGTCTGGCTGGGGTTCCCATCCAGGTATCCCTGTCTGGAGCCAACCCACCCTATCCTGCCAGCAGCTTTGCTCTGCTCTGCAGCGTGGAACCATCCTCTGCCTAACTGGATTTGAAGCCAGTTCTCCCACCTCCCAGGAGAGCAGAGTAACCACCAAACCATTCTGCTTTGCATAGAGAGATATTAAAGAGGGGGTGAGATCAGATAGACAGATTAGTGCTGCTGGCTGGGCTGCTGCTCCAGAATGTGGGAGCGTGCCCCTCCAGTTTCTCTCCTAACGAATATTCAAATGTGAGACACAGGGGAACAGTGTCAGTGGGAAAGGCTGCAGGATACTCACCTTGGCAGGGAGGGAGGGCAGCAGCTGGGGGCTTTGCTGTGAGAGGAGAGGTAAAATTCCCCTCATCCCCACTCGGAATGAGGCCATGGAGGGCTCTGAACTCGAGTCTCCAGCACTGAGAGCGAATACATTGCACTAAGTGGGGAGCTCCTGCCAAAGGCAGAGGTGGTTGCAGCCCTGAATCCATAAGGTCCTCTCCAAACACCCCTATGGAATGGGGCCACGGGGGCCCCTTTACTCAGAAGGACATTTCACACTCACCTTGTGCTTCTTGTCGCAATACGGACCAAAACTGCAACAGAGGGCAAGGCAGAAGTCCTGGTGCTGAGCACAATGTCTTGGTGGAAACGTACACATCCAAGGCTCTTCCAGAACAGCTGGAAGAGGGCTTTGGGTGCCTGATTTCAGAGTTAGTGACTGTGAGTGTGTCAGCCAGCTGGACATGTCACTTCATGACCTTAAGCTTTCCAGGTTTTACCTTGTTTGGTCTTTTAAAATTCCCCCTGTAGCTGTTCTTCAGTGATTTTTTTGTTCCTTATGCTGCATCAGTCATACATCAGGTTGTGGCTACTCCCCAGTGGCTTGCAGAGAACAATAACATAGGGGAGAAAATATGCCCACTCATATATTTGGATTGTTTGACTTTCCCCTATATCTCCCTGGAATATACCTCTACCTGAGTGCTTATTTACATATTAATGTGCAAGGATTTTCAGACCCACGTATTTAGCAGAACTCAGAAACTGGAGAATAATCTGTAGATAGCACAAGTATATCATTTTGATTTACAGTCTAACATTTAAATGTTTTGAGGTCAGACCTCTGCGAGAAAATAATTCACAACTGGATCTACAGCCTCCACTGGCTGTACATTTATTGCCAACGAGCACAACACAGATTGTTTTTTACGTGCCTGCTTTTTATTGCCTTAGATGCTGTTGTAGGATAGTTCACATAAACATTTATATAGGGTTTAGAAAACAGTTGTTAGCGAGGAGGAAGCTCTTTCTGTTTACACAGCCTCGAACAAAGCCACCGAGCGCAGCTCCCTCTAATTGACAAGTGGGCGGGTTTTTTTCAAGTCACTGACTGGAAGAAGTGTGTGTCTGAGATTTATTCCTGACAGGACTTAAATTACTGGTAGCCTGACACATTTGTGAACAATTACTAGACACTGAGGTGTTTAAAGTAATGGGTACTGTTTGCTCGAGGGATGGGGAAGTTTCAAAACCATTAAAACAAAACAATTTTCCATTTGATTAGCAAAAAGCAAGTGCACACGTTTATTTTTCCGAAAAGGCATGTGGATATTTGATTTCTTAAATTATTTTCCTCTCCACATGCACATGCTTAAAAATTTCCTTTCATTTCCTAACCAGTAAGTTCCCATCTCTTGGTACCAGCTCACAGTCAGCTCTGAACATCAGATCTGTGAACTTGCAGCCCCCTGAAAGGTGAATTTACAGCAATGTCTCGGTTAGAAAAAGATCTCATTGTTTAGTTGCCTCAAATGATAATAGCATCTACTTTTTTAGTTTTTAATTTGAAAGAAGAAAGGTGAAAACTCTAAAATTTACTGCTTTACTCATTTGACCATTAATCACTGCCAATATTTATGGACAATAAACTCTGTTTAATCCTCTCCTTAATCTACATTACCTTTATTAATTTATTTATAACTCCTAAAGGTAAAAGTTCTGTATATTCTCACTTTTGCATGAAGTGTTCGTGTACAGTGACCCCTTTCATTCCTCCTTACAAACCCCAAATTTTGAGTTTTCCATTTGAGAGACTCCTGTCCCAACAGGAACATTGCACTGGATTATTGCACGTTTTTAGGAGTCATCCTGCATGTGTGTACACACTCCCATCCCTCTTCCTTCATTACCCATGAACTGTTGAACAGGTGCTGTCTCTGCAACTCGTGTTATTCTGATGTGCTACGACGTGAATAAATTAAAACTCCATCCATCTGCTAATAACCAAAATAAAAGATTTCGATGGTGAACATAAATCAGGATTTTTGGAGGAGGCTGCTTAATCCTGCCTCACTGCTGGCCTCAGAGCCAGATTGTTCTTCCTGGCTGAGTCAATAAAAATGTTTATACATTTCTTAGTGCAACAGGGCCACACAGAGAGCTGCAAGAAATGTTTGCAGTAGTGGTCAGTTGGGGTGGGAACTGGGAGCATTCCTGCCCTGCTGCCCATCCAAGCACTGGGATTCACCCAGCCAGGTAGCCCAGAACCACGACACTGATTTAACACGTGAACTTTTCACTAAAATAATGGAAATTCTGCCCTATTTCTCAGTTATTCTTCCATCCACAGGGGAAAGATGCTGCTTCAAGGGAACAAAAAGGCAAAATGCTTGTGAAATCCCATTGTCCCTGTCAGACGTCTTCCCACTGTTTTATTGGGACTCCCAGCAATGTAAACAATGTAAATGTGATGGCTTTTCCCATGGGCAGTTCACTACTTCACAAAATGAGCCTTTCCCTTATAGTTATTTATTATTTCTCAGGAGTGAAGATGCAGCTGTGAGTTTTGCTGGTCTTCCTGGAAGTGCAGACTTCCAGATTTCAGCATGCTCAGGAGTCATCAGAGCACCTTAATTTACTGCAGAAGGAAAGGACTTCCCATTGATGACTGAGAATTCCTTCCAGCCTTCAGTGAGATTGTTCTTGAGTGCTGGGAGAAAATCCCTTTCTTGCCACAGCTCCCTCTTGGACAATTAGGAGGTGATCTGGGAGCTGGGAATTATCTGAGTTCTTTCGGTTTTGCCATAATTTTGGAGAAATAGGAAGAGAGACAGTAGGCACAGCTTCAGCCTTTGTAAATTCCTGCCTGTCCAGGGCTTGGTGCAGCACAGATGTAACACGTGGAGCACTTGGGATGTGTAGGAATTGCTGGAAGCCCATTCCTGAGGCACAAGTCAAGGGCTCCCAGTCTTACACTCTGTCCCCAGGGCTGCATTCAGCCCTCAGCGGCCCCAAATTTTCTCTCAATGCACACCACCACCTACTTGTCTTTACATCTATGGAACATAAAGACTCTCTGTGTCTTTTTGAGGTATTTCCAAAGCGATTTGTGCTGGTTTTGTTACGGTGAGAGCTCCTGAAAATCCATCCCCTGTGCAGGACACTCTGCATAACATCCCTCAGCTAAACCACTGCTCTCCATTGGAACCCACGTAGAAGAGTCCATAAACCCTACAAAGAGGGAGGTTTTATTCCCCAGTTCTTGTTTTCTGTGTCACTTCTTGATGCATTGAGTAGTAAAACAATTTGTAACATGCTGTTAGCACAAAAGAATGAAAAATAATACCAAAAATAAAACATGAAACTGCAATGAATGCAGCTATTTTTACACATTGTGTTCTGGCTCAAGGAAATTACAGAAGCTTCAGCAGAAGAACCCAAAAACACTTTCAGGGTCTCAATTCACCATGAGGGATGGTTTTCTCTTGGTTTTGTAAATGTTCTTCTTCTTCTTCTTCTTGAGTATTTTGGGAAAAGGGAAAAAAGAGCTGCAGATGTTCCGAACTTTCTACGCTCTTTTACAATTATTCAGGGTGGTGCCTCCTCTGTAGACTCGGTGCTGTTTTGCTCTCATATTCATAAATTTTTCTCATTTGTGAGAGTTGCTGAATAGAGCATGTGAATTGTTTTACCCAGTAGGTGGTGGAGCAATAATGAAGCTTTGTGATTAAGTAGTGTTGGAACATCTTATGTGAGTGGGAGGCACCATTAGTAGTAAAAGTAATTACCTGTGTAGAACGTGCTGATTGCACTGAGCATGTACTCCATGACACAAAGGATGTCTTCTCAACTTCAGGGACTTTAAGAGATCTCCATTTGCTGCTAATTTCACATTTTTCAGTGATAACACATAATTCCTTGAGTTTTTTGGTTGAGGTTTTTTTTTTTGTGTGTGTGTGTCAAAATTACAAATAAACTTTGCAAGAGCTCATTCTCCTCATCAAAATTCTGTCCTTGTCATTGGGAGCTACAAAATGAGGATGAGGGAAATGTCACTTGGGAGAAGTGGAGCTGCAAAGGGAGGGTGGTTTGTTCCCACTGTGGCACCTGCAGTGGCTCACAGCTCGGGGCTGTCCTGAGCAAGGAGCTGTGGTGTCCCCAGGGTGGAGCTGCAGGGAATGACCCCAAACAGGACATCAAGGCTGAGCCGGGAGCAAAGGGCTCAGCTCCCCAAGCCCTCCTGGAGCAGGGGCTCTGTGGCAGGCTGGTGCCACTGATGGCATCAGCCCCTCGCAGGGTTATTCTCACAGAAGCCAATCTGTGGTAGAATACACGGTGTCCTGAGCTCAGATTTCATAAGCATTCATCCATCTGCCTGACACTTTCCAGCAACTTGGGGAATAAAACATTAAGATATGGTGGAAATAAGCAGCTCTTTCCATCATAGGAAAATGGGGTTTTTTTGTATTCCATCTGTAGATTGTACCTCTGGTAGTTTTTGTGTCTCGTGTAGATGTGAAATGAAACCTTTCTGCTCATCTGTGTAATTTTAAACCCTTCTGGCTACTTTGGAAAGCGGATAAAACGTCCTAGGATTCAAAGAGGCTCATGACTTTTAGGATAAAAAGGAAAACGAAGAGCCTTTCTGGTTTGTTTTAGATCTGATGCAAAACCTGTTGGAATCACAACAAAGAGGCTCTCACTGGTTTTTGAGATTAATATCGAGGGTTTGAACACAACATCTGACATAAATGTGATGCTGGATGCTCCCAAAACGAACCGTGCAGGGTCAGGGGGCTGCGTGGGGCACCCCTGGCACACAGGTCCGGGCAGTGAAGGCATTGAAGATGTCCTGGCCAAGGGCTGCAGCTCCTCTGCTCTCTGAAGGGCTCTGGGGAGGATTTCCTGCGGCTCTCTGGGAGGGTGGGAGCTCACAGGGACGGGGCCAGGCAGAACCTCAATGAAGGGGACAAATTGTCATTGCACTGGTTGGTTATTTCTGTAGCACGGGCAACCTCTTCCACCCATAAAATGCCAACATTTGCTTCAGGAATGGTGTAGGTTCACTCAACTTTCATCTTCAACTTCAGGTTTTTTCAGAAGTTTTGTTTTTGCCAGTTTTTCTGCAGTTTTGAAATGATCTTTCTAATTTTTTTCTTTTTAAGTCTCCTGAGGGAACTGCCTCTGTGTTTGACCAGTCTGCTTTTTATGTTAAATATTTTCTTTTTCTTGTATTTTCGGTTAATCTGTGATACAATTTACTCATTTTATAAATCAATAGGATAAACTCTGTGACCATATCTGAAAGTATGAGGAGAAAGTTTAGGAGTGTGGAAATACTGAAATTGCTGGAACCACAACAGTGGAAATACATTTAGACAATCAGGCAAAAAATTAACTAGTGATTTAATGACTAAAGTCAGCCCAGATACAAAATTTGTCATTTTTTCTTTGTGGAACTGAACACAACATTTTTTCTTTGCTATGATTTCCATGGGCTTGGGCTTTTTTTTGATGAAAAATAAATGAAAAATCCCAAAGAAAATAATTCTAAATGAATAAGATCGACCCAGTTTTGTGCAGAGCTGTGCAACTGCATGTTTTGGGGGGAGTCAATTTTGCAGACACAAGGTTGGCTTCAAATTGGGCCTGAGCTTGTTTTATTCTTCCTCCTGTTGAGTTAAGCAGAAGAGCTGGAAAATATTTCAGCAAAGCAGCTTGAAATTTAACTGAGACCAAAATCAGACACATTTTGCATGGAGATTATATTGCTGTAATTGCAGACAGCAATTTAATGATTAAAAAAATTATTGTGAGTATCTGCTGTTTGTTGCTGGTGTTTACAGGAACCAACAGCCTTCAAGGACATCCAACAGACAATTCCCATCCCTGAGTGGAAACAATGAACAGAGATTTTACTCACACTGAGAATAGAAGGAGATAAAATCTGCAGAGTTTAGCATTCTTTTAATGAATCCCACTAAAATTCAGGAATGCTTCTCTTCTGCTTGCTACCTTTCAGTATCCCTCAGGGATATGTTTGATAACCCAGCCTTATGCTTTAAAGCATGATAATATTAAAATACCAAATTTATTCCTTGAAGTAAGATTCCAGACATACAAATTATGTCCAGCTACTAAGTGGAAGTAAGAACACCTTTACCTTGTAATCAGGTAGAGGATAAAGAATTATTGATGGCAACATTTCATGTTGTGCTGAGATTCCATGGAAAAAGGCAATTGCTGACCTGGCTTCCTGACGAATCCAGTAAATTACAGATGTACATTACACACATTGGAATTGTGACTTTTCTGAAATGTCTTCCACAATTTGTTCTTTGTCTCATAATTAAGTCAGAAAAATATGTTAACATTTTCAGGAAAGCACAGGCAGATCTTAGATTTAAATTGCTTTTAGATTCATCTCAACTGCTGATAGTGAAATTCAGCTGCAGCAGAAGGTGGTGCAATAATGAGCCCTAAATGTGCCCAAATAAACAGGTTGATGTTGGTCTGGGCAGATTATTCCTGTGAGGATCATGTGTGCAAGCAATTGGCCACTTTTGGTCAGGAATTGTTTAAATCCAAGGAATCTAAACCTGAGGAAAGTTCTGGGTCACTGCAGACCCACATGTGCCCTGTTAGCCCCAGTAAAAACATCACAGTTCGTGTTGTAGGAATGGAATCCAAATTGGGAATCTTGATTCACATCCCTTGCTCAGACACAAAGAAACGTAACTCCGAGCAAGAGCTTACACAGGAGGGAGAGAAAAATGAAATGTGATGTTTTGGTCCAAGTGAGTTTGTTTAAGAAAGAAAAATTGAAAAAGCATTTTTGGCAGTTAAAGTGTTATGTGGGTTTACAGCCCTTTTTGGAATATGCGAGGTTGTCACAATCAATATTGTTCTTGATCAAACTGAACCACAGACAACCTTCTGAAAAAAGAAGCAGACCCTGATCTCTGGACCAAGTAATGAAATTTGTGATGGAAAAAAGACACATCCACCTGATGTTTGTTAGTGGGGGAAATATTGACAGAAATTGTTAGCATGATGGGAAATTCAATTACTTTAAGCAGTATTTGAACATGAAGGGAACAGAAACTTGATTAGGGAAATAATTTCAGATATTCCTCTAATTCTTTCTAAATCCAAAGGGCCCTCCCCAAATCCCAAGGACCAATCACCCTCCAACTGCTACAGCTGTAAAAGAGATGCTGTGGTCAGGGGAGGAGGACACAGAAGGGCTCCTTGGAACTCCTGACTTTTCCAGGGCTTTCAGCACCTCACGCTGGGCCAGCCTTTTGTTCACACTGAAAAGCATCTCTTGAGTAATCCAGCAGGATCTAATTGCAGCCTGATGCACTTTTCCGTGTGACCAGTGGCCCCGGGGTCAGATGAACACCCTTTCCATGCAGAGAACCCCTGGAGGGGCTGCCCACCCTGTGCTCCTCTGAACCTGTTGAGGATAAGTGGGTGAAGTTGTGTTTGAAGATAATTTGGGGATGCAGAGGGAAGGAGGGAAGGAGGAGAGGCCAACTGAGCTCAGCTTTGTCCAAAGAACAGGAGATTTCTGGACTCTTTAAGTCTGGTTTCTCACATCCTCAGGGAAGGCAGTGGGACACAGGAGAGGCACCTCTTGGGCAGGGACTTGCAGCCTCCCGGAGGGATTTGGGCAGTGACTGCAGGGAGAATCAAACACAGGGCCAGGAGCTGCAGCTGCCCAAAGTCAGAAGAAACCTTTAGGTCTCCTCTAGTCCCAGCCATCCCCTGGCTGCTGCATCAGCTCTGGGTTTCCGTGGGAGCTGCCCCTGTTTCTCCAGGCCCCCGTGAAAGCCTGGGGGTGTTCTGGGAGAAAGGGGGGAACTACCTGGGCAGAACCATGGCCAGCTTGCTGAATTTAGCACCCCAGCTCTTCCCCAGTGTTAATATGGAGATCAGAGTCAATAAAACACATGGAGGCAAAATGTATGACTCCAATTTACATTAAGGAACTTAAAAGTTGTGAAATATGTGAAGAACAAACTGTTGTGAGAAAATAAGTGCCAGCCTTCCTGCAAATTTTATATCTGATTCTGCAAGCATGGGAAGTCTTCAGCGCTGTTCCTGACTTGGCTGCCAGTTTATGTGGGAGGGGAAACAGCCATTTTGCTCGAGGGAAATATTTTTTAAAAGTTCCATGATGAGAAGGGGTTTTGTTTGTTTGTTTGTTTTTGCTTTCCTGCATGAAATGAGTTTTGCAGTTGAAATTGCTGGTCCAAAGGCTGAATTGTGCCTCCATCAGCTTCAGCTGCTGTGGGACGTGTGTGCTTCTGTGTGGAGATTTTGGCAAGTTCATTTTGCCCGCATGGAGATGTGTAGACACACACACAGACATTGTCTCTGTGTTTGGAGAAATGTACACAAATTTCAGCTTTCATCTGGACTGCATTTTTGAAGAAAGTGTGTTTCAGACAATGCATTGTTCCAGTTTTATGGATTGCAAAGATAAAGCACAAAACCCCACAAATTCATGGAGGAACACAAATCTTCCAGCCCCTGCCTCTCACGAAGGGGCATTTTTGTGTCTTAAACAGGGGCAGGTTTTTTAAAAAACAACTGCCCATAAAGCATTCCCCACATTGGAGCCTTGGGAGTGAGTGGATTTCAGCACTGAGGGAACAAAATGAAGTGGGAAGTTTTTCAGATGTGCTTTAGTGGGGTTCCATCTCCTGGGAACAGGAGGAGTTTGGGAGTTTCTGCTGAAAATCTGCCTTTTTCACGTAGGTGTTGGATTGGAAGCTGAAGCTCTGAAAATCTGGCCTCGGAGGCCTATTTTTAAAATATGGTTTCTGCTTTTTCAGACACAATTTTGTGATCCCAGCTAATTAGGAGAACAGCCATGTGGTTAGACATCTGAGTGCTAGTCTTATTGCTTGGAACAATGACCATGGGAGAAAAGCTGCTCCGATGTGGTTTTGTTGTTATTTTGGTTTTTTGCTTGCAGAATAGACTGGAATCTGCTTTTCAGGCTGCACTGGGCTCCGTTTGTGCTGTTATAACAAATAAAGGAAGACTTGCTGATGGGCTCAAATAAACCTTCAATTGAAGTGACATCTCTTTTTTTCTAATGTCACTTGCTCCCTCCATATCCCCGGTGTGTTTTCAGGCCTCTGTTACAGGAGAGCTGCTGCGTGATCTTCTTCAATTTACCATTCACTCATCCAAAATCAGGAACACAAAAAGCTTTTAAAATTAAAATTCAGGTTTTGAAAGCAGTGTTAGTCAACTCTCCGGATTCACAGCTTACTTGAGGTTGACTATCACGCTTAATAAAATTTGAGGTTTATATTACAAAGTGACTCCAGGAGACCTCAAGTAGCAGAGTGAAATTAAGGATGCTAAGAAATTGTATCCTCAGTTGACCTCTGCAGAGTAGGAAGAAAGAAATCAAGGGCAAAATTTATTCTATTTTGTAGAGTTTGACTGGAAATTTGAAGGAGAAATATTCCATCCAAGCAGTGACATTGCACCGAGTACTGCAACTGCCTGGCAAACACTGATCCATCTGATGTGTGTGTGGGTTTCGTGGTGGTTGTTCAGAGAATTAGAGCCCATTGCCCATGCAGGCAAAAAATATCACAAAATAGAGCTGCAAACTCGCATGCCAAAATTAAAAAGGAAATATTGCAATTTTCTGTTGTGCTGGTTTCTCCCAGAAAGCCACTTATTATAAGCACAGAGCAGCTCTGAGGTTTTTTGCTAATTGCTGATGATCTCCCAGGTGAAGCTGTTTGTGTCACCAGCCTGGCTGTCCCCAGGTACAGCCAGGAAACCAAAACACAACCCAAGAGCTTTGGGTCAGGATTGCAGCAAAGTGAGAATCATCCCCCTGCAGGAGGCAGGTCCTCTATTGCCACAGCTGCTTTTTTGTCACCCTGTTCTTATTTCTCAGCTACACCCTGGCTAAAAATGTCCCCAGCAGTTCCTCTGTCCCATCACTGAGCTGCAATTTCCTTCCTATCCGAGTTATTCCTGGGATAGAGCAGAATCCAGTGGGGATTGAGACCTCCTGGTGCAAGGCACAGAGTAAATGCAGACCCAGATACAGCCTCTGTCACGGCAGGTCACAGATTGTCAGCAGCCCTGAGCAGGAGCAGATTCCTCCCTGGAGTCAGGGGCACCCTGTGTGGGCACAGCAGCCAGTCTGCAGTTTAAATAATGCAGAGCAGGAGCAGGGAGAGCAAAAGGCAAGAAGCAGCAATGGGCAGATGTGTGGTGGCTTTAGGAGCCACCCCAGCTGCTGTTGCAGATGAAATTCCTGATGATTTCAGGCTAGGAGCAGCCTAAACTCGAGAATCCCGTTGGTATCAGGTGTCTAAGAGAATGCAGGGTTGCACAGGAGCTCCACAAGGGCTGGTGTTGGCTCCTTTTGGGTGGAAATTCCTCCTGGAAATCGTTGTTAGATGGGCCTGGGGAGTTTGGGAGGGATTGTGGGAATGTGTCTGTGGGGAGAATGGAGAAGGGGAAGCAATCCTTGTGGTGGCTGCTGGGATCTGGATGTGGAGCTACAGCTAAAGCTGGTTTTTTTGGAGGTAATTTCCATTTAGGGTATTGCTAATATCCTGCCAGCTGGGGAGAATTGGTTCACTAAAGCCAGCACAAGATAAAGATATAATGCAGGGGAAAATGAATTTTCCCTTGGTTGCATGCACTCTTGTTGTGACACACTTAGCAATCTTCCACCTCCACTGAAATCAGTAAAAACCTTCCCTTCATTATTCCCTTCATTCTGTGCCAGAGAGTCGAGGGTCTGACTCAGACCACTTGAAAGTGAATGGGAAATTTGGGTTACATTCTGGGCCTCGTTTGAGGTTAATGACAAGTGAAGCCCATGGCTCTGAGCTGCCTTCCTTGTGCCCCCTCTCCCTGACAGGGTAAAGGTTGTTCTCCCCCTTTCCTGCGCTCCCTTCCTCTGTGAGGTGTGTCATTCCAGTTGGCTTGTATCAAAGAAATCACCAAAAAGTGAACCAGGCAGGTGTTACCTAAGAAATCACCCAAATATCTGGAGCCCCAGGGATGATCCTTGCCACACTCCCCTGGCTGTGCCCGTCCCTCTCCGTGCCACTGTCACTCCAGCTTTGCCAGCATCCGTGCTGACTGCCCACCTTGAACATCTGTATCGAGCATGTCAGCAAAGCAGGCATCAGAATTCCTTCAAAAGACAAAAATCCAACCCTCTGCGGCTTCTCCAGACTTCCTGGAGCACAGCAGACCTGTGGTGCTTTGCATCTTTGCTTTCCACAACTCAGTGATGGCTCCCTGCTGGAAATCTCTGGATATGAACCAGTAATAGAGAGCAGGGGGGACAGGTCAGATGTGCTTCCTGTGCTTCCACAGGAGACTCTTCAGGGTGGGGGAGTCTAAAGGGTGTTTGGTTATTTTCTTTGCTCCCCTTCTGCTGTGGTGGCACTGCCCTGGGTTAAATCAGACACTGAAGCAGGCACAGATGAGAACCCAGGCAGTCCCAATCAGAAAGGAGGTCATGGTCTAGAAAAACCAAAAAAATAATTAAGGATGGCACCTATTTTACAGATGGGGATTGAAACTGAGATTGAGAAACTTGCTTGAAGTTTCACAGAGCATAAATGCAGTGTACCAGGACAGAGATAAGAATTAAAGTGTCTCTGCCCTGAGTATTACAGCTCTGCTCTGCATTTCCCCCAGCATGTTGCCTTATCCCAAAACCTCCCTCTTTTCCTACTACCAGAGTCCTATCTGGGATTCCAGCATGTTGGAGATGTCTTTTCTCACAACTCAGAGTCATGTCTAAAATAAAAAATGAATCCTTCAAGATTAAATCCAGCACAGGATTTAGGTACTTAAAGGATTTAAGCAGTATTTTGATACTTAAATGCAAAGTTGAGACCAGTGAGATGCTGCCAAGATACTGCATTATCCTGGGAAGTGCCTGCATTTATTTGGTTGCTCAGTTTGTGATCTGAAAATGTTTTAGAAAGCTGAAATTTTTAATTCAAAACATTTAGTGACTGTTTATTGCTCAGCAGGATTGAATATTGCTGCCCCAATTATCTCCATGAGCACGAGCAGGGTTCACAAACTGACCTGTGGGTCTTCAGCCGGTGTTCCCAGGGCATGGCACGAGCCCTGCCAGGCCTGGGCTCAGCACAAATCCAGCACCATGGCCTTGCTTTGAATCTTGCCAGCCATGGGAAAAGGCTCCCAAAGCCTTCCCTCCCCTCCCAGAGTCCAGGATATCAGAGTTGTGGAGTTACAAACCCAGCTTGTGGCCAGGGCACTCCGACCAGCAGCTTTCCAGCCCACGGAGGGCTGGGAGAAGGGACCTGCTCCCTGCTGGAGCTGTGCAGGTAGGAAGGAAATATTCAGAGGAATTGATGAGGCAGAAGAGGGAGAAAGAACTCTAAAATGGGAAGATGCTTTTGTCACCTAGTTGTGACAATTTTCTGATGAGGATGGATTGTGGATTGCTGACCTGGCTCCCAGGACTGTTCCTAAATTTTACCTTGTGATTTCAGAAAAGGTCCCTGTAAAGTTCTAAGAGCAGACATCAGGAGCAGAATTTTTTCCTTCTGCATCCCTCAGGTCCAATTAATTTTGCATTATTCTATGTGGAGCAAAACAGCTTTTACAGGAAAGCTCCCCCTGCTCCGAACCCAAAGCACCTGGCAAATTGTTTGGGTCATCTATAGGGGATGAGAAGGGAACACCCCAAGGCACAGAGAGGAGCTGCTGCTGAATTTTAGGAACACTCTAAACACAGCCAAAGAGTCAGGGTTAGAAAGGAGACATTGTTTATTCTGCAAGGTGGAAGTTTTTCCACAAATCAAGCACAATCTCCTAGTGATCGGATTTTAACAGGCAAAGTCTGATTCCCTCGGTGGGGAGGAGGATCTCCTCACCCCTGCATTACCTCCTCCCATTCCAGCTCTCATAGCCATCAACCAAACTTGTTTGTCATCCCTCCTCTGATCTCTTTTCCACATGTCTTTTATTTTCTCTTCACCTCTTCCTTCTGATTACACTTCCTTTTCTTTTCTCTGGAAACATCAGCATCCTCTGTCAGAGTGAACAGACCCCAGTCTCCCCTGCCCTGGGGATGTGCTACCAGAACCTCAGTGCTCCTGTCCCACCCCGCACTTTCCAGAGAACCCCGGGATATGCTGAGCAGGGAGAGACCCCCAAGGATCCAGGAGCCCAACTCCTGCCAGTGCAGAGCCTTTTGTGTGACAGGGACCAAGGAGCAGCTCCCAGACCGGGTACCAGCTTTGGGAAACACCACCCAAAGTGAGGTGCCCGGAACACGAGGCTGAAGGGCCAGGGCTGGCCTGGAGCCTTTCCCAGGGGTGTCCTCAGCCTGACCTGCTGGGGACATCGTGTCCTCCCCCAAAGCACAGGTGCCACACGCCCAGGAGATGCTGCAGAGCCGCCTCAGCGGAGGGAGCAGAGGTTTGTGTCTCTTCCTGCCTTGTTCGCAGCTCTTTGACGTAACGTGAAGCGCTTTGCCAGTTGCGGTTTTGCGAGAACAGATTGGTAAACTCTGACTTGTTGCATCAGCCTGACAGCTGACTTCCCACACAGCCCGGTGTGTGCAGTCCCGTGGGGCCACAGCCCGGCCGTGATTCAGCTGCTCCTCAGGTCCAGCACCCCACCGGCCCAGGAGCTGCTGCAGCCACCCTCAGCGTGGCTGGGAGGTCCTCTGACGCTCTTTGGACGCACTGTAAAACAGCTCTTTGTCCTCTCTGTTGCTGGGAAGTCAAAAGAATATGCTTTGTTTGAGATTTTTCCAGAGGAAAAAAAAAAAAAAAGGTTTCAGAATACCAAAGCTTCAAATAGGAGCTGATGGCTCCAGTCTGGGCACAGACAATTGAGTTTGAGGGAATTTATAGCAAGCCTATCCTTAATGTGTCCCAGGAATGACTTGATTTGCTTCTTCTATTCCCTTGCAGAAGAAACTGTGGGGATACAAATTTAATACAGTCTAGGAGCTTGTGTTACAGTTTACTGTGTCCTTGGACAGCTGTAAATCCTCCTCTGATGTATTTGCTTAATATTTAGGCTTAACATGTTTTAACCACAAATCAGGCTGCAATAATGAACTTGGAACCTGTCCAAGCCTTATCCCAGAGTCCCCACAAACAGCTCCAGTCCCAGAGGTGAAATGATGGTGATCTACCTGTGAATATCCCCAATCCCCCTCATTTTGTTACATGTGCTGAGAGTAACAAGGCCCACTAAATCAGGAGCCTGATCCTCGGCTAAAACAGGGATTTACATTCTCCTGTGCTGATTTACACCAGTGGAGGAGCTGATTGCACCATGAACAAATAGAGTGTTTTGATCTACCCATCGATCCACAGCTCAGCTAATGAAACTTTGCAGCCCTTAAAATGTCCTGGCTCCAACTTGAATGTCTCCTGCATCTGGATTTTCTCTCATCAGCACTTCAGGGCTGGTACTGCATTAAAAACTGCACACACGACTACAGTTAAGCTTTTCAATAATGAAGTCACTTTATTTATTGAGAAATGTCATCACAGGATACATGATTCTTGGCAGGGCAGCTCCTGAGCAGGAAGCCTGCAGTTCCAAAGGTATGCAGGAACGTGGAGAAGGGCATATTGTTTGCCTTCTTTTTATGACAGGAAGGATATGGTTTGGTTGTGTTTTTGATGAGTTTATTTCATTGTACACAGAGATTTTCCTAGACTCTAAGTCAAAACTTGACAAATAGTTTTACCCCTCCTGTTACGTGGGTGTGGGGAGTGACTCTCTCTGTGTTTTGCACTGATGGTTTGCAGACCCTACACAAAGGTTTTTATCCCTCGGGCCTCTTGGGCCAGCAGAGTTGGCACAGACATGGGCATGGAGACTTCAAATAATTCCTGGGGTTAATAAACCCTGCTCTAAGATGTGTATGAGAAGCATTCTGGTGAATTGATATCATTGCTTTTTAAATTTTAGTCTATAATCTTAGGTTTTTATTTGAAAAAAAAAACCACAACAATTTACAAATAAACCCACAGACAAAATGAACTAGCTAAAGACATTGATGATTTCTGCTTCCTATGGCTATTTGATTGCCTAATTACAGTCATTTTGAACTGATTGCATGCTCTTTTAATTTATTTCCCAGCATTTGGCTGTAAGGAAAGACCTAATGCAGGGTGTGTTTTACAGAGGAGAGCCAGACTTCCTGAAAACAAATGTTCACTCCTTTCTAAGTGAGGAACTCTTGCTCAGAAGACAGGAATGAACTTAGAGCCGATGCCTGCTTTGTCTGTCAGGTAGAAAATGGAAGGTTTTGAATAAAAGCAAGTTTGGGAGGCGCTGTGGTTGGGCTGAGCCCTGGCTGGGCAGCTCGAGCTCTGCTCTCCTGGCTGCCTCCCTGGCCCCAGCCTGCCCATGCCAGCTCTCTGCCTCTGCCCCAGCCCGTGGGCACTCCAGAAACACAGAAACGGGAGTGAAAGGGAGCAAGCTGCCTTGTTTTGAACCTGCAGAGGCATTTCTTCCAGCTCCAGGTTGAACTGGGGCTCAGGCCAGCTCTTCCCTCCCTCTGGTGCTGTTGTTTCTCTGGGGCACCATTAGAGCAAACTCCTCCCCAAGCACCTCTGACTTCCTCAGTGCCCTTCTTAATTGCTTTCTGCTGAATCATCTTCATTAATCCAACGTTACATGGTGCAAAAATGGGACCCAAATGCTTGCCATCAGTTTTCTTTCAGGACCTAAATTTTCCGATAATTTTATCATTGACTTTTTAAAATCTTTGAGACAAAACACTTGTTCCGTACCAAAGGACCACAACTGCTCTCAGAGGCATTGTGTATTCTGAGAAAAATGCAGTTATCAATCCAAAATACAATTAGAATTACTTTACCAGGTTATGTCAGGTTGTGAAAACAGTATCAGGAGAGGGAAAGAAAAATAAATAAGACTGCTGTGTTTTGTTAACTCTGCGGTGCTGGGCGTTTATTCCGGCTGGATGGACGGGGGAGGCAGGGCTTTGTTATCAGTGGGTTCAGGGCTGCCTTTCAGTGGGGCCTGCAATTGCTGGACAAAAATTTAGGGTGATCTCAGAAGGAGTAAAATGTACAAAATAACTGCCACAAACAATCAGCCAGTACCAAGAGTTCCATTCAGAATGCTGACCACAACTTAAAGGTGGTTAAAAGTCTCTTTTTGCTGCATCGTTGCCACAAACTTTTCTGACAAATCCTTGTAAAGTCTCTCAGGTGCACGAGGAGAGCTGGGGTCAGATAAAGAGTCATTATTGCAGAATTTGTGGCAGATGTCCATAGTCTTGTTTGTAAGATCCACTGGGGCTCCAGTTCTGGTGAGGGGTGTGCTGGGCTGGGTGTTGCATGAGTACCAACAAAACCAGTGCCTGTGACCCCTCAGCTTTACAACCAAACAGGCAGGAATGACTGAACTCTGGGAATTCCAGAACAGCTTTAATTTCACTTACAGATGGTCCAGCTGATGATGTCACACAAATGTTTGCTCAGGCCTTTCTTTTAGAGGGTTTTACCTAAAATGATGTGGCTACAAAAAGCACAAAAGTCTTTTAGCTCTGATATATTTTTTGTAATGAGGGCTGATCCTGAAGAGCCTTGGCTTTGCTAGAGGAAGAGCTTCATTTAAAAACTACTTTTCCTCCAAGAAATCTCTGCAGAATTGGGTCTGATGATAGCAATAAAAATTGTTTCTGCAAAATGGTTTTGAGAGCATTTCTATTGTTTACTCTAACAAAGAGCCTCTGGAGACTGTGACCTTTGATTTCAGAAGTTTTGTGACTAATCCCTTCTTACAGACAACTTTTTTTTTCATCACAAACTTCAAGGAAATGCTTGACTGAGACAGGATTTGAGCCTAAACTTCCCAAAGTTTCAGTTTTGGCCTTGTACCAGTAATTATAGGACTGTAAATTGGTTTCATAAGCTTAAGCTGTTGTGTTGGTACGAACTTAGGGCAAAAAACTTCCATTTGTTTGGGTCTCCTCAGCAGCTCACCTTGCTCAGAGGCTGAAATGCTGAAAATTATTTTTAAAAACCCCTAAAATGAATAACAACAACCATTATTTTCCTGACAGTGACGTTGTGAAGTGCAAAAGACCAAATTCTGCTGTGGAACCCATCTGGATTCCTCTGTGGTGCTGCATTTACCAGCCTAAAGCATGTGTTGTTAATTCAGAGTGTCTTAAGTCCCAGCCTCACATCTATTAAGTTTAAGCTCAGCAGGAAAACATGAAAAAGCACTCTCATATTAATCAGCAGTGCCAGAAATAAACCTGGATATCAGGAATTGAAACCTCACACTGCTCAGATGAATGCTGCAGCCTCCAACATACAGCAGGGCAGCGTGTTTCTGCCCTGGGAAGGATGGATGTCAGGAAAAGGGAAAATACTAAAGAAATGCATTTACTTAAAACACTCAGCCTTGCAAGAGCACTCCATAAAATGCACATAAAAAGGTATTTTTTCGCCCACAATTTAGGCAAACAGAATTTTTAGTTAGATATTATCACCTGGAGAGAGCCCAATAATAAGTAATTTAGTCTGGAGAGGGGTTCTGTACATTTCTGATTAATATTTACAAAAGGCTTTGTGTATTTTTGCTCGAGCGCTAATGAGGCAGCAGCTCAAGTTTAACAAAAAGGACACTGTAGATTGAAATATGGTATTGTGCCCATCAAAGTCTGCCTCCTCTCTGCTTGGCTTATGATGAATGCTGTTCTTTAATAGCAGGCTGGGGTTCCTGAAAAACTTATTACAGAGACTAAGAGAGAAGCCAAGAATGAAGGAATGCCTGACTGGCAGCAATCAATCACTCCCTTTTAAAGATGAACTGATCCTTCTTTTTTTAAAGTAACACTTCATAAAAAGGGCTCAAACATAAATATGCAAAGCATTAGAGCAATTACATCCTGCATGATCCCTGCAGTATTTCTGGTGCATGGCTTCACTTTGCTCTGGTGAGATAATGAATGCAGGAAAATGGCAAATCTCTCTAAAAGAAGACTGATATTTAGAGAAAAGTTCTTGCTGAAGAGTGTTAATTATCTGGAGCAGGGAAGTGAGATTATTTAGATTCCTTTTAAAAACATGTCTCTACATAGGCTCTATTTTAATGAAGCCTTCTTTTCTTCTTTTTTAATAAATATTTTGATAAATAATTTTTATATATTGTAAGAAAAGGCAAATACACATAACCTATATATAGAAATGGACAAGGGACTGATCTGTTTAGTGGCCATCATATGTAAATATGCTCATTTTTAAGTGCCTAATTTGCATATGCACTTTCTGCAACTGTCTGCAATCCCAACGTTTGACATGCAAATTCAGCCTGCAAACAAACACGGCTCCGAGAAGTCGAGTTCCCTGTATGGAGTGCAGAAATTTTTCTCTTTCTTTAACACATAATCCTCGACCAGCAAGTTCCAGGCCTTTATTCAATGCTTAACAACCCAATTCCCAGGACACAATGTACTTTTAATTCAACATGGGAGGGTTGGAAACACAAACTGATGGAGAAAAAAATATTTTTTTTTTTTCCAATCACCACAAAAACTTCGCTCTGCACAGCAAAAGCAGAGAGTTAATTTAAGAGGTGCAGCCCAGATATTGCATCCAGGTACCAGGAATTTTTAATGACTTGTTACTTTTACCTTGTTCAGAGAATAAACTTTCTGTTCCTAAGGGTCTTTTAAAAACTCCTTTTTAAAAGAGTGCTAAGAATGGCTGGACAGTTGCTGTCAGGTGTAATGGATGGTAAATTATAAAATGTTAATGAACTAGTAACTATAGAATCTGAAATTAGCTGCAAACAGGGTTGTTTAACATGGTGCAGTTGAAAAGCACGAGCATGGAAACAGCAAAATGTCAGTAGTGAAATACCTGGTGGGTATTTGAGACCTCCAGTGGGCTCAGGCTCTGTGTAAACACTGTCAGGAGAGGAGAATCAGCTCAGGTTTGTGGAGTTCAGTGAAAGTCAGAAATATTTTCTTCCTTTCAGAATAGGAAAATGACATTTGGTGCAAACGGAGGTTCTTTCCCCGAGCAGAGACAGTGTGGGTTACTCATAAAAGCATAATGGCTTTCATTCAGAGGTGCCATATGGCTGCTTATAAGATTTCTGCACAGCACTTGCTGTAGCAGTAACTAAACAAATGGCACTATAGTACAATATAATACCTGTCAAGAGCAGTGATAAAGAATGTTTTATTTCTCTGCTCTCTGTCCTCTTTTCTCCCTTCCTCCTTGGGAGCAGCTGCCTGTGTGAGCAGCACCCACTAGATGGTACTGCCAGGCTTCTCCGAGCTGTCACTTCTGCTCAGCCTCCCTGGCCTGTGCCTGGGGCTGCCATCCCTGCAGTCATCCCAGCATCCATCCCTTCAACCATCCACCCCAACATCCATCCCTTCAGCCGTCCCAAAATCCACACCAACATCCAACCCAACATCCATCCCTTCAGCCGTCCCAAAATCCACACCAACATCCA
>VYXF01010425.1:1450-20876 GCA_013397295.1 Polioptila caerulea | reverse complement strand
AGAAGTTTTACCTGATGAGCTTTACCAAACAGAGTGAATTCTTGTGGTGTGGCAGCTGGAGAGGACAAAGATGTGAGCAGAGAACAGGTTCTGAGTGTGTGCCTTCCCTCACATGTGAATGCAGAGAGAGATGCAGCCCTGAATCTGTTATCGTGCACAGATGCAGCTTCTCATTTCCAAATGTCTCCCGCAGTGGGTAACAGTAGCTTGCTGGTATATTTATGCTTTTATTATTTACTGAAGCTTTCCGTGGGACATAATTCTAAATTATCCTTCTGTGGTTTATTAGAGTCTATAGGATTTTATTCATCAACCCAGCAAGGCATTAGAAAATACAAAAAATGTTTGTTGTGTTTGTTGTGGTGTGAATAGATCAAGTTGGACTTGAGATAGAGAGAAGTTGTGTTGCAGAGGTAAAGCAGCACCAGGAGAGCCCTTTATGCTCTGGAGCTGTGGGAAGAGGCACGAAAGGGTGAAACTCTGGTAGCACTCCTCCACTCCCTGCAAGGCCCTTTTACTGCCCGGGCAGAATTCACATCTCTCCCTCTCAATAAATGAGATAACATTCATGGCAAAGCTTCCTGTCCTTCCCACCGGCTGATGGTGTGATAAGGGCAATGCTGGAAGCCCAGAGCCAGGGCAGAGCTGGGGTTGTGCAGACACCTGTGCCCTGCTCCCCTCCCACAGCAGAGCCCAAACACTGCAAACCCTGCGCCCTCTGGGACCGAAGGCAGCCCAAGGGTTCCATCCAGCACGTGTGAAACCAGCGAGGAGTTAACCTTCGTGTGCTACAGGAGGGGCTGGGAGTGCATCAGGAACAGAGACATCAGCACAGGAGCAATTTCCAAGCTGAAATTCTGCCTGCGGCCTCGGGCCCGGCGGAGGGAGAGCATCCCTGCTGTGCCCTGGACACAACCGTGTCCATTCCCAGGGACACAACCCCGGCACGGAATGCTGCTGGCATCTGACTCAGGAAAGATAACACAGAACTGCTTCTGGTGTTCAGCTAATGACAGAAGCACAAGTGCCTCGAGTGCTGCAGAAGATCGTGTTCTCAGCCTAATCAGGAGTGGGAGGGCTTGAAATCCCCAACTGGTAATTTTAGCCCGACTTGCAGAATCAGGGAGATATTTTAGATGAACACATGTGGACTCCAGGCTTAGCATTTTTGAAGTTTCATCTACCACAAACAACAAAAGGCACCTCAGAAACACAGGGGAAGCAAAAGTGGATGGTCTGATATTCATCACCCCACCACTAAAGCCTCCCAAGGCCCAAAATTGCAGATAGCATAAGAGGGAGACTCAGAGCAAGAGATGCAGGATAAAGAATAGTGCAGCACTCTCCAAATGATGGATTAATTTCTCAGCATAGCTAAAATTGTTATAACCTCAGTTTCATGAGTCAGCAAGTCTGATAACATTAATATATAGTATAAAAAGGTAAGGCAACACCTGGGGATTTTTATTCAACTCAGCTAAATTTGGATATGGAACCTGCTTTTCATAATTAGAAATTTGGTTCAGTTACCACTAACCAGGTGTGTGTTTAAATAAAAGGATCTGATCCTTGAAGGGATTAAGGGCACCTTTATCCCACCATAATAGTAGAAGTGAGCTCAAAATCAAAAAGCCTAAATTTAAATCCCCTTAATAATAGCAATACAGTACAAAGCATAAATGCAAATCAATATAAATATCTTTTTCCTTTCTCTACTTGAGATAAAGTTAATATTAAAGCTTACTTTCCTTCCATATTTATGCAAATAACCTTACCTAAAAACAGCATCAATTTTATTTCATTAAAAAGGTCAAGAAAAAAAGAAGTTCCTTTTATTTTCAATTCAGAACTCATTGCCTGAGATCTTGATTCAATAAATGAATCTGTTCTGTTAATTATTGATACTGAGATTGTTGAATCGGTGTCTAAAACAAAGGATTCAGGTCTGCAGTTCACAGAGGAATCAGTAACAGGAAATTTCTCTCCCATTATGCATATTAGCAGCCACAGCTGGGTCAGCAGATGGATGTGTTCTGTAGGCGTTTTTCCCCATAAAACATTTGTGGAACAAAAAAAAAAATATAAATGTTTGAAGCAGGGTGGACTTTACCGGAACAGATCAGAACAGACCCTTTTCCTTCTTGCTTTTTAAAAATATGGCTCTACCTGTGTGCCAGCAGTTCCCACAGCTCCTCTGCCTCCTGCCACTCCCCAGCCCAGGCACTTTTCCAGGAGTTCCTGAAATCCTTGGTCACACCACTGACACCAAGGGGTCTCCCCTGCAGCAGGAATTTTTTTTGCAGCAGGGTTTAGGATTGCTGCTTTTTGCAGCAGAGTTTAAGGTTGGAGTGCCAGCTTTTCCTTCTGCTGGCAAAAAGAAAGGATGGTTGCTGTTAGTGTGGATCCTTGCTGATGGGAATCAGTCCATAGGTTCCAACCTTTGGGGCACTCACACTTTCTGTGGCACCTGGCCAGCAGAAAGCCAAAGCCCAGCAGTCCCTACACACAATCCTGTTCAGTGGAGCACGTGGAACTGCCAAAAAATACATGGAAATCCAAATCCATGCGTTCTGCCAAGATTCAGAGTCCTCACACCGACAGAGCAGCATCCCTGCAACTGCAGTGCCCTCACTGCTGCTGCCTCAGGGCCTTCCCCACCACATCAGCCCCAAGGGATCGTTTTCACCAGAAACCCCCAACCCAGAGCTGGGGACTTCCCTTCCACCCCCACACAGGGCAGGCAGCTCAGGGCATTAACCAGGGGATGCTCCTGCCTGGCTTTGGAGAGGCTGACAGCATAATTAGCAGGGATGAGCAAACAGGTTTTGCCTAATTTTGAACCTGCTCAAATGACCCAGTTTTGAAATTTAGCCTTGAATTTGCAACTTGCTGCATTTATGGTGCCTGTGTAATTACACTGTAATTATACATTTCCACACTTGCCATAACATCACAAGGACTAATTAGATTGGGGGAAATTTTATCCTGACTTGCACTGACTGGTAAAATACTCTCAAATAATTGATCCTATTGGTTGAGTCAGTCTAAAAAGTGTTGGAAATTAGCCCACGTGAACATAACTTGAGTTGCAGAGGATAAGAGATGAAAAAGGGATTCCCCGGGTAGGGTTTAAAACATTTGCCAATTATTTATTTCAGATATTTGTTACTTTAATGGAAGTCTCAGTTCTGAACCCTTTGAACATATTATTTGTTATTGATTTCCCTGGATTGCATCAGATTTCCAATACTGGGAGGGAATTGGTCCAGAGTGTGATGATGTTCATGCAATTGCTGAATGCAGGGAGCTGTGTTTGTCTTTACTGTCCTTTACTGGGAAAGTTTGGTTTTTATGAGTTAATTTTGTTCTAGACAACTGTCTATTAAATACAAGTTATGAACAAGTGCTGTTTATGGACAAACTCATTTGGAAAGCTGCATGTTGAAAGGTTTTAACTACAATATTCTTTCAGAATGAGGTTTTTAACTGATGAGTGACTTGTTGCTATGCGCTGCTGCTCAGTAATATAATGTTTTTCTCCTAATGTGCACTTTGGTTATGTTCATTGGATTTCTTCTGCAGACAAAAGTCTCAGAAAAAGACATACATCCACAGCATCAATACAGTGTGTTAAACATCTTTTACAGAAAAAAATATAACTGCATTATAGTTTAAGTGCCAATATACTGCAGACCCAAAGAAATAATTTTTATTGGTAGAAATAGGTTTTTTATGTTGCAGTAATCATTTTGGTCCTTATGCTAGGGGACATGAGCAAAAGGAAGATTCCTGTCTTGGTAGAAAACAGAATAATCTAAAAGGATTTTTTTTCTTCTCCATCAGCAAAGAGATTGGTGACAGTAAGACTCAAAAATGTGTCATTTCTGACCAAGGTGTCATCGGGAAAAATGTGTCAGCTTCTGGTCCCCAGCACACAGAAAGGAAGGGGAGGTGGGTCCAGAAGAGGCAGAAATGTGGTGGAGGCAGCAGGAATGGGACAGGGTCACCATCAAGTGCAAGTTCTGAATGGGGTGTCCCACATCCCTGATGAGTTCTGTAACGCTCCAGGCAGGACAAACTTCATCAGACTCCCATGGAGTCTAAAGGAAAGCTGCAACTCTTGGCCTGGAGAGAAGGGGATCATCTGAATGCCCCATTCTCTGAGGTGGGAGCTGCTACCTCCACTTTCAAAGCATTCTGTGAGGATTGGATCGCCTCCCTCTCAGGGCAGCTTGCCACCGAGGCTGTGAGGGATCTGCTGAAGTTCTGGGGAACCAGAGCCACTTACAGTCCCCTGTGATTATTGAAACCTTTGTCCCTCTCCTTGGCAGGGCTGTGAGCTGAGGGGCAGCCCCCAGACCTTGTCTTTGCTCAAACAGGTGCAGTCACAGAAATCTTCCAACCTCCCGTTTCAATAGAGAAACTCAAAATCACTTGCAAGTTGTTTTCCATCTGAAAATTCCCATTCCACCTCCAGGGCACTGCAGATGTACCTGGTGGCCCCCACAGAGCTCCTGCTGGCCCACAGCAAGTCTGGGATTTGTCCCTTGGCTTGTCACCCCGAGCTTGGTGTGACGTGGAGGACAGAGCTGTGGCAATGCCATCGCTGGTCCCCCAGTGAGCACTCAGGGGCCCTGTGGGTTTGCAGGGACAGAGCTTGGGAGGTTCTCTGAAACCCTTCAGTTGTGGCAAACTGAAATTGTATCACAGGCACGGCTGAATGAAAGGAGCCTGAGGGATCATTAGTATCCTTCCATCACTTCCTCATTAGTTCTTAGATAGTGTTTTAATGACAGCTTGAGAGGTTCAGCATCCTGCCCTCTTACTATTTATGATCCCCACAGTGCTAATGTGCACTTAATGAGAAATTCTTGTCTTGCTTGTAAATCCTGTAGCCAGCATTCAATTTATTGACAGATGTTTGCTTGGGCCTCTTTAAAATTACTTCATAAATCTTCCAGGATAAAAGGCCTCAAGTTTGGTTATTAAGACAGGCCCTTGTTGACAGTTTCATATTTAACTGTTTGGAACTGGACTGTCAGGGCTGTAATGGAGTGCACGGTGGAAGGTTTGCATTCTTCGGGCTCATTTACCATGTTTTCTGCACCTATCAGGTTTTTTCTTTTTGAAGTGTGTTGACTGTCCCTTATAATCCCTTTAGTTAACTTCCCTGTGACCTCTTTGTGCACCACACTTACTCATTTAGCATATCAGCGTGTCAGCTGTGATGAAGTGTTTATGCTGATATGAGCTGAGGGCTGAGCAAGCGCTGCATGCCAGAACCTCCTGGCTGAAATGCTGATAGGAACTGAGGGCTGAGCTTGCACTTCGTGCTGGAGCCCACTGGACATGTCACAGACAGCCACAAGTTTGCTGCCTCCTGCTCCCACCCTCCCATTTTATTATTTTCTCCTCTAGTTCTGGGGTTAAACCTTGTAGAATCTGAGGGAGGCCTTTTCCCAGCAGGTCAAGGCAACTGGGATTGGGAAAGAAAACCCTGTAGCCCTTGAAATGCGTTCTGAGCTAATTCCTTTCTCCCTGGGCTCCCCAGTGCTGTGATCACATCTGTAGGAATCAGGATCTTTAATCCCTCGGCCCTGCTTTTCTCAGGAGCTGCTGTTGCATCCCTGTAGCTCTGTTTGCTCTGTTGCTCTGAGGAACGAGGACCAGGCAGGAGTTTTCTGCTTCTCTCAGAGTCTCACAAAGCTTTTCCAAATGCACCTTTGAGTGACATATATTAGAGAGGTCTGGTCCAAATGCTGCATTTAGAGTGTGCAATGACAGCTTTTCAGGCCATTATTTTAGAAAAGACTTTTTTTGTCCTCATAGTGAACAGAAAAGATTAAAAATTTAGAGAGCTGCTAGAAGATTGGGATAATTCAAATAGCTATTAAACCCATGACATCAGCCAAATTCACTCCACTTAAGTCCGTCAAAAACCATTCAGATCAGACATTGGACGGTAATGAGCATCTCAGCTAAAAATAAAATGTTTGGGCTTTTTTTTTGCTTACTTGGTGGTGCCATGTTATATTACATTGCTTGAGGAGTGTCACATCACATTGCGTGGCTTCTGTGGGATCCTCTGCTGACATGACATAACGCTTTTTATACTTACAGAATATTTTTGATGGGATCCTTGCCATTCAGTTACTTTTGTTTAGTCATTAATTTTGGTAAAATTCACAAATCTAAGCATTAATTCAACGGAAAGAGAAATTAGTTATCTGCAAGTGGAGGCAGCTGATTCCCTGTATGTTCATGAGCATGAGGAGACTGGACTTGAGCAGGCTTTAAAGGCAGCTGAGGTCCAGCCAGTGCTCACCTGAGGGGCTCATCAGGGCATGAATGATCCTGGTGGATGTGTGCGAGGATGAAGGGAATCCATCCCTGTGCTTCTCCAAGGGAACAGACCCCACAGAATTCTGCATTCTCATCTCGCAGCTCAGAGGAACTCAAAACCATATTAAGCAGGAAAGGGCACCAAAGGCAGGAAGCACTGAGATAAAGCAGTAAAGAGGAAGAAAAAGCTGGTGAAGTTATTTTTTAGCAATTTTGCTTGTTTATCTGAGACCAGGGAATGTTAAAGGCCGGGCAGGCACCCACCAGAGTGAATACAGCCAGTGTAAAGGGTAGGATGCTGCTTCAGATTTCAACCAGCACCATTTGTGTGAGCTGCTGTGTCCTCCTGGAAGTTCAAGGAGGATCAGAAATGTAAGGCCCTAATGCCAGCAGTGATGTGGGGGCATTTACGGGTTCTGGAATGGCTGGAAACAGGATGACACTGACTGGGATAGGGACAAACCTGAAAACCCCATTGCTCTACCACCATCCTCTTCAGTCTGGTGAGGCTTAGAGTTCCACATTCCACGTATTCATGGTATTCCACAGCAGCTGGAAGTGCTGAGACTCAAGGGGGACAAAGAGCAGGGAAGCACAATTACTGGGGATAAGGAGAGCTGGGAAGCAGAGAAGGAGCAAGCAGGCCCCCCATGTTCCTGCCATTTGTCATCGATGGTGAGGGCTCGTCTCAGGTGCTGGCACTGCAGTGGATGACAGCAAACACGTCTCACTAAATGGCTTTGTCCCAACATGCTGCAAGGGACATGTGAAGAAATGACTGTTTTGCAAAATTTTGATGTGTGTGAAGTGTCCTTATGAATAGCTTGGTTCTGCTCCCAGCTGGATTCAGTGGCCTCATCCCTGTTGGGGTGGGGAGGAACAGGATTGCACCCTGAAGGATTTGTGCTTAGCTGTTACTTCAAGAACAGATTTGCCAAAGAAATGCTCAGAGGAGAGAACAGAGTGTTCCAGCACACACAGGTAGAAGATGGTATTTCAAACTGAGCACACTGGGCAATCTTTGCTCATGATTCATCAGTCAAAACACGTCAATTTTATCCCAGAACAGCTAAAAAAAAATCTGCAACTACTTGACAAGTACATTTTTGGTGCAGGTCCCAGTTCTTTCCCAGTTGGCCCATTGGCTTGTCTGTCAGCCTCTCTTGCACATTGTGGAAAATTAACTCTGTGGCGTGTTCCATTTGCTGTTGTCCTGTTTTTCTCCAGTAACTCCATTACTTTAGATCCTCAAAGGTTAAAAAGAGCAGTCTGGCAGCAAATTCTCACTAAAAGGCCATGGCAAGTGGGCGTTTAAATTCCCCAAGTGCTTTTAGAAACCTTTCCTTCAAAAGTTTGCTTTTTGGGTTTGTTTCACGTTCTGTTGTAAGGCTCCAGCATCTTCTCTCTCTCTTGCTTGGTTTGGTAAATTTTATCTGCTGGCTCAGGATCTGTTTCATTTTTGGTCTCTCTGGAACATAATATTTTTTTAATTGTCATTACAAATTTCAGACTTTTTCTACATGGGGTTATAATTCTGCCTCAACAGATTCACAGTTTTGATCAAAGCTTAAAATATCCTTGGCTAGAACTATCCTGATGCAACAATATTGACATTACAGAATGTTTTTTTCTTGGCATTATCCTAGTTATTCTTTTTTTCTAATGTACACTGTTCTGTAGTGGGTTTTCAGGATATTCTTCAGTGCTAGCAGAAGCCCCTTGTTAAATTTACAAAGTGTTCTGTATTCCCTCCTGAAGGATATTTTAATTTTCTCTCCTAATGGAGAAGGATAGCAGCGGAAATTCTACTTGTGAGTTATCTTTCTTGGTGAAAAACTGCATCTGTTTTGAGCTGAGCAGTGCCTGTGCAAGCCAGAAAGTCGCACTCAGCCGTATCCTCAGGAAACAGAATAAGAAAAGCAACTTTGCCCCAGGTGCTCTCCTTCAGCCCCAGTCCCAGCGTGCAGCCGTGGTCCTTGTGTGAGCAGGGTGAGCACGGAGCACGCAGGGATGGATCCGTGCAGGGAGTGCTCGGGCACCTCACAGCCCTGCAGTTCCCTGTCCTTCATCCCTGTGGCTCCAGGGCTTTGTTCCCGTGCTCCCAGGGGGGTTTGCAGTTGGCTGGTGGAGTTTCAGGTCAAGGCACGCAGAGGCTGCCCTGGCCTGTGCACCAGTGAGCCCAGCACGTTGTGTTGTCCGTGCTGGAGTGGTGGAGTGGGCTGTGCTGGTTGTTCTCTCCTCCATCCCACCTTTACACAGGGGCTGCTGTTGCTGCTCTGTCTGTCCTGCAGAGATAGGAAAACACACCCCAAACTAAGAGCGAGATCTTTATTTTAATTTGTCAGTAGCTCCTCGGACTCTCACCAAACTCTTCCCTATTTCCTCTGGCTGGAATATCTGTTGGGCAAGTAACTGGAGAAATTTCACTGTGTCACATCCTCAGTCACTGCTCACAGGAGTGATCATCTCTTGTACCCATAGAGGAGTTGGGTTTGTGCATTGACATCACAGGTGGAATTCATAGGTTGAGCTGCCTGATGATTCCTATCTTTCCCTTTTCCATAGGAATCCTATTCTTAATTTATAGAAAGACAAAAATCTGTCCATGCAATGAAAATGTGCTGTGATCTATTGGGCTACCATTGATGGATGATGAAAGGCTTGATATTAATGCCCTGAATATGTATAATCCTGAGCCAGCCATGGTGTAGGGTCAGCAATCATTCACTTCCTTTGATACATTTCCTCACACCGATTTAACACAGAGCATAAAACCCTACTGGAGCCCGTGTAGAGCCTCGAGAGTGGTGGAAAATCTGAGGAATTTGCTCCAAAGTTCTCCCTAGGCTATTGCTGCTGATAATCAGCATCTAAAATGTGATGAAATTTCTTTTGTTAACTTTGCCTGCATACTTAGTTGTATTTCACATCACTTTGGACTCCTGATTAGTTTTTTGTACACACAACTGTACACATCAAATTCAATAAATGTGCAGGAAAGGCAGCATTATCACCCAGCTCCTTTTGAAAATGCAGCCTCCAGGGATATATTTCCATTGCAGCGTGTGGAGATTTTGTCACATGACATACGTTAATCTTTTCAGAACCCTACAGCTGAATCCCAGGCAATGCTCTAGAAATGTGTCCCTGCACTTCCACAAAGACAAACCAGAATCTTTCCTGGGGTCTGATATTTCTACCTGCGTTGTATAGAGCCTGTTTACCTGGGAAGAGTTTGTAAATAAGGACAAGTTCTGTGCCTAAGGGCGGAAGAAGGGCTCGTTTGTCTTTGTCTCAGGGGACCATGGCATTGTGTTTGCTCTGTAACAAAATCCGGAAAAGCCTTTGGGACACAGTCCCACAGCTGGCTGTGCAGAGCAAGGGGGAATTTTGCAGTCCCAGCAATGGTGGGGAGTTATCTGCAGAAATCTCCCCTCTCAGGGCTTAGGGGCTGTCACTCTGTCCGTGTGCACTGTCCCATTTCTCTCCTCCTCGAGCAGTCCTCAGGAGAGTCGCCTTTCTCAGGACTGAGAAATATTCTTTAATTACTCAGCCACCACTTGGGCTCCCATTTCCTCTCCAGCTGCTCTGGAGAGGGAGAGTGGCAGGACTTAATTCTCTTATCAAGAAGGGCATCACAGGGTAAAAACTTCTGCACAGTTTTTGTCAGAGCTCTGAGCTTATTGTCTGTCTGCTTGGCAGAGAAAAAGTGGCTGCGTGTCTCAGGCAGCCTAAGTGATTTGCCTGCAAAAAAAATTCCTTGTGAAAACATGAGTGACTTTAAAAGAAGCTTAAGGAAGACCTGTCTGACAGAAAATGGGTTCAGAATTAAATTTCCCCATTTCTCAAGTGTTCTTAAAGCCAAGGTTTTGGTTCAGTTCCATCCCTGAGAGAAATTAAATCAAACGTAATTGTGGATACGTCTAATCTGGGCTCCAACTGCAGCTCCAGGAAAGTTGTCCAAGCTGATTTCCCAGGCTGGGAGGGTGCTGGGGTGGATCTCTGGAGTGACATCAGTGCAGGTACGGCTGGAAGAGCAGAATTTGCACCTTTGGGTGGTGGTTTAAACACACTCAAGTCACAAACTGCAGAGCTGCTCAGACAGCTGCAGCCCTCGCTCTGCACATTGCAGCTGCTACTGAAAAACTACTGGTTCCTCTCTCCTGCCTCCCTTTCTCCTCCAGGCAAGGGCCCCTGAACAGCCTCATGACAATGTCCTGGTCAGCTCTTTTCTGTTTAAAAAAAAAAAAACAACCAAAAAACCAACAAACTTGATTTCCTGTTCTGGTGAGCCATATATCACTGACGCTCCCATCTGTGCCGTTTGTCTGTGACAGAATGACAGGTGTCATTTATCATTGGAGCTTGAGGAAGCTGTGGGAAGAGGGATTGAAATTTTTTCTGGAAGCAGTCAGTGTCTACAGACTGCCAGATCATTAAAAAGGGGGCTTTCCAAAGAAAGCTGTGTGTAATGTGATTGCACTTACTGTCAATGACAGGCTGAGAGAAAGAAGAAACATCAAAAAAAGAGAGAGAGGGGGAAGGATCGAAAGGGAGAAAGGGAGAGAAATGAAGTTTCTGCCAGGGGCATTTAAAGCTACAGCACAACAAATGCAGGAATCTTTTTTTGGTTTGGTTTCAATATCTGCATACTAAGTAAGGCCTTCGGAGATTTTAGCTCAGCTTGGAGTGCCAATAAGGAAACCAAAACAGGAAACTTCTTTAACAGCACTTATTCGCATCACATATTATTTAGGGCACTGTAACAGAGTTTGTACTTCAAGGAGCGTGTCTCAAAGCACAATGACTTAGGGCTGGAATTGGAGCTAGCAGAGACAGGAAAACCTATTTGGTCTGCAGCTGAAGCTCCCAATAAATCAAAGGGCAGAACTAAGACCAGATACAAGGCCCTTTTTCAAAAAGGAGACATTTACAACGTCCTGTTTGCATAAGAACATTCAGGAAAAGCAGCATAATATCTCTATTTCAGCACCACCTAGGCAGGCTCCAGTCGGGGATTTGAGCTGGATCTTTCTTCTCATAGTAAAGAACACTTCTCACAATTACAGTTAATTGTTCTACTTGAGGTACAAAAAAACAAAATTAAGACAGTGTTTATTAGGGAAAAAAACTTCCAAGAGATACCAAATATTTTTACAAAAAGAAGCTGGGGCAGATTTTCTATTATTTTGTGTGTTCTCCTCAGGTGAGCTGGGTATGTTTGTCCCATGTCCTTAGCACAGCTCTTCCTGCTGGAGCTGTTTCAAGGAGCAAAATTCTGATTGATGTAACACAGAGAGGCAGGGGATTGCAGGGGGATTGCTCACGAGCTGGTCACATGTGGTAAAAGGCAAGAGTGGTTAGCCTGGAAAAAGTCATTTCAGTCCTTCCTGGGGTGAGAATCTGTGGCTGCAGAAAATCCCAGTGTGAGTTACAAAAGTAAGAGCCAACTAACAGACAAATCTGTCTGTGTCCATAACCCAGGGATCCAACATCAGGGATCTGTGAGGGCTCTGTGACTCCGGGCTAGAGACATGACCCAGGGCATGGACTTCTTCCTCTGGGCTCTCTTTAGAGTGATGGGTTTTCCTGCAGGCTTTTGGGAAAGACAATACAGAAAAAAAAAAAATAGAGGAATTTTCACAGTCCTTTGCACAGGGTGTGTAAGGAAAGGGAAAAATCATCTCCCTGTCTTCTGCCACCAAGCATGTCCGTGGAAAGACAAGGACAACCCAGCTGTGCTGCATAAAAACAGCATCCAATGATTGAGGTTCTCCTGGGGAAGCCTGTTCAGTTCCCAGCTATGCCAGAGGATCTCTGAGTGAACATTATCTGATTTCACTGTGTTCTCAATCACTGCTCTTTAGTCTCTCCTAGAGAGATGTGAGTTCTTTACGGCAGGACCCACCTCGCAGCACCTTGAGCACATCACGTCCTGCACAGGATGTCCTGCTCTGAGCCTGCCTTTCTTCCTGCAGCTGCAGTACAGACTGCAATTATGATGCTAATGAAAAATGAGCATTCTGCCTTGTGCTTAACAGCTCAATAATTTCTAGCAGTTGCATCTATTTACGTAGGTAGGTGCTGATTTACACCAGTGTTTGCCTCTGTGGAGAGCATTCCCTGGAATCAGAGAGATCAGAGCAATCCCACTCAGAGCTAATGGCTTAACACTTGTAAGTGCTAACGCTGTGCAATCGGGTGATGAAGTTGTTGCATGTGGCCCCGTGTGAGTTTGTTTGTACACCCTTCCCCACGTGTTAAATGCCATTATATCATTCTTATCATCACCAAGCTCAGCACCACTCCTTCCTGGTGCTGGAATTGCAGAGAGTGTGAGCACATGGATAGACACATATCTGTATATACACACAGATAAATATCTTTAGACATAAGGTTCAAAACCATTTTTACCAGGTGAAGACAATTTTTGCCTGACATTTGATTCTTGCCAGGCTGGACTCCAGGTAAATGTGCTTTCCTGTGTGAAGGAGATCGGGTCAGAACTGCTTTAAATGTCATCTCCCTAGTGCAAAACAGATATCCCTGTTTTCAGCAGCTACATGAAGGAAGCAGAATATAAAATCAGGCCTCAAAGTCAAGTCTGTGGTTCTGTTGACATTTCTGTCTGTGGGGTGACAGAGGCTGGCCCTGTCATTCTCAGCACTACACCTGTACTACTCCTGTAACACTCAGGGGTGGAAAGCTTACCTGGGAATGTTTCCTGGAGCCCAGAAAAATGGCTGGCATGCCATGGACACACAGATCTCAGAGGAAACTACAGCAGGCAACAGGTATCAGCCTCCCTTTTGAGGATATTTGCAGTAAAGTTGCATCCAAGACTCTCAGTTCTAAAAGAAAAAATGTAAGTTATTGTTGCTGGTGTGGTTTTGCTTTGAGAGAGGAATTGCTGCTCCCAGAGATAAGGTTCTGCCTTCTGGCCAAGTGGTTCTAACAGTGAGATCTGGGTAAATACCTCAGTTCAGCACAGCTGGGCTTTGAGACTGAACACTGCAGCCTTTACTCGGCCAATCCTACTCTAGTTTCACTTTGGATGTGCAGTTTGGGATCACAAAAAGTAACCCAGTGCGCACAGCAAAGGTTTCTTCAGGCTAATGGTGGAGAAACAGGCCCAGGATGTCATTTGTTCTCAGGAAAAGCTGAAATGCAAAGGGGATTCAAGGCCAGATTCGAAGACGTTTGTGGGGCTGGAGCCACCCCACCTCAGGTGGCCGTGGTGGGTCGTGGTCACCCAAATAATGTGTAACCCCAGGCCGTGTCTCAGAGAACAATGGCTCTGCAATGGCACCTGCAGGTTTATTTAGGCTGGCAGCAGTTATCCCCCAGCTCCAGACTTCTCACATCAAATGTGTGCCCACCACTGGCTGGATAAACCTGAGTCTAATATTTATACAACATTAAAACCAGCTGGAACACAACTCTGCAGGTAAACATCCCCTGTTTGGAACGGCATCATTTTCTCTTTGCTGGTAACACGTTGGTGTTGCAGGGGACATTTGGTTCACAGCAGATTTCTCAGCAATAGCTGAACACAGCCAGAATTTCACAAATTAAATCCATAAAAATCTTATTTTTATTGGTAAGAGTCTGGATTACTTGTATTTATAAAATCAATGGTTTAGAAAAAATCAGTAGAATTTGAGATTTCTAATACAAATTGTGGCACACATGTATGCTCCAGGATCTGTCATACATGCTGATCCTTTAAAATTAGGAGGAATTGTACCACAATGTGTGATGGTCTTCTGCCTTTTGGTCTTTATTTAATTACTGGCCACTAGAGAAAATGATTTAAAGTGTAAAGGCAAAAGAGAGGAATCCATCAATATGTACATTGTTTTTCTGCAGAGATTAAATAAAAGTTTGTGCATGTATTTACATTTCTCCTTCCGTAGTATATACTCTCCAGTTATATTTGGAATGGGACTTCAGAAAAGCTGCAGAGGAGTTAATGAGAATAGGATGTTTGTACAATTCTGTAAATATTGGTTTATATTTCTGGGAGCAGCTATCATATATCTTGAGCCTTTCTTTCTAGGCTCGCAGCTCTCTTGGACTCCCACTTAGGTTAAACCTTTGGCAAGAGTTCAAGGAGCAGGGAAAGCAGCTGAGGATCTGGTCCAGTGGGAGACATCCAAGAAAGCTCTTAGATGCTGGGTATGCAGCTGACAGGGATTCCAGGAGCCTGAGCTCGAGGCAGCAGAGGGGAAGCTGTGCTGCCCTCAATGTCCAAAACCTCCAGGAGCTGAGCTTTGGCCAGGATGATCCCACAGTCCCTGACTGCACAGAGCTCAGTTTGTATCCCAGGGTCTGGGAAATTCTCTTTCTCCCCTTCTCTATAAGGCAGCATCTGAGATGATATTTCCCCCTCTCTCTCTCTCTCTTATTCTCTCTTTTTGCTTAAACTCTGTAGGGCAGATGTAAAGGTCAAGCCAATTGATTTGTCTGGGTAGCAGGGCACTCTCAGTGGAGATGCAATTCACAGTTTCATAAAGTCTGGTGGTATTGGCTTGACTCAATGTTTGTGAGGAGAATCTACAGTTAGGGAGACCTCCATCATTGCTGAGAGCATCTCTGTAATTTGTCTTGAAACGATTATATTTCAAGTTTCTTGCTAAAACAACTCAGAAATGCTGGTGGGTATGTTTGGGGGGAAAAGCCACTAAATACATAATCCATGTTCCCTCTCTGTAACTATGAAATGCATCTTGTTCACTTTTATCTTTGTCACAGAATGATTGACATGCAATATCTCAGCTTGACACTTTGATATTGGTGATCAGAGCAATTTGTTTCAACCTGCATGCTAAACCCTCAAGGTTAGGATATTCCTAAAATATAAACATAAAGGATGGATTACTGCTATCATTGCCTGGTTTATAATCTGTTCTTATCAGCCAAGGGCTGCTATTGTAAAAGAGCTGATTTCTTTCTCTAAGTAATTTCAGTGTCCATTTTAACTGCACATTTCTGCTCTTTACTTGTAACACTGAGTTATTCCAAGCCTGTTCATAAATACAGAGATCGTGAACGTAAACTGGGTATATCCATGAGCTCCTCTGTGCTTCCTGATGTACAATATGGAATGGGGCTGGTTTGGCAAAGACAAATCACCTTGTCAGGCTGATGAGAACAGTTTGCTTCTCAAGGAGAACATTGGTGCTCCTTTTCTATTTTGTCACACAGTTCCTTTATTCTTCATCTTCAAATACACCAAAATGAATGGTTTGGATACCTGAGAAATAATGTGTAACATCCTTCTTTATTGCCTGGGTTCACAGTTTGTTTGGCAAATGCTTTTGGTCTCTTTTCAGCAGTCACACGGAGCTTTAGGAGGTGTCAGTGAGGCTGGAGGAGGGTTTATGATGTTGGGTTAGAAGGGACCTTAAAGATCATCCATTCCCACCCCTGCCATGGGCAGGGACACCTTCCACTGCCCCAGGCTGCTCCAATTCCCGTCCAACCTGGTCTTGGACACTTCCAGGGATCCAGGGGCAGTCACAGCTGCCCTGGGAATTCCTGTTCCAGGCCCTCACCCCCCTCAGAGAGAGGAATTTCTTCCTAAAATCCACACTCAAGTCAATCCACCCTCTTCTGTGGGGCTTCTCAGTGGCATCATCTGCTGCAGAGGAGCCCTCTGTGCCTCAGCCTGTGACAGCTTCTGCTGTTTTCCTTGTTCCCTTAGATCCTCTTTAACACTGAAACCTGGTTAATCAAAGTGCCTGGGCTGCCGTGGGGTGCTCTGGGGTGCTGCTGCCACGCTGACCATTTCCCACTGGGATGGTTCCTGAACTGCTCAGGACTAGAGACCTTCTGGGACTGGTGTGGGGGAGCCATGGAAATGCTGGGGAGTGTCTGGGACCCCCAGAGGGTCCTGTTCCTCCCCCTGGGATGGACACAGTTACCCAGCCAGCTCCTCCTTTTGTGATATTTCCCTGCTGCTAAAATTAGAAACCCTTCTGGTGGGGAAGGAGGGCCAGACTTGTCAAATACAAGGTAGTTTGTAAGCGTAACACTATTATTTACATGGATATTTTTAGCAGTTTTCTGGTGCTTGTTGAGATTTGAAGCCAAGAATTCTTTGAGTTCCCCTTTCCTTTCCTGCAGATACCCAAGCTCACACCTTCCCACACGGGGTCATGGCAGAGAGGGTTTCTCCTGGATGGGAATGAAGCACACCTGGAGGTCATGCAGCCCCTTCCCTGACCCTGCAGTGTAGAACAGAATTGTGCTGCACTCGCTGTTTGCAGCCCCTTCCCATCACAGATTTCACTTGTGCTTAGCAAAATGCTCCCAGATCCTCCCGAGCTGAAGGTGCTATTTAAATGTAAATTATTATTTACAGTATCTTATGCTTGATATAAGTTTTGGGGAAGTTTCATCTTTACACTTGTTTGCAGCAGCATATCCTTTCATTGCTCTAATTTATATGCAAAGGTTTTCCCTGTCCTATCACACATTTTCCAATATGTTTTGATGAAGTCTGAATAGTTCAAATTGAGCTCCAGCATTGTGCATTTTATTTATTTCCTATCTCGTTTGTATTAAGTTTTGTCATAGGTTAGGGCTTGCTTTTATATTCCAGTAAGAGAGGATATAGAATATGTGATTATTCAAGGTCTTTGTTATTTATATATCCTGCATCCCGTGCGTGCTGCCCCGGTGTCCAAGTGAAATGCAGGATTCTATTTTAATTCTCATGACTGTATGTGATCATTAACAGCCACTGCACCCCATACAAAATAAAAATGCAATTCCAAGAAGTATGCACATAAATAAATATAAGTGAGCACGTAAAAGAATGAATGAGATAAATTGGTTCTTTTCAAATATCAAACTTATCTTCACTTTAAGGGAGGCATCCTCTGTGCTGCCTCTGCTCCAAATGGCACTTTAAAAAAAATTAAACATAACAATAAACCAGAATTCATTGCTTTTAATAACATTTCCAGCCATGTGCTGAGGGTGGGTTCCCTTTTTCCATTTTTTTCCCCTTAAGATTGCAATTTTGAAAATAGCAGGAAAGGTCATAACACATTGAGCATTGCCTTGCCGTTTCTTTAGCACTTCTGAATTTCAGTCAGCTTGGGTTTGTGTCTGTGCAAGCCCCAGCCCGTGCCCTGTTCCTGTTCCAGCGGCAGGAAGGGAAACCCTCGCCCCCTTCTGTCCAGATGTTCGCAGGGAAGGGAAGGGAAGGGAAGGGAAGGGAAGGGAAGGGAAGGGAAGGGCTCCTCTCTGACACGGGATCCATCAGCTCACTGGCAGCTGGCACTGCAGCAGCCAAACACCAGACACGAGATGAAAGCTCCTGCTTGTGTTTCTCTGGAAAAGAGGAAGCTCAGCTTCCTCCTCGCTGTAGGGATTTCCTGGGAAGTGCAGCTCACGTTGTCTCACCAGCGCTGATTTACAGCCCACACCAATAACAGGCAGATATTCTGATAACAAAGCAGGTGACTCTCAATCCTGGTCACTTTGGAGAAGCCCTCAACTCTGGAAGCTGCTCCAAGCAGTTTTCTCTCCTCCTCTCCCTGTTCCTACCTCCAATCCTCCTCTTGTCAGCTGAGTGACCTCAGCCTGGCTCTGCTCCACGGCCTCATGGCCCCTCCAGCCCCCCTCAGCCCTGCCTTCAGTGCTCAGTAACAACCTGGGGCAGCTCTTCTGAGGTTAAAATGGAATAGAATATGTATAAATATAGTCTGGTTTGTTTATATATACATACCTGTTCATTTCACCGGTATATATATATATAATTTTACTAAAATGAAATAGTGAAATCAACTTTTCTTTGGGGACAACCAAACCGAGGGGAATTGTGTTGTTTTGCAAGCACACAAACTGATTTTCTGTCTCTTTCTGTGGCACATATCTGTATATTTATTTAGTTACTAATAATGAACTTAGAGGAAAAGCAAGTGGAAGGTCAGTAAATTTAATGAGAATATTTGGAGTCACTGATACGTGTGTGTGGGGTAAAGCTGGAATCCAGAAGAGCTGTGAAAGTTGTGACAAATGCCCCCGTGGTGGGTTACAGGAGCAGCAGAGCCTTACATCCTCCAGAGAATGAGGGAGTCCTGACTGTGGGGGTGGTAGGCAGATCAAGCACACTAATCCCCATTTTGATCATTGGTAATTATGAGGTATTACTCCAGATTCAGGCTGAATCTCAAGTGAGCCTTTCTGTTATGGATGCCTTGTGCTGTGCTCTGCAGGCAGCTCTAATTCCCTGGACCAGGACGGTCTCTCCTCTCTCCTGGAGCAGCTGGGCTGTCCCAGCCCTGCTCTGCTCTCTGGGTTTCTGTGCCTGGCTTCCACGGTGGTTTCAGGCTCAGCATTTCTTACCCAGAGAGGAAAGCTGCCCTGGGGACTGGGATGGGAGCTGCACCAAGGAATGGCCTGGCTTGGAATGGGCTTTGAATTCCCTCTGGCTCCAGCCCTGCCATGGCAGGGACCCCTCTCATTCTCCCAGGGGGCTCCAATTCCTGTCCAGCCTGGCCTTGGGCACTGCCAGGGATCCAGGGCACCCACAGCTGCTCTGGGCACCTGTGCCAGGCCCTGCCCACCCTCCCAGGGAACAATTCCTGCCCAAAATCCCACCTGACCCTCCTTTCTGCCAGTGTGAAGCCATTCCCCCCTGCCCTGTCACTGTGTCCCTTTAAATCCTCTCTCTCCATCTTTCCTGCAGCTCCTCCAGGCCACCCTGAGCTCACCCCAAAACTTCTCCTGCCCAGGTGAACCATCCCAGCTGTGCCAGCCCTTCCTCATCCTCATGCCTTTCCTCCCTCTCTGTAAAGCAGGGCTAACAGAGCTTCCAGCCCTGCCCAGGCTTGCCAGCAGGAGGAATCCTGGGAGCCGGGGGTACCTGCTGGGACAGGGATGGGGCTGTGCCAGGAGCAGAAGGGGATTTGTTCCACCCTCCCAAATGAAAGGTGCACAGTGACTGCACCCTTCCTGCTACCCACCGCCGAGTGATCCCTGACAAAATAAAACACAATTCTTGCAGCAAGGCCATCAAAGCACCTTCTCTAACACAGCCTCTTGGGGCTCAAACGTTCATAGAATAACA
>VYXF01010422.1:186008-211294 GCA_013397295.1 Polioptila caerulea | reverse complement strand
GGAGAAGGAGGAGAAGGAGGAGAAGGAGGAGAAGGAGGAGAAGGAGGAGAAGGAGGAGAAGGAGGAGAAGGAGGAGAAGGAGAAGAAGGAGAAGAAGGAGGAGAAGGAGGAGAAGGAGGAGACTACACCCTAAACCTTCCATCTTGTTATATTACCATATCCTAAGACTTTAATCTCTCAATCTCTCACCCTGGGAGCTAACACACTTCTATTTACTGCACACTCACAGTCTCAGTGCTGTCACTCTGTTTTGGGAGCTTTTCCCATGGCCTGAAATGCAGTGGATTTTTGGGGATCAGTCCCTGTCAGCACAGAAAGGCTGAAATCCTCTGTGCCCAGGGTTCTGCCATGAACTCACACCAGTCAGATCATTTCTGTCACTCACTTAGGGCTGGAATCATTCTCTGGGAGCTGTGCTCAGGCAGCCCCAGAGCAGCTCTGCCCAGCTGGAATGGGATCAGCTTTGTGTGCTCATGTGCCACAGGATGGCCCTGAAATCAGGGAAATCTGCAGGACCACCCCTGAGAAAAGTTCTCAGCTTTGTAAGCAGCAAGATCCAGGCACTGGCTGCCCATTCTGACTCTGGGCTGGTCTAAGATAGAGAGAAAATTTAATGTGCAAATTTATTTATTGCAGTGTTGGTTCCTCTCCTGCTGATTGTGACACCTGGAAAATGGATCTGGACCTCTACCATCACTATTCACATGAACACTGGTTTCACAAAAGCACTAATTAAAAATATCAAGTGCTGTGTGTTTAAAGGAAAGGTCAAAATCAGTGCAAAAAAACAAGTCTACAAAAAAAAAAATACAAAACCCTGAAAACAAAAGAATCACACCAAAAAAATTCACAAAAAACCCCAATATTCTTTGCTGAGGGGAATTTTTCTGAAGGATCCCAATAGGAGCCCTTTAAATGAGCCCATGGAATTCTGTCTTAAACCCAAAGCCATGGGCTTGGGTCTCCTGCCAGTTTGGAACTGAGCATGAGATCTGTCATTGACTGGTGACTTCACCATTTCTTTGTCTAAATTCTATTCTCCATGAGAAGGTCACTGTCTCTTTTATTCTTTTATTCTGTGTCCCATCTCAGCNACAAGTCTACAAAAAAAATACAAAACCCCGAAAACAAAAGAATCACACCAAAAAAAATTCACAAAAAACCCCAATATTCTTTGCTGAGGGGAATTTTTCTGAAGGATCCCAATAGGAGCCCTTTAAATGAGCCCATGGAATTCTGTCTTAAACCCAAAGCCATGGGCTTGGGTCTCCTGCCAGTTTGGAACTGAGCATGAGATCTGTCATTGACTGGTGACTTCACCATTTCTTTGTCTAAATTCTATTCTCCATGAGAAGGTCACTGTCTCTTTTATTCTTTTATTCTGTGTCCCATCTCAGCCACCACTTGTTGATGAATGTGTATGAATGCAAATAATCCATGCAAAATGCACAATGGAAGCTTAGATATTAATGTTAATGAATTCTGGACAAAGCTGCCATGTAATTAATGAGATTGATTTTTCTTTCCTGTGTGCTCAATTTTGTATTTAACAATAGTATCAGAAAACATTAATTTTGGAGAAACAAAAGAGGAAGCAAAGGGAAAATAGGAAAAGTGACAATCTCATTATTATTAGAAACAAATTTTATTTTGACAAGGGAAAAAACTTTATCCAGCTCAGCATTAACCATGAATTAATGGTTAATGTTTCAAGCAAGAAATCATTTTGATTAAGAACAACACATAGCAAAAAAATAAAAAAAAAAAAACAAACAAAACCCACAGCCTTTTTATTCTACTGTTAAGCAGTTAAAATTATGTAGCCCTTAAAACATGCTGGATTTTTACACGTAGGACAAAGGGAAACAACTTTAATCTAAAAGTGGAGAGATTTAGGTTGGCTATTGGGAAGGAATTTTTCCCCTGGGAGGGTTGGGAGGTGGCACAGAACCACCTGCATGCAAAAATAACCAATCTGCTGATTCAAATGTCAGCAAAAATTAAACAGGGAGGGTTTTACACCAGCACAACTCCCCTTTCCCATCCTCCTACTCCAGAGCAGCTTTTGGTGAGTTCATCTTTCACAGAAAGGTTGTGATTGATGTGTAGGACAGAGCCACCAAAATCAGCTCCACCATCCTTATTAGTGTTCTGAGAAGGAAAAGCAGATTTTCATAGCACAGACTGAGCTTTTGGAGCAGTTATTGATTTCTTTATTGCTTGCCTGGTTATTACTAAGTAATGATTCTTTTATAATGGGATTATGGAACACACTGAACCTTGATAAGATTCTTAAACATCTCTGACGGAATATTTATGACAAAAAACCAAAGAAAACAAGCTGGCACCGTGCAGGATGTTATCCACAGAAGTGGTGGAATCAAGGACAAACATTTCTGCCTTCCCAGAGCTGGGGACCACTCGAGATTTAGCCAAAGTTCCCACATTCTGTGGGAATTACCCAGGAAATTCCTGCCTTGGAAACTCAGGGACAGCACCCAAATGGATCCAGAAAATGAGGGTCACATTTTTTAAGCCCAAATGAAAAATGTGTTTCTTTATTTATTCTCCCTCCACCTGCAGAGAAACGCTAAAAAAAGGTTCAAGCAATTCTGAACAGGCTCAACCATACTCTTGAATACTTTTTAAAGATGAGTGGGATCTAAGAGGATAATTGGCTGTTAATGCTGATATGAGGAGGAATAAAAAGGAGAGGTTTTGGACGTGGGGTCAAACCCAGAAGTGGTGCTGGGAACGATGGAGATCACAGCAGGTCAGCTGTGGAATTGTCTGGGGCTGGGATCAAGTGTGTTCTGCTCTGGAAAGGATCAAGTAAAGAGTGGAATGGAGAGGAGGGCAGGGCTGCAGCCAACAGCCCAAAAACGGGTGTGAAAACAGAGCTGGCACAGCTCTGACTCACCAGCATCAAGGTGGAAATGTCCCCACTTCCAGCATTTCATCCTTCAAACTCCAAAGGGCAAATGATCCAAATTCCCACTCAAAACTTATACCCCAAACGAGGGGCAATGAGGGAAAACGCCATTAGGAAGCATGGAAAATACATTCCTAGTCTATTTTTAATTTGAAATATTTAAAAGCAGAGGTGATAAGTGGCTCCAGAGCAGTGATTTGCTTCATTAATGTTTGATTGGGAGGCAAGAAGTCCTGGCAGGACTGGGACATTGGTGCTCAGGGGAGTGAAGTGACAGGCACAACTGGCCTCACATATTCACACACATAACCCTCATCTATAATTGAAATAATTAAAATCTACATCATCCATGAGTAGAAATCTTAAAACATTCTGGGTTTTTTTTTTTTTTTTTTTTTTGGAAGAGCAACAACTTTGGTAAAAAGTTTCTAAGTCAGGCTGCAGCATTCCCAAGAACATTTACAATTCTCCTTTCTGTGACTGCAGTACCCAAACTCCAGGTTTACATCCCATTTCCAGCCCAGTAGTGCATGAATTATGCTCATTAATCTTCTCTCTGAGAGCTTTATTGCTGTTTGCTAGGTGGGAATTGACACCACCAAGATGTTATAAATTAAAGGAGAGCTCTGGTTAGAACTGCAGCTTTCCTGGGTCTCAGACTGAGTCATATTTGACACCAAAACATCTGCAGAAATATCTGTGGTTATCTGCCTGCCCCCAACCCTTCAGTGATTTATACTACACCTTTAGAATTACATAAAATATTCCTGTCTGAAACGTGGGACAACGTTTTCTCCCTGGAATCAACAACTAAAAAACATTCTATCCAGATTTGTTGGTTAAATGATTACTCCAAATTAATATATTTGGGGAAATATCTGCAACTACTGCTTGGCTGAAGTCAGCACAGGATTCTGCATTTGTGTTACAATTATTTTACTCACAGGAGTGTTCTCAGAGGTGCACAGAGAAACCACCAACTCCTACTTTTTCCTTCAGCTTCATGTTTTTAACATGATGACTTACAAGTCTCTTAATGTGACACTTCACTCCTAAAAGACCAGAGTGTAAGTAAAGAGCTACAAATTAATTCTTTGTCCAAACTGATGAGTATTTCCACATGTACTCTGAAATATCTCTTATCCAAAAAGTTTTTTTGGCTACGCAATTACAAAAATCAAGTTCACCATAATTCTTAAACATTACTGATCTCTGCCTGTTAACTTTATCAAAAAGTCCCCAAACTATAATTTTTAAATTTTTTTTTCTCAAGAAGGCTGAATCAAATCATCCCTAAAATATTAACTCGTATTAGTGGTAGCCCAGACACACAGACACCCCTTCTCTGGATGTAAATGCTCAGAAATTCAAGGATTTGTATTTACCACCTCCCCTGGTTTTCTGGAATAATACCAGTTATTATAAAGAACAGGTTAACGTTCTTATTTCCTACTTGGTCATCTAATTCCAAAAAACCAGGAATGAATTCATTACATGAATTTTCCTCTCCAGACATTTTTCCTGTCATGTATTTTTTCACCGATCATTATAATTCATCTGAACGTGACATTTAACTGAAATCTGCTTGTATTGGGAGAATGATTTGTATTCACCCTGAAAAAAAACCTCTTAGAATATTGAGACAGTGGTTAAAAAACCCTGATTATCTGGGGTTTGCAAGGAAGGGTTTATTCCTTGGACAAATTTATGGGATAGGGAAGGCAACACGATCTTCACCCATTTCACATCATTGCAGTGCCACTTTCTAATATGCTGGAAGATTCAGGGATTTTATTCTTCAATAAATCTTCAGTTTTTGGAGAGATTTTGTCCCAAATTCCAATCAGGGCATTTGATGGCTGGTGGGATTACTCTGCCTGGCTGAGGGGATCTCAGCAAAGTCCTGAGTTCCTGCAACTGCTCCCCGTGTTTATGCCTCCCCCCTGACAAATGGGAGCTGGACACATTTATTGAAGGAAAAGGCAGAAAGGGGCAATAACAGCAAGAGAAATATTGTTTCAGTAAGTACAGGAGAAGATCAGTTTTTTCAAGGAATGTGTCTAACAGGAGGAAATACCGTTCTCTGCTGACAACCTTCCTCTTGCAGCTCTCAAGGACAAAATCCAAGCAATTCATCTGCAGATTTCAGTCATTCATCAAGAGAGACACGATTGTGGGGATGTAGTCTAGACACTGACAATCTTCTTTGGTTCACGTCATGATGAAACTGTAGATCTCAAAATGTGGGAGCTGAAAGCTTCAAAAATAGAGTGTGTCTAAACCAAGCACTTGGTGCTTCAAGGCAGAGCCTCCTCATGTTCCCTCTCCTCGCAATATGTGCGCTCTGCTTGCCTGGATTTACCCTCCCAGACAGGACTGGCTGCTTCCCCCACACCACCAGCCATAAAGACTTCAATTTTGGGGGATGATGGGCTATAAAACACAGAGAAATTTGTCATCCATTTAGTCTGCAAACATTTGTTTCCCCTCTGCTGTACAGAGCGCTGTGCCCAGTTTGAACTGATTGATCTCCCTCTCATTAAAAGGGTGAAAAACTGAGATTTTTTTGATTGCTGATTTCACAGATGGTAAAAAATGCCAACATTTCACAGTCCCAGGAAAATATTACCCAGATTATGATGGGTATCCTGTCCTTTGGTATGGTTAAGGCATTGATATCTCAGCCACCCTATCTGGAAATACTGAGTCCATATTTAACCTGCATAACGAGCCCCTGCACTATTTTATAAATTATGAATGAGCAGTTATGGTCACCTAAAAGCTCCGTGAAATAGGAGTTCCCTGACAGCTGAGCAGGTTATCACCACTCCACAGGGCTTTACAGCTGATATAAAACACGTTCTGCCAAACCACATCCAGGTCAAGACTGCAGAGCCCTGAGACTTTTCAGCACTGGGAAAAGGAAAATGCAGGGAGAACCTGTCCTGGAGCCCAGCCCATCCTGCAGAGCTGCTGCTGCTCACTTGGGTCACAAATGCAGCAAATATTTTTATATCTGGGGCTTAAGACATAAAACTTCTCTAGAGATGTTTCTGACCCATGGAAAAATTATGTTTGCTGGCTTGACACATTCCAAGGAACATCAAGAATGAATGGGGTGGCGAGAGAAAATTAAATCAAGGCTAAAATGTATGTAATCCTTTTCCATTTGTATCAGGTAAAATATTAATGTATAAGCATCAATACATAAATCAATATATAAAATACTCCCACCCTGGTAGGTTCTTAAGAATTAGATTTGGAACAGGGCTCCAGCAGAGAAAGATGAGGGGAAGAGATTGTGGAAGAAAGGATGAGAAGAGGAAAGCTCAGAAAGCCACCCCAGCTGATTTTCTGGGGTGATTTTCTATCAGGTCTCTGGTGAGAGAAGGACAAGGACTTGATTGCATCAAAATTTAAATTAAGGCCAGAAAAACCTTCAGCACTGGTGCTGTAAAAAAGCAGCTCATTACCAGCTTTTTGCTTTTCAGAGACTGAACATGTCCCTTAGTTAGAGATGAGCCCGTGACAGATTGCAAACTATAATCTTCATGTATTTAAGATAAATTTCGTTATTTAGATATAATTGTGTGATGCCAGAGATGTTTTCTCATTCTTTTACATCTCCTTCTGCAAGTGACAGTACGTTTCAACCTAGAACTCTCTATGAAATGTGATGCTAAAGATGTTACTCGAATATGCAATCACAATGCTCTTAATTTGTTTTTGGACTGAAACATTTCACACATTTCAAAGCAAGCTCTAGTTATATCTGCTAACCAGAAAACTCCTTGTGACACAGTAGATTTCCCTGAAGAATTATGATCAGTGGAAAATGAATTTAGCACAGACATAATTACAAAGTAAGAATTCATCTTGTCAAATCATGTTCAGGTTATAAAAACCCCAACGACTACACAAGAACTAAAAAACCCCGAGCTTAGAAAGTTACTCAATCAAATGGGGCCTTCTGAATCCACTTAATTACAAAGAAACCATCTTTTACAATATTGATTGTCCTCTCTCAGCTCCCACGTGGCAAGTGCTGAGGGAAACTTCTGACAGGAGAGGGAATAGAGCAGCCATCAAAAATTATTTTACCAACATAAATCAACAGTCGGAATTTTCTTCTTTTTTGTAAACCATACCAGAATTAAAGGCTTCTCCTTGAGTGACCAGGAGCATAAAAATATACCTGAAGGTAAAATACAAAGCCATAACTACTTGTTAGTTATTTTGCCAGATATTTTTTAACCAAATTCCAATCATTTGTAGTTTTTTAAACTTAGGATGTTGTCAGTGATTCAAAATATCAAGGCTCATAACTCCAACAAGTAAATTCCTCATTAGGATTTTCACAGCAGGCTCATAGAGCTGCTTTAGTCTCTAACCAAGATATTTAAACAAATTTCCCTTTTTTAAACACACACTAGTTATTATATTATAATGCCTGTTGTATTTTCTTAAAGCTCAAATGAATTTCTTGGGAATAATGCTCATTATGATAAGAGAATTTCTGACCAACTTTAGGTCAAGCTCTAGGATTTGATCAAGTGCAATATTTGGTTTTTAATCAGGTCCTCTTCAGCAGATGTATCTCATTTCTATTATTATTTTGATTTTTTAGTAAAGGAAGATGTAAACAACACCAATCCAGCCCCATAACGCTTCTCTTCCCATCTTTTGGTAACTTTCAGTTTTTGCCTTCCTTAAAAAAATTCATTTATATTTACTAAACCCAAAATCAATCCAAAACTTAAAGGGAAAACATCTTTGAATCAAAAATCCTATTGGTACATCCTACTGTCATCACAACACAAGATTCGGAAGGGAAAAAAAATTCTTGTTTCCACTGAAGTCCGAGTTGAAGCAGCATCTTAAAGACCAAAAATGTTTTACTCACAATAAATTTTGCCGAAGTGTGGGGAGAAATTTTCCAATTTCAGGACAAGAAGAACAAAGTTAAACTTCTTGATAGAAATTGATTGATATTTGAACTTGCCAATGAAATCCCAACAGGATCCCAAATATCAGAAATTTTTAAAATAAATTTTTTAAGAAGTTTGTCACAGTAATGAATTGGGCTAGCTGAATGTTCTGGTGAGTGGAACAACACAAATCAGTATTTTGGATCAAAACTCATGCACCAAAAATTCATTTTTAAGCTGAGATTATCCTTGAAATAGTTGAAGCTGTGGCTTGATTCTGAGCAGGATTTGCCAGCAGCCACCACAGAGAGCTCTGCACCCCAGGAAGGGAAACCTGAGAAAATCCCCAAATGCTTCAAGCCTGAGCACCACAACCTTAAATATTTGTCACTTTAATGCATTGAATTCACATTTCATTCTATTACACCTTTAGAGCCTGATCAAAGTTAAATGAAAGCATAAACAAGAGGTGCAGAACATCCAATTTCTGCTCCTCAAAGTTCTGGAGCCCTTCTGGTTGTTGCAAGATGATCAAAGTTACCACAACCCTTGAGAATTGTTTCTAAAGGAGTTATTGAACAGGATGGAATAAACCAGCAGCACTCAAACCCAAAAACAGCAGCAGGAGGGGAGCTCCTGCCAAGCCCACAGTGGAACACAGATATTCACCAGCAGTGTCATTCCTCTGAATGTCCTGACACGATTCAAAGGAAAGGTGCAGAGCAGAAATTAATTCCTGCTGAAAGTTCTGGAGGCACAAAGAGCAGCCCCCTCCCACCACTGCAGTAATGAACAAAAATCCCTAAGGGGATAATGGGGGGAAAAGATCCTAAACCTGCAATCTCCCAGCTGGCCAGGGGAACACATTTTATGGGGAAGGGGGAGGAAGGATGAGATCTCAGCTTCCAAAGCCGTAAAGCAAGGGATGGTGGAGGCATAAATGCAGCATTAACAAGGCCCATGCAGGGCTGCTGCTCCTGATTCCTGGGGAATATTGCTGTTCCCATTCTTAGAGCTAGGCTGGGGAATTGAGTAAAAGCACACAGCACAACAGAACCATCCATTTCAGGAAAATGTCTTTTTCCACCGGGTTCTGTATCACCTGGCAGGTGCTTTGTCACAACAATCCCATTACATGCACACTGCAATTACAGCTATTTTCTCTAGTTTTCAAAATTACATTAATTTCTGTTTGTAAAGCAGAACACATCCTGAAGGCCTTGTAAATAAAATGTCTTTCTTCTAAATAAATACCTAACTGGAATCTTGCCTAGATGCATCTGGAATAAAGTACAACCTTGTTCAGTGTCTGCTTAAAAATACAGAGAATGATACATAGATAACGTATCATTTTTATATTTTTGAGTGGGCAAAAAAAAAAAAAAAAAGAGAGGATAATTTATTGTTGCTGTGTTAGAAAGAAATTGTTCCCTGTTAGGGTGGGCAGGGCCTGGCACAGGGTGCCCAGAGCAGCTGGGGCTGCCCCTGGATCCCTGGAAATGTCCAAGGGAAGCTTGGATGGGGCTTGGAGCCCCCTGGAACAGTGGGAGGGGGCCCTGCCCAGGGCACTGGATGGGATTTAAGATCCTTTCCCTTTCCATCATCATTTCCTGTTACAGGGAATGAACTCTNCTCCAGGTCATGCGGCTCCATCCTCCTTGGTTTTCCTTTTCCCTTCACCGTTGGTTTTGTTCTTGGCCTGAAAGTTGTCCTTGGTCCCGAGCTGGAGCAGGAATTGTTTTGTCTCCCTGCTCTGTGAGAGAGCTCAGTAGCACTGAATGTGAAATCTAAAACTACCCACTAAACCAGCACAGAATCCAAAAAATATAAAAGCTAAAACTTCAGGCATCCCCAGGACCCCACGCCAAGGCTCTGGTGCAATCTCCATTCCCTGTCTCACCTCAAGCCCTCCTCAGCTCACTGTTCTTGTTTCCAGCTGTTTGCAGCCATGGTGTCAGTGGCACCTTGGCAAAACTTATCCTCTGTGGCTGCACCTGGAGGACAAACATTTCCTGCCCAGCTTCAGCCCTTTGCCTTTAATGCCTTCCCTTCTCATTTCCAGAAGGGATGGATTAATGAGAGGAACCCCTTCTTCCAGCAGAAACAACTTCCAGGAGTGCTGCAATAAAGTAGACAGGACTCAGTTTCTTCATGAGGAAAAGCCAATTCCTCACTCACATCACCCATTTTTATACAGTTTTTACAGAGTTCACGTTTCACTTCCCTTGGTTAGTAGTTTTCTTGCCCCTCAATTCATTGGTTAGTAACTGGCATTTTTCCTTTCTACCAGATCTCTTTGTAATTGGATTGTTTACATATTTTGCTCACTGATTTTCATGGGACAGATTTATTGTTTATTGTACATTCTCTTATTAAAACAGGGTTTTGTACCAGCTCTTTTCTCATTCCTCTAATCCTTCCTTATGGGAACTTACAAGTTGTTAGCTTAGCTAGAGTAGCAGGGCCTAAACTATATTTTATCAGGGCTTCCTTTTATAATATCTTTACCTGTCAGCAGCACTGGACCATCCTATCATTACTCCTATAACCCATTTTTACACCAGCCATCATAAAAATTTCATCCTTTGCCCATTTATTGCTGGCTGATGTAAAGATTTACAGCAGTGATTCCATAACAGAGATATTAGCAGAGAGCTGCAAAGACATCACAGGGGCTGGGCCGTCCATGCTTTCCATCCCATTTTCAACTGAAAAATAGCTCAGTTTTGAAATCTTTCAGTCAATTTTCTCTAGGAAAAGAAAGGGTCTTAATCTGTGTTCTGAGTGTTCATAAATCAAAATGGAATCACTACAATAATTTCATGAATTCAAGCATTTATACACAGAAATAGTTCAAATAACTGGTGGAGAAATATTGGTGTGTTTAGTATTATTGTATTTATATTAGAATAAAAGTTTTAAAATATTCTGCAAGAAATAAAAACCAGTGTGGGATCAGAGAAAAGCATTTTAGCTCTTCCAAGCTTTTTCTTGATAATCTTGACAACCTTCAGTAGCATATTATGGGTATGAATTTTAAATAAAAACAGCTCCAGAACAGGTATGGTTTGGGTTTTGAAAATTCTAGGAACACTTATTCTGACACTTCCAAAATATTTCTAATTTTTGCATTATAAGTTTGACAAACTTAATGCTCCCTATTAAAAATTCCCTTTCTTTCTGGCTGAAACACCCCTGCCCAGGTTTATACCCAATCTGCTGACAGTCACTCTCAAGTATTTGAAATTTCCTTTTAAAAAACTTCTAACCACCACATCAAAAAGAACTGATTAATACCTGGGAGAAAATTGCCATCATTTCTCACACAATGCAGACTTTCCAAAGTAGGTTATTTTTTTTTTTTTTCTTTTCCTTCCAGAACTTGCTCAGTGCCAGGAAGCCCAAAGGAGTTGGGTTTGTTCCCTGATTAAAAACCAACAGCACTTAAGATCAGGTGGGGAAAAAACCTTCCAGGAGGATTTGTGGGGTGAGGAACCACAGCAGAGGAGACAGAAAGAAGATTTGGATCCACTGGAATAACTGGAATTCAACTCCACCTGTAAATAAGAGAAACTCAAATACTCTGGAGAGTTTCCTCTTTGGGGATTCAGAGCCTCAAACAAACTGAAAAATGTAGTGGAAAAAAACCCCACAAAAACAACAGAGGTTTAAGGGACAGGTTTAGGAACAAGGTTCAGAAACTGAAGGTTTATTGGGATTTTGCCTTAAAACAGCTTTTAAGGACAGAGTCTTAAAATGCCTGTTAAGTCTTGTAAACATGCAGGAATTGAAATTGTTTTCTCCATTTGCCTCCTCTTTCCATCACAGATCCCACTCCTTTTCCACATCAGCTGGGCAAATTTGCAACCAGCAAAAATCAGCATCAGGCCATTAAGTGGCAAGAAAAGGTGAGGATTTATAGGAGCTGCACATCCAGCAGCTTAACACTTAACTCTGCAAAATAATTCAATTTTCTTCTTTTTCATTCTTTCTCCATTTGATATAATTTTGTTCTGCTATTACCTGGTGAAACTTAAAATATATCCATAACAGCATCATTTCCACTGCTAGCTGTATTATTATTCTTTGGCCTAAAAGAACATTTTCATGGCTGTCCCAGTTTTCCTGAAGTCCTTGCTGGAGCATTCTGTGAAAGAAAGCAACAAACTCCCTATTCTTCAAAACTCCAGTGATGTTGCACATTAAAAAATTATATGTGTTAATCAATAAAGTGTGAAAGGGCTGATGAAACAGACTGCCTTTTTCTGGGACAGTAATTTTGCTCCATGAATTATTTATCAAGGCTCACGAAGCAGAAGCAAAAAAAAATTGGAGAGCACAGAGCTTACCTTATCACTCATCATCTTGCAAACAGCCACAATGAAACCATAATCATTTGCTCCATGCTGGGACATCAAAGAACAATGGAATATCCTGGCATGTAAAAATGTCTTTTAATATATTAAAGAAATTAGTCCCTGGTGAGTTTTGTGGTTCTTTCCTCGGAGAGCCAATGCCATTTTTTGCTGACAAAATGAGAGTTTTTCCTCTGAGCTCTCCTGGAGCAGAAAAGTTGGGAGGGAGATGTGGAAGGTTGACTCTGCAGATGATTTCAGGCTTGTGGCAGGCAAAGAAAGGGGAGCTGGGAAATGACTTCCCAGAAGTTCGTGCAGCAAATGGCCACAGCTTTTAAGCTTATTATTTATAAATGATGGAAACTGTTTGAGGGAACAAAATTAAAACAGTTTATCAGGGTTTGGACTTGGCTTATATTTTTTGGTAATAATTCTATATTTGTTGTGTTAAGGAAGAAGGTTGAAAACAGCACATAGACTGCACACTGTTAATACAAATCCCTCATTTTTCTGCCATCTCTAGTAAAAATTACAGCCTGGCAAACTAAAACACATCTGAAGTCCTTGGGTTGACTGAATTTTTCTACCTGCGTTTCCTGTGTTGTTTTTTCATCCCCCCCAGTTCTCAGGTTGGAAGTTCCTGGATATATTTCTTATTATTCTTGACTTCACACTAAAGGAACTTCTGGATATCCTAAATACAGGCCTGAACAGGATAGAAATGCTTATTTTCATACAACTGGCTGCCTGGACAAAACAAAAAAAACCTCAAAACCTTAAAATGCTTCTGTATTGGCTTTACAGTCAGCTGGGAATATTCTCCTATTGATAATTTCTGAATCAAGCACTGCAAATTTGGCAATGCCAAGATATCTCACATACCTGCTCTGATTTTCCTTTGGAATCTCTGAAAGTATTAAAAATATTGAAACATTCAGATTTACTATTTTCCAAATAAAATTCTTGAAGTCATTAAAAAGTCTCTGGATTTGTAAGGATATTGGCTGAGCTTTATTAAGAAAGCTGGCAGAGGAAAATAGAAAAAAACCCTTTCAATACTCCCTGTCAATGCTTTATTTTGGATCAAGGGTATCTTAACTTCACCTTTTTCTGTTTGAATTTCAATTTGCTATTAATAAAACTCAATAAATTCTTTTTTTTCCTGACATATGCCTAATTACAAGGTGCCAAAAAAACCCCAGAGATGACATAAACCTGATATAGTTCCACCTTTGGAGAGGCAAACTTCAATTTTTTGAATCCATACATTAAATTCAGGGTAATGTATGAATAGCAAAGTTTGCTGGGACTGTGTCCCCTCCGTGCACTCAGATTTGTCACTGTCACACACTCACATACAACTCACTGCAAGAAATGAACCTGCCCATAAAGAAAAGAGAAATAAAAGCTGTGACTGAACAGCTGGGCAGACTGAAATGCCACACCTCACTTCCCTCATGTCATAGCAGCACCAGCACAAGCCCAAAATTCACATCTTTGGGTCAAAGTGGGTGAAAGGATGAAAGAAAAAGGAAAAACTTCAGGCAAAATTGGATTAAGGAAGGCACAACTTCATTAACTGGAGGAGAACTGGATTTGGCCCCAGCCTGAACAGCCCAGTGGGGAAAACATTCAATACAGTTCTTTAAAGGCTGAAACTCTTGGCATACACAACAATCATTTCATCTCCTTGCACTTCGTTTGTAAAATTGAATTTATCTAAGGAAAACCTACTCCAGACACAAAGATGAGAAGCTGCCCACACATCTGAGGTGTTTGGTGTCACTGTGCAGCAGCCACACCCTCCAGGTTTTGCTTTACAGGGGTTGCAGCCACAGCTCCCACAGACAGATGGGACTGTGATCCTGCCTCAGAAATATTCACCAGAGCAAATGGGGCATTTAAAAAATTCTTTGTCATTTTAGTTTTGTCTCTTGCTTCAGAGTGCTGCCTGCAATCAGAGAGATCAACTAAAATCACCTTGAAATTATTGAGTGCAAGTTCTGCCCAACCCTCCTGAGCTGTAGAGTCAAGGCAAAGCCACCAAATTTACTCTTTTGGAGCAGTGGTAAATATTTTTAGTTATCTTGAGAACCCTAAGCTTTTCTTGGGATCAGTTTTCCATGGCAGTCCCCTCTCTCTGCTGGCAAGGACACAGCTTTAGAGCCACCTCAGAGGAATGCAGCATTCCAAAGGGAAGTGGAACAGCTGCCATGGAAAACTCTTCTGCAGCACCCTCATCAATCAACCCTGAGCCCAGGCTAACATCACACTCCACCTTGCTTTGCCATTTTTGCCAGGCAGGAATTGTCTGCAGAACTCCAGGTGTCGTTCCAACAGGTACTGTCACCCTGGGATCCAGGAAAATTCCTGCCAAAATGTCCCCACTGCTGCTGCCTTCCTTCCACAAGATCCCTCCTGGATCAGCTCCTGATGAAGTTGCTAAAGGTTCTCATTAAGCACTGACGTGCATGATAACAAAATTGGGCTCGTGACAGCTCAGTGTCACAGCACATGAACACACCATCAATATTTCCAGAAAAAACTGGGGGAGAAAAAAGGATCTCCTGAGCAAAATACTTTCAAAGATGGAGCCAATCTGAGGCAATCCCTGTTGAAGTTTCAGAAATAAGCACAATATTGGGAAAAAAACACTGGAAAATGTGACTGCATCCCTGAAAACCATTCAGGGTTCTTTCATCTTCAACAGCAAACTGATCATCTGCTCTTCATCTGACAAGCTCTAAAAGCCAAGCTGTCCATTGAATGTGATGAACCCAATGACTTTTAGCTGCACCAAAACTTCAAGTGCTCCTTCAGGGATTTTTAGTAAGTACATCCACCAGTTATTTTAACCTTCCCTTTTATTTTCTTACCTTCTACTGGGTCATCCCCCTTTTTTCCATATTTGTTTGGACATTTTTGCATTTATTCTTTGATTCTAAATAGATAATTAATACTTAGAGTTGTGGAAAGTGTCCCTACACCTGTTAAAACCTAAGCTGCAGTAATTTATTCCACACTGATCCTTGTGGATCCCTTCCAACTCAGGATATTATGATTTTAAGGATCTGCTGTCAATAGGAACACAGAATTACACGTAAATACATTTTTAATCAATGCTGTAACATTTGTTTTTCCTTCCCCATCATCAACAGAACTTTGTTAGTGTTGTGCCCCTGCTTGATGTTTTGATTTCCACCCCATATTTTCCACCAAGGATTGTGAACCACTTATTCCTAAAAAATGAGCGACATTTCCCACCGGGCACTGACAAAATGCACAGAGACATATTTTAATTGCCTATGAATATTCAAACCCTCATTATTGTTCCTAGTTTATAATTATCATATTCCCCTGACAGAAACATGCAGCACACAATAAAAAATGCAATCCATTAAAAATGTTGACATTCATGTTCAACAGTTTTCTGGAGTTTTTTTTTTCTTTTTTTATTAACTAGCAGGCTCTTTATCTTGACTATTAAAATCATTCCTGGAAGGCACTTTGTTCCAAATTTAGAACAGTGAATTCCTCCCCAAAAAGAGTTACAAGAGTCTGGATAAGCAGTAACAGAGTTGTCTGTTACAGCATCCCTCAGAAATTATGCAGTCCCATAAAATGATGTGCAATTCTCTGGAAATCCACTTTTCAGGAACAGAGACTCTCCTCTGCAGCCCAGATTCCTGCCTTTACAGCTCATTGTCCCACCAAAATCCAGCTCCTAAAATCTAAAATAACTCAGAAATGAGTTGTATTTAAGGTGTCCTCATGCACCTGACTGTCAAAGCTGCCCTAAAAATTGAGCTGGATTTTGAGCTTTAATTGTTTGAGTTGTCAGTCTTGGTCAGTTCTGGGGCTGTCACCTGCCCTGAAGCTGATTCTTGCAGGAATTCCTTGCACAGGCTGCAGTGGAGGAAAGAGCTGTTGTGCTGTGGTGAATCAGGAAAATGAGGATCAAATCTCACCACCAAGAACAACATCCAGGATGCACTGGATATCTGGAATCTCAGACTGCAGCATGGCCAGGCAGGAGGATTTGATTTACAGAATCCTTTTGAGCTGGGTTTTCAGGGCTCAGGCAGCTGAAAGCAGTGAGGAGCGTGGATCTTTAATAAAATTTGGAAAACTGATTAATGGCACAGAAATCAACTTACAGTTGCTTCTAAATCAATGGAAGCTTCAAATCCCAGAAGAACAGAATGGTTTGGGTTGGAAAGGACCTTAAAGGACATTCCAACACCTCTTGCCATGGGCAGGGACATATCCATGGGATCATTTACTCAGAACCCTTCTGCAGCCACACAAAATGCAAAATAATTGCAGCACAATGTACAATACAGCTGAAGGTGCATCAAAACACAGATAAAAAATAAAACATTAATAGAAAATATTACTGGGGACAGATCGTGGCAATGACTCAATAAAAGGAATTAATTCTGCCATGTAAGAAACAGAATAAAGTTGTTATTCCCCAGCAAAACTTGGAATTTCCATTTGCACAATAAAAGGAAGGAGTAAAGATTGGAAGGGGTGTTTCCACTGCACTGAAAAGGAGCTGTTCCAAACTGAAATTAAGTTCACACTTTGGAAACACTGCATGTGGTTTGAGCAATATTTCCAGGACCCAAATTAGGATGCATAAGTGCAGGCAGCTTTCCCTGTAGTGTGGGTTTAGACAGAAATCAGACTGTGGCCATTATTTCCAGTCCAATAAGGTGAATCAAATCATGCCAGAATACTAAACTGTCTAATGAAAAAGGATGCAGAGTCAGACAATGATCCATATTTAGCACTGATAAAGCAGAGGATGATACCAGTGAAGCATGAATTAACACCTGAGGCATTTTATTTCACCGAAAATTGAAAATTATAATCTTGCTTTTGTTAAAAACAGATGGCAGAGCAAGAGAAAATAGAAATCCAAGGCAGCAGATGTGGCACAAGGAACAAGAAAGCGCCTGCGTTTCAAACAGAACTAAAATACTAATTTATAATGTCATTTCTGCTGAGTTCTACTAAAGGAGAGCAAGGCAGACTGCCTCATCTTTCTTGAAGGAAAGCAAAGCAAACTCAGAGAGGAGTTTTCCCTGACCAGATTTCTGGGATGCAGCAATCACAGAGAGGAGAGAGGCACAGCGCTGGCTTTTAGTCTCAGGAACGTCCAGACATTTTCAGCCTCAGGAACACCCAAAGGGAATTCTGAAATTATAAAGTAGGAGAGAGTTTAAAACCAAGAGTCAGCATGTTTGCTAGGTTGCTTTTCAGACCCTGAAAGGAATTTTTAAATATGGATAGGAAAAGCCACCAAAATACTTTTAAGAAACAACACAATGTAATTGAGTGGGAACCGGAACACTGAGCAGGGCTCCCTACAAAACATCACATCTTTGTTCTAAATAAAACATTGGCCATTTGCTTGAAGATCACAGAGCTCATGAATCTCTTGTACTCCTTGCTGGGTTTCCTTTTGCCAGGCTCACATGGATGTTTTTGGGTAATTTGGCAGCTGCTGTGCAGAAAGTTCTCAACCCCTTTCTTCAGGACCAGCTGAACCCAAACCTGCTGTGAGCAGGATCCCAGCTCTGGGGACCATCAGGTGGATTCTGCACTCAGGCACCTGGGTTTGCTCTCATTTTATTGATGCACAGTTGTCTGGCTTTTTAAGAAGAGGTTTCTGCCAATGTTCATCCCTCAGCCAGCCCTCAGCTGCCCTCTCTGCCAGCCTTTCCTGAGTGGGTACAAACACAGCGACACTCACAGTGACAACTGCAATCTCTGATTTAGCTACTGACTTTCTCTTTGATAAGACAATAAATCTCATTGAATGCTCTTTGAGCGATCAATTGATTCATTAACTAGTAATAAATGCTTTTAAAATGCAAATTAAATGCCAATCTGACCCACCCATTTGAAGTGTTACCCCCATTTTGCATGTACCAAAGGACACCGTTTGTATTTCTGTGCTGTGTGTAAGCCTAGGTTTAAAATAAAGGTCAGTCACAGAAACACACTGAGGTGTTATTGTGCACAATTCCTTTATTATTGGTCTCAAAGACAGCAAAAAGGGGAGTAAATCCTGTTATTAGTGACTATGTCCCCTGCAATGCAAGCAACACTGACTCCATGTGGTTCTTGACAGTCCCAAGGAATTGATCAACTAATTTGAAGCAACCCCCAAAAAGATCACCCATGAAAACAAATGAAAAACCCAACCAGTCCCAATACATCAAGTAAGAAAGAACAAGTGGAAGATGGATCCTAATTCAGCTGCACAAGTTTAGATCTGCAGTTGTCCCTTTCTCTCCAGCTGCCAGGTATGGGATGTGAGATCAGGGTTCTGGTAAAACTGATCCCAGCACTGAGTATCTTCATTTTTATTATTAATGCTCTTTTATTCTAGCTTTTGCCTAAAGCACAGCCAAAATCTCTAGTCCTTCCATAGGATTCTCCACCTTCTGAGAATGGAAATGTGTGAGAAGATCAGGATTGGGGGGTTTTGGGCACTAATTCCTGGAATTCTGTGCCTGTGGTGCCAAGGGAAACAAGGAAATGAGCCATAAATGTCAGCACTGCAGCTCAGCTGTGCCCCACCAGAACAGATCCCCACATTCCTGTCCTGAGATAAACAGTGATCAAAGGCTGATCAACCAGTGCAATGATTTTAAAAGCTCAGAAAACTTGAATTAGAGCTGTTGAAGTGCATCCTCTAAGATTTATATGAATAATTTCTTCCCACTACTGATCTCATACATTTTTTGACAATAATGTTTTCATGCTACTTTGCTACTGCTCAGCTTTTCAAACACTACACACTGAGTAAATTATTTACTTCCTTTCCAGCAGCTAGGGAATAATTTTGGCTGGAATAATTGTTTGCATGTACTGGCCTGCTCTGTTCTGCTTGGAGGTTCTGTGCCTGACTGTGACCCCCATGGGACAATTCAGGGGGACTCCCTGGGACAATGACTCCACATTTTATGTAATTAATACAGATCATTTTCTTTAAAAGATTAATGATGGGTTTTCTCTGATAGTCCACAAGTGCAACCAAACTGCTAATGAATAAAAAAAGGAAAAACAAAAATCAAAATAAAACCCCAAAAAACTCTGGTATCAGCTGCAACATTGTTGAATCATTTCCTGATGAGGCAAAGGCATCAAGGGATGCGTGAGTGAGACACTTGAATTTTTCTTCTGTCACTTCCAAGAATAAAAATCTGTAGAAGAACTTTATACCCCACTGCCTAATATGTCTATCAGCATACAGAAATAATTTATTCAGCACAAAAAGGAAATGAAAGAGTCACAGAACTTCCTAATGAATTTGTTACCTCCCAGCAGCAGGTGCTCTGTAACACTGATGCACACCAAGGCTGGCAGGCTCCCCATCCATAAATTATCTGGATTAGTCTGGACAGTTCTAGCACACCTGGAGCATTTAGAATTTACCTGGAAGTTTCATCCCCACATCACATTAGTGTGGTTATGAGGAGTGAGACTCAGGTACTGCAGCACAGGGTGTTACAGGTGGACTTGGAAGAAGAAAACCAACCAAAAAAAGGGGCTGCACATTTGGAATATCACAAAGTGGATGTTATACTCTCTGTTAGCACAACATTCCTTATTTCTGTCACTCTCATGTGCATCAATAAAGAGAATCAGCTCTGCTGCCACACTGTGGGATGTGGAGGGTGGACGTGCCCCTGGGTGTCTGGCCTTTAAAAGAGGGATGGAAGCAGCAGCTCTTTGAACGTGGTGAGTTCATTCACCTGGTTTTTAACTCCTCCCAGCAGCTGTGGGATCACACCCAGGCCTGTCTTTCCTCACACATTATAAACAAAGAAACACCAACCCACAGCCACCCAGCCCTCAGCTCACAGCGACTTCACACTGCATTAAAAACATGGTTTAAAAACCAGATTAAACTGGAGCAGTGGCATCCCTGTATCAATGGGAATTCAGTGCTCCAGTGGCTCTTTTCTCCTTTTGGACCCTTATTTTTGGAAAGGCTCACAGTGACAAGGAGTTTTCCATACAGCCATGGGAACTCAGGGATGTCTTAAAAGAATATCCAATTCTCCAGAGGAATACAGGAATATTAACTGTGGGTGATGAAATGCCAGGGGATTCTCTGGGTCCACACAGGGAAAATTCAGGACAGAAGCTGAAAGGGAATAAGGCTGTAAAGTTTGGGAGATTTGAGCACATCCTTTATTCCACAAAGTCTGCAGTTTCCCCAAGCTATCACTGTTATCTCCACCGTCATATTCCAGCAGCCCAGGCTGGATGGGGCCTGGACCCACCTGCCCCAGTGGGAAGTGTCCCTGCCCATGGCAGGGCTGGGATCATGCTTAAGGTCCTTTCCACCCCAAAACACTCTGGGATTCTGTGATTCCATCACTTGGTCTGTCATTACTGCAGACACCACGACCTTCCCAGACTTTTCCAGCTCTTTCCCACCCATCTTCCCCCTCTGGAATCAGGATAATTTTGAGAGCAGTCAGTACATTCTGTCTAATCACTACCCTGCTCCCTGGGCCCTCAAGTGCTAGGGGATAATAACAATAAATTGCAGATAACAATCAGGTAAATTATAGAAACACAGCATTGTATTTATGACTCTAATTATGAAAACATGAAGTTGTATTTATTACTCTAATTATATTGTTTCCATGACTTAAGTGGCCATTAGAATTCAACATCATTTTGTATTTATGGGAGCAAACTGCTGATATTAGTCAAACAACACCAAGATGAGCTCATGAAATGGCCTAAATTATCAACCTGAGCTTGGAATTAGCTTTGCTCACTCTGCTCGAGAGTTTCTGTGTGCAGATATTTTTGTGTTTGCTTATTGCATGAGTGCACATCCTAATTGTTTTACTGCCAGTTTAATACACACTGTATTGTTCAGTGGATTCCTTTCTTATATCATCTGTGTTTTCCTCCATTTCAATTATTTTGCTAACCTCACGTAATCAGTCCAGAGATCAAAGACCTGATATTCCATCCAGGACAAATCACTCAAAACAAAATGAGCCAACAAGGACTAACAGAGTCCAAGAGCTGCAAATGATGTTTGCCACGAAGCTTCCAGTGCTCAACACGTTATTTTTTTTTTTTGCTTTTCTGGAGTTCATGTCTTTGCAGAAGATAATGACCGTGTTTGCCATTATTCATTTAAAAAACACCCAACTTTGTTTGCCAAGAGAAATGAATGCTGATCTCTGCTGCAGGACTGAAGAGGGAGCCATCGCCTAGGAATGGCTTCAAAATGTCATTGAGGATAAAGACATTCCCAGAAAGGTTTTTTATCTGTTAACATCAGCTGTGATATTGATAGGCAATGACACACTTAATGATCCTGTGCTTCTAACAGACACAGGGCTGGCATTCCCTGACTCAGGTGCCTTCACTTATGTTTAGAGATTGTTGCTAAAGTCACATTCAAACAGGTCAGAACACTAATTTATTGTGTTTGAGCCCTCCAGTTCTGTTCAGCACACACAATGGTCAGCACAGTCATGCAAATCCTCAAGTTTAAGTTGAGGAAGCACTGTCATTTCAGGCATATTTAAACCACTCCATGAATACAACACCCTGAGCATTTCCTAAGCAGCACCAAGCCCTAACAGGGTTTGATTTTTGCACTTCAGCCCCGCTCTGGGTTTGATGTGCAGCGTGGGCTGAGCTGGCTGGGGCTGTTTTGGTGACCCATCAGAGGCTGTAACATCTGTGGAGGGTTTTCCTTCTGCTCATCAGCAGGCCAGGGGTATCCCAGGGGGGATTTCACACTGCTCAGGGGGAGAGGCAGGAACAGCAAAGCAGCAGCTGTGGGAATGCTGCTACCCCTGCTCAGGGCTGTACCTGACATTGATGCCTTAGGATTTAGCTTTTATATTTCTCACATCCTGTATTGCTTTAGTGTACAACCCTAAAGCTCCACAGCCTGTCAGCTGCTGCTCCCCCATTTTGGGCAGACACAGCAATTCATCTCCAGGCCTGGGACCCCAGGGCCCCTCAGTGCCTCAGGCCTGAGAGATGGAAACAAAAGGGAATTGAGAGAGCAAACTTGGGGTAAAGGACTTCATTACCTGAAGGTATAATTGGAGGATTATATGTTAAAGGACCAAACTTAAAATTGTCTGAAAAACTCCTGACCATTGTCCAGCTTGGGTGTAGTCTCGGAGTCTTTGGACTGCCCAGGGTGTATGTATTGAAGTTATTTAATAAATAACCAATTTATTCTCTTAATCTTGTCCAGCCTCTCTTCTAGGCAGCCACTCCAAGACATCAAGACCGTTGTCTCCTCCTAAATTCCATATTCCAGGCAAAACCAGCTCATTTCCTTTGCCAGCTCAGTACCTGACCTTCCCAGCAGGACTGCCCTCAGCTCACTCACATCCACAACACAGACATTTGCTGTGAGGACTTGTTAAACAGCTCATATGAAACCTCTTACCGAAATTGTGGTGTTTGTTCCTCATCCTGTTTCAGAAACATGGTGTAAAACAAGTAAGGATTGTGCTTGTTTTATGTACAAGCTGCAGTATGAGGTACCACAGTAGGAAGCAATTATCTTTGGATTCTGATTAAAGTGCAAGAAATTATCAATTGAAAGGGGTGGGGCTACAAATTGTAATAAAAAATTTTGAACACAATTCATTTCAATTCACAGTGATTTAGATAACCTTCTCTATGAAATATTAAATTTTTAAATGCCAAATTCATCACAGAATTAGATGAGAGATATCATAAAACTCTCAGCTAAGTATGTAACCATTGATGCAACCAGCGTTCCCTGAAAAAAAACCCTGGTTTAGGATTTAAGGCTCCAAAAGTATTGTCTGACCACCAGAGGGAGTTCAGATTGTTCCACAAACATTCTGACACTACTGAGAGTGATTTGGGAAAGCTAATTAAATAGAAAAATTAATTAAAAAAATAAATAGTGAAAAAAAAATAATCAAAGAGTGTAGAGAAGCCCTCTCCTTACATCAGGAAATTGTATTTCAGAAGGAAAAAAGAAATAGGAGAATCAGATAAAAAATATTTCACTTTGAATTCTGAGGCTGTGATTAGGATGTTCCCTACTGATTTAAGGGAGCATCCCTTTGTATAGGAACCATGTATTTCAGATAAATTTGTTGCAAGTTCACGTTGTGGTCTGATCCTATCTGCTGCTCATCATCCCAGGCCTCATCTGCAGCTGGATGTGCTGGGACAAACACAGAGGTTTCAACAGAATTGACCTTTTCCTCCTGGAAGTGTTTCTGGATTGCTCCTGGGGGCTGGCCCCTGGCAGCCTTGAATGTGCTTTATTTCTGTGGGAGTCCCGGCACTCTCTGAGCACCAAATTCCTGCTTTTCTCACTCTGCAGCCCAGCCAGGGAAGGAGGAAACCAGGAAAAAGCTCATAACTGTGCTGGGGACATTGGGGAGGAGTTAATTCCTAATTCTTTTACAATAGCAAACCTTATTTTCTTCCAGTGGCTGCAGCGGCGAGAGGAATCAGAAAATACAAAATCAGAGTTTTAGTAGTGAATGATGCCTTGAAGAGTCAGTAACCCAGCAGATCCAAACCAAAACCCAATTAAAGTCTCCAGCCCCCAGCACACCATCATGTTTTATGTACAGGTCGTGGATTTCATGGAAAAGCTGTTCCAGAAATGGTTTGGAAAGTTTAGGAACTATCACCAGTATGAACAACTCAATACACACAGTTTAATCGGCTGTATTAATAAAAGATAATTCCTCTGCACACAGAAAGATCAAGCCTTCTGAAATTTTATATTAAAGAAACTAGAGTTAAGATATGGGAATTTCATGGGGTATCTCAAGGGGAGAAATTGTCTGACTTAATATCTACTCTTTCCATTTTCTATTTTTTTTAGTTGCATGTCTTTTTTTTTTTTTTATCTCCCTCTCCAAGTGTTAATCACCTCCAGGATAACAAATAAATATCCACTGGCTCCAAAACAAGAAAATTATAAGAAATTCATTAATTTATTTATTATTTTCTACTACTTTCTTGTAGTTTTCAGTTCAGTGTCAGAGTGAAAATGAAGAAATAACTCATTTGGTGGGAGTCCCGAGTGCATTTTTCCAGTCACAAAAGACAGGCCAGAGGGAGTACTGTGATTCAAGATGGAATTTCAGGTGTTATCTATTGCCCCAGAAACTAATCCTAAGCAAAGAAAATTAACAATAATTTTTTCTCATTAAGCAACCTCATGATACCTTTTTCAGCACAGGTCCACATGACAGTTGCTTTTAAACTCAATGATTATATTTTGCAATTATCTATTTCCATAATCACTTTTATTCAGAGCAAAGGAAAAATTATGAACATTTATTGTTTCTGTTTCACTTTTCTCCTGGCAAGCATCTGGAGGAATATTTTCCTTTATTATCACAGGGTTAGGCCTGGGAGTTTCCTGTTTGGTTTTGGACTGCAAACATTTCACAGCCCATCTCTGATATCTGGGCCACTCTCAGCTCTGCAAATATTGACACCAACTGGATTTTCTCAGTAGAAATGGTGATGGAGACCATGAAATCCTTATGAAACCATTGTCAAGCCTTCAAAAGAAAATGTTTCTGTGTCCTGAGTTTAACCTTTTCTGTCAGACAGGGAAATGGAGTTAGAAAATCAAATTGTAGGAGAATTCCTGACCTTGCTCTTGTCCCTACAGCACTGAGAGAGAGAACATGGCACAGAATAACCCATGGCCTCAGCCTCTGCCAGGCTCAGGGCCCAAAGGGTTCTGTCCTGAGCTGGATTTCTCCCTTTTAGGCTCAAAAGTCATGAAATGTTCACCCTGGAATAGAACTCACAAGCACAACTCTGTCAATGCTCAGAGTTGAGGGCTGTAAAATTTCAAATTTTCTCTTTGACAGGGAAAGAAGGAAACCCTGAAAATTCGAGCTGGCTGGAGCTTTCCAGAGATGGGAAATGACCTCAAGGGGTTGGAGTGGGTCCAGAGAAGGGAACAGAGCTGGGAAGGGTCTGCAGAGTCAGTGATGTGGGGAGAGACTGGGGGAGCTGGGAAAGGGGAGAAAAGGGGGA
>VYXF01010422.1:172859-185967 GCA_013397295.1 Polioptila caerulea | reverse complement strand
GGGGATGGGGCACAGCTGGGACTCTGTGATCCTGGAGGGCTTTTCCAAGCTCAGAAATGAGCCAGGGGTGAAGTGTCAGTACTTCAGTGCCGCCCCAAGGTCAGAGGAGACATCCCCAACACCTGCAAACATTCCTTATCTCCAGCTGCACACACATCCCATAATGTTCTCGGCCATCTGTATTGAATGCTGTCATGTTTACAGAAAACACAGGTTTCCTTAGACCCAAAGTCTGTTCTTAGCAGAAATTTTTAAGAGCAGGTTTTGGTAAGCAATTCCTAACAAATTATTAGTTTCAGCCCTAAATGGCTCCGTTACAGCTTTCTAATAGTAGCCTTTCTTTCAGATCTCAGTCAAAACATGTTTTGCTACACCATCAGCACACATTGGAGGGGAATTTGCATAGCAATGGGTCAAAGTCGTGCCTCATTGTTTGAGACCTGAATTGTGCCTGTGACAATGGGATGGGAACGCTGCTGCTGCTGTTACTGCCTGACACAGATGCCGACCACNAAAAAAAAAAAAAAAAAAAAATCAATGTGAGCAATGACTCATTTCTGAATTGCCAGTTTGGTTCAGAAATCACTGATTACTACTTCTACAACAAGGTATTATGGACTATTAGCAAGAATGTTTCTGACAGGTTTACAAGGCTTCAAGAGAGCTGATAGCACATGGTGCTGCTGCTCTGTGCACAGCTCCCCATTTTTCATCTTCCCCCTCGTGTTCCAGGACTATTTGAATTATGCCTCTTCCCACTGCTGACATGTTTTAAGACATTAAAGGCAGCTCCCAGAAGGAGAGGGGAGGCTGGATTTGCACTGCTCCAAACCCTTAGCAGGCTGATCTCAGAGGTCACACTCGGATATTTCTCACCCCTCCAGGCCACTCACACCCAGCCGGGTGTGCAGGAGATCCCTGGTGAGTGAATAAACAGCAGCTGCAGTCACCCAGTGGCTGGGAAGGATGTCAAGGTGCTGCTTCTCACCATGTTTTAATGAGATGGAGTTTAAAGTACACCGGAGTTGAAAGCAGACCTGAAAATGTTCATGCCAGGAGCATTTGAGGAAAAAGCAGCTAATTACAGATTACACCAGGTAGATAAATGGGAATGAGATGCTAAACTGAGCACTGCCTTGGCAGTTTTTCCCATTTCCATGGGAAGCAGGATCACTCCTGACACACAATAACCTGCAGAATAGAAACACAAACCAGGAGGAGAGGAAGAAAAAACATTCACTGGACCTTCTGTGTGCAGTTACACGGATTCTGCCTGAAAATTTATTTCACCAAGATGAAAACTCACCCAAAATAACCGATGAATCACCTGCTTTTCAAACACAAAGATTGCTAAGATGTCTTTTCTTGCTATAAGAATGGAAACATCTGGTCATCACGTGTTCATATTTAAATTTCTGCTGATAAATGCATGTTGAGTGCGTGGTTGTTACCAACTCTCATTTTAGGATATTGTTGGAGAAGTTTTCTGTTAATAGGTGATAGAGTATCAACTAAAGACTAAAACCAGATATTTATTTATTCCAGAGAAACTGCATTTTAGCAAAAATTCTCTTCCAGCTAAATCAAACTGCATATGTACAGGTTGAGTTTTCTAAGTCCAGTATCACCCAAGAAACAAGAGGAGAAAATAGAAGCTGAAACAATTTGCTATATCCAAAATAAAGGAATTATTTCTTTCTGAAGTGTTTTAAAACTCAAAGATTTCATACATTGAACCAAAAACAAACACATAGACCCACATTTTTGTGACATCCACATGAAATTTTCTTGTTCTAATTTCTGTCATTCTCAGGGGAGGGAACAGAGCCGATATTTTGGAGGGAGAGGGGATGCCTACATTTCTCAATGAACTATTTAGGGCAGGATAACATTCACGCACCCTTTAGAGACAGAAGATCACATCAGCAATAAATAGATTCTGCCTGCTCCCCCCAGAAGAAACCATTTGGCCAAAACCACAACCACACAGCCATCGAGGCCCTTAATGACTATTTCCAGAAGTCTATTATGCTTGACTGGATTTGGCAAAAAGTTCTCAATCAAGCACAGAAGGACTGTGAAGAAAACCATCCAGGGAGAGCCCTCCATGCCAAGTTCCTACCCAGAGCAGATTTTTATAGCTAAGTAGGTCTAACTTACAAATAAATCTATTAAAGGCAGAATTTATATTGGAAACACTGACGAGCTCATCCACCATCCCTGAGCTGGTGGCCACAGCTGTTAGGAGGTGATGACGTTAATTTAGGGAGAGGATATTGCTTCAGATCTAAAGTGTGATGGATGGGGGCTCTCTAATGCAGCAGCTCCTCATGGTGCCAGGGCTGGGCAGAAATACAGCTGCTGGTAAATGCATTTATAGAGGGTTTGCTGGCTATAAGATACAATTTCAGCTAATCAAAGGTAATAAAATAGTAATAGTGCTGTTCCACTATAGAGCATGACAGCTGCAGCTACTGCCCATCTATTAAAAACTCGAGCTGAGAGCTTCAGGCCCCAACTACTTTAATATCCATTCAGGAGAAGCTTGGTGTTTCCACCCTGCTCCCTCCTCTCTTCCTGTTGGATATCAGCTTCTTCAGATTCCCCAACTTTGGGCATCCCACTCTACATTTAAACCACATTAAGCATTAATCTCCTTCGCCCTGACCATTTCTCTAAGTGTAAGGGTCTTGAAAGAGGCCTGGAACTTGGGGTCAGTTTAAAGGTCAAGAAGCTTTCTACACCCAAACCTTAACCCAACATAATTCTTGTACCTCAGAGACCAGTATCTTCAGGAAAAACTAAATCCAGCTGGCAGGCTGGGATGTGAACAAGACCCCAGCAGCTTGCCATGCAGTTTCCTTATTATTATTCTTAGGAAAACCACACAAAATTGTGGCATTGCCTCAGTGTGACACCTGGAACACACAGGGAGCCTGGGCACCTCTCAGGGCACTCACTGTGAGGAGACCTGGCTGACTTGGGCCATGCTTCTCTTCCTTGGCTTCCAACAATAAATAACCTCATTATTTAAATGCTGCAAATATGCCTGAATCACCAGTCAATAACTTCTTAAATCCATAAAGATAGCTAAGATTTTATTCACAGACAGTGCAAAAGAGCTCAAATACTGACATGATCTAAAGGTCACTCAGCAGCCTGACCTGAGATTAAACTACAGCTCAGGATATTCTGGTTTGGAGCTAGTAAAGAGAAACCCATTCAGCTGTTAGTATTTCATGTAAATGGAAATATTTCCTAGGCCAGAAATGCCATTATTCTAGGCCAAGCAGCTGAGAAAGCAGCCAGAGCTGCATTTCATCCCCATCCAGCAGAAATGGAGATTTCTCTCTAACCCTCAGAAGAACAAGTGTATGGAGACTGTGACTAAGTGCCCTTTCTGGAATGATTGAAAGCCAAATTTGGTTAAACTCTTCCATATTATTATCTATCCTCATTAAAATCTCTTGGAAAATTTTCGCTCAGCCATTTATAAAGTGCCTTTTTTTTTTCCACATTAATATGCACATATTTCCTTCCACCCATTTAAGAACGTGACAAACAAGCTGTGCTTCTCACTGATGAAGAACTGAACACTGGCTGGAAACATCAATTATTTGAAATTCATAAATCACTGTGAGCATAACTCCTTCTCCCCTTCCAGCCCCCCACCCTCACCTCTGCTGTCACTCAGGAGGCAGCAACCAGCCAGGAGTGTCCTAAGTGGCACTTGGAGCTCATTCCCTCAGTCCACAGGAGTTGGGAGAGAGAAATTCTTGTCAAAATAGACTTTCTCACTGCCTACAAGGATGTTAAACCTGAAGATCAAGGTCTTCATGTAATGTAAGTCTTAATTCCTTTTTCAATAATAGGCAATTTGAGCACTAAGGTGTTCTCAAAGTACATAAAGTTGTAAATTCTCTTGCATTTGTTTAAAAGAATTAGGATCTTCATATTTATGTCCCTGTATGACAAGGAATGAGAAGAGGACAAGGAATTGTGCATCTCTTCATCACCACCATGGTCACACCAGTGATGGTGTACATCACCAAACAGTTCCACCACATTGGGTGGACAATAAATTTGAGTCTGTAGCCCTCAGACCATGTGTACTGTATACAATACAAATTATCAAGAATATTCCCAGGATCAATACTCCCAGCCCAGGTCCTCTTCCCAGACCAGCCAGAACCTCCCACATATCTTCTCCTCCTTTCCATCTCACACCAATTTAACTTAGTGGCTGAATTTTCCATGGCCTAAATCCTGACAAGTAACATCATCACAGCCACGGATGTGGCAGCAAAGCCATTGTCTGATCCTACATCAAGAAAAAATTTAATCAGAAAAACCTTAAACTAAGTCAAAAGTCCCATGAGCAGTTGGCTTCATGACCTCCAGGTGCTTTTGCCAGACAAAGAAACATTTTCCAGGTTCCAGGAATTTGTCATGGAATCCCAGAATGGTCTGGGTTGGAAGGCACCTTAAAGCTCACCCAGGGCCATGGGGAGGGACACCTTCCACAGTCCCAGGGTGCTCCAAGCCCTGTCCAACCTGGCCTTGGGCACTTCCAGGGATCCAGGGGCAGGCACAACTTCTCAAGGGCCACACTACCCCATTGGCAAAGAATTTCCTCCCAATATCCAATTTAACTCTACTCTCCTTTGTCCTCTCACTCTATGCCCTTGTGCAAAGTCAGTGCTTTACTTCAGTCCATATTAAATGAGTTCAGCTTCTCTTGACCTTCCACTTAAAAAAAAGCATCACACTCACAGTGAACACAATTAAAGCCAACTGATATTCCCAAATCCCTTTGGAAATGCCCACTGGCAGCACAGGGCTGCTCTGGAGAGACCTTGATCCACAACCTCTGACACAGGACTAATCATTTCAGCCCCTGACAGAGCCACGGCTTGGCTGGGAGAAAAAACAAATGGTCAGAAGACAAATTTTCTATAAAACAGATCTAAAATGCAACAGTTGCTGCTGATGCAGATAAAACTCTTTAGGGTGGTTTATATGTGTGCATTCCCTTCAGCACATGGATGGAAAAGCTTTCAGAGCTATTCCTAAAGCAGATCTGGATTCATAGCAGCAATTAAAACTGAGCTGCAGCAAGACTGAATAACAAAACTTCACACATTTGGGCTCTTGGAGTATCTGTTTCTATCCCAGCTTCTTCCCTAATTTACTCATCATTCCAAAAGAGGGAAAATCAGTTTATTTCCCATGAAGACAAGCAGAGTGGCTCAGCCCATGCTCCTTTGAGAAGGCTGTGTCAAAGTCATGTATTTATTGCCACAATTCCTTACACAACCACAATTTTCCAGTTATTATTATCTCCATGTATGGTGGTATCAGGGCATGGTACCACCAATAACCTCAATAATGATCATTACTATAAAGAACCCAAATGAACACATCACATAATCCTAATAACACACAAAAAACCCCAGCGTCAAAAGAGCAGCAAAATTAATTTCATTTCGTGTAAACTAAAGTTTAAATATTTATTCAGGCTGCATATATTTTGATTGATACCTGCAAAGCCCGAATAAATATTCAGCAAGTTATAATTTAAAAAATAATTCCCACAGAAATTACATCACAAATTTTTGTTGCATTTTCTGAGTTTTCTTAAACCTACAAAATAAAATCCCCAAAACCACACCAGCACCCAAACCCTCAGATGCCCAGCTGAGACAATATTTTTCTTGCCTGCTGTATATTTATTCTGGCCAAGCCATTAGATGCTGCCAGTGCTTTCCACACTCCAGCAGGAGTTTAACCCTAAGAGCAGCATCAGCCTCAACTCCTGTGAGATAAGGAAGACAGGAAATAGGTGCAGACAAGTCAAGGAAATGTTTGTAGGACACACAGACCCCTTGGGGTGTGTGTCCATCAAAGCACTCACCACCCCTCCTGCAAGAAGAGCAGCTCTTGGGTACCCAGCAGTCCTTCCAGAGATTCACATTTGATTTATTGGGGCCCCATGGGCACTAAGAGGCCTAAACTGCCCTGAGCAGCCTCCCCTGGCTCCTCCCCAGCCCCATTTCAGGTGTGAGCCCTCAGCCTTGCCCTGGGCCACACCTGGGCACCCACCTGTGCCTGGTCCTGTTGTTGAGCCTGTCCCCAACCCCTGGCTCTGATGTCCCAGCTGGACCCTCCCTTTGGCCCTGCCTGGTGACCAGAGGATGTGGCTGACCCTGGTTCTCATCACTTGACTCCAATCCTTGCTGAGCTGCCCCAACACTTTGATTTTTGGCTTTTGGTTGCCCCAGGAATATCCTTTATGAGCCACAAGGCTGGGCCTGCCCTCCTGCCATGGTGCCTGTTCCTACAGGAGCTGCCAGCCCTGCCAGCCCCCTGACACCTCTGCTATAAATTTTCATTTGCTTTCGAGCTGCCAGAAATCAGAACAAACAGAAACCTTGGGAGAGCTGTACAAAAATCCCTGTCTAGATGCACATCTCCTCCTCAGCCCTCCAGCCCCACGGCACTCTGATGTATGGCTCTGGCAGCCTCCTTTGCTGTATCACCATGTACCAGTAAATGAATTCTCTGCTGCTCCTCTGTCAATGTTTCCTAATGAGAGCTTTGTTTGAGTTTCTCTTTTCAAGTATGTGCAGAATAATGGATAGACTACAGTGAAATATGTCCCTCGTGCTCTTTGATGGAAATCATAAACTCTGACTGCAGAGCTCCAGTGATTTACAGCCCTTCCAAAATGCAAAGCAGAATTCATTCTGAGCCAGCCTGCTGCAGCTCTCATTTGTTTTTTACCTTTAAAATGCAATGTATGGATTCATACGCCTTTTATATCAATGAAATATATATGTAAGCATTTCACCTGGCCGTGCAATTATGCAAAAGGCAATGTTAATCATTTATCTGTGGCACTCACACGAGCTTAAGGAAAGCTCTACTTCCTTAAGTAGGAGAATTAATAATTTGGGATCTGAGGAGCACTGGTTTTAAGTCTTTAAAAGGATTTATTTCTTACAACATAATGAAAGCCTGTTCATCTAAAGTAATCATGGGTGAAAGCTAAGCTTCATGAATAAAGTTTATATTTTTTGACAAACATCTAATGAACATACATAAATTAAATTCTCCAAGTTCCTGAGTAAGAGCATGATTTGCTGTCGAGTAGACCCACAGAAGAACTGTAGGAGGATTCCCATTATTACTACTGGACAGTCAAGAGCATAAAATAACCAACAGAGCCTTTAGCAAATGAAAACCTAGGAGTTTGCAATATTGTCAGCCTGCTCCAACTTCCCAGGTTCACATTTCATATAAAAATTAGTTCCTTGATAGATCTGATTATGTTATTTATCTTGCAAACTAACCAGGACAGGTGTCTGTAAAAGAACACCATTAAAAATCAAGCCCCTAAATGTATCCTTACCATAATTTATGTTATTTATCTTGCTCTAACAAGCCTACTCTATGGAATTTAAAGTCAGATGAGGGCACTTCTCATCCCTAAATATTTTTTTAGTCTGATTGCATGCTAAGAGGAAAGGAGCTGAAGAGTTAAGAGGGAGAGGTAAAGAAGGCAGAAAGGAAAACTGAAGCAGGAAGATGTAAGCTACCCAAATAAAACATCTGAATATGTTGGTCCAGCTCTGGAAATTCAGGACAGTGTTATGATTTGGGTAGGCTCCTGCTCATCAACAACTGATGTGCAGGTGTTAGCAGAACAGAGCCTGGTATTAACATTTGAGTAGCTAACAGAGTCAGGAGTTGAGTCCTGCATGCATTCCACAATTTCACCCAGGATCTGACAGAAATAATACCAAGGAACCTTCCATGGATCCACATAACATTGACCAGCTGCTTTGCAGCCTTAAATAACACTCAGGCAATAACAAAATGTGAGTCCACAGCAGAATGGGCTCACCTGCAGTGCCATGCTGGACTTTAAATCCAACTTTCTGCACAGGAGTGCAGTGCAAAGCCACTCTTCCTGCAGGGGCTTTGCTGGGACTGTGTGTGTGAACATGCCTTTATGCAAAGAGAAAGAAATCAAGTATGAAAGCAATGGAAATTAAAGAAAGGAAATGAAATTAGGTTCTATTCCTAACCTCTTCAGTCTCACTTTGTTCCTGCATTTGATGAAGTGCCTCTGTGTTTATTTACCTGAAGCCCCAATAATGAGGGTTTGAGACATTCAGTGTCCTACGTTTATTAGTGCATGGAGCAAAGAGTAATCTTGTCTAATTGCAACCCATTTTTAAATTATTAAAGTAAAAGGAAAATTTGGACAGTTGTGCTTTATCCCAGGAATTGCTGGAAGCCAACATCAAACATCCAATGCCATTGGAAGGATGGAAAATATCAAGAAACCCATTTGTATTCAAACATAAAAATATCCCTTCCAAAGCACACTTCCTCTCCAGAGGTGTTTATTAAATGTAGAAAAGAGAGCTCAGTGGGTAATCTTTTACTCCAGAAGCATCTTTCTCCCAATCCAAACAATTCCAGGGGGATCTGCTGGGCAGTTCATCACATCCCCTGTGCTGCTTCCTCTGCCCTGCTCCCAGCACCACGCAGGTCCAAACCCGAGGTTTTCCTGGAAGCTGTGGCTGTCAAAGCCTGCACAAAACACCCAGAGTTCTGCTTCCTTCCTGACAACTTTTACTGTATTTCAAAGCTGACGTCTCCCTGTGTTCATCAGGCTGTTTTTCCTCTTGACAACGTGTCACCCAGAGCTTTGTCTTCATGCCTGGATCACCCACTGACCTGCTTGGGGTTGGGGTGATTTATCCTCATCACACAAATAAGAAATAAGCTGTGGAAAACAGAGATTTCTGCTTAAAATTCAGCGAGTCAATCCTTAGGAGCAGCGTTACTCTACTTGCTTGCTCTACTTTTATTAATAAAATAAACATTTTCTGTGTTCATGCTAATTTATACACAGCTCTCCCAAAGTGATACACTGGGACTTCTAAAATATTAAACACTGCAAATATTCAGAGCAAATTTCATCTTCTGTATGGTATTTTTGACTGTGGAACAGCAGACTGTGATATGAAGTCACTTATGACTCAGATAAAAGTCCTTTATTTGTAGTTCTTCTTGGTTTTCTCCAACAGAAACAAATCGTTTATGATTATTAACAAATGGGGGATAATAAAGTCAATCAGATTGAGTCTTCAGGCTTCTGAAAACTGTTTAGGTTTACAGCTGCTTTTGTTGATTTGTTGAGAAACCAAAGGAGCTGGGAAAAAAAACACAAACCCACAAACTCTTCCAGCACTGAAAATAAGATCCCATTTTGTTTATCATTTTAGTAGATTAATGTTGCTTGTGGCATTTCTGCCTCTTTTACACTTTATAGATTATGAAATCTTGTTTCTTATGGCAACCACAGCTGATGATGTTGAATCATTATTCACACTTCAGTGCAATCCGATGGGGGTTTTTAGCTGGGTTTTTAAATGGGTTTTAATTCACTGGATTTCATGCAGAACAACAGTTCAGCCAGCACGGGGTAAATTTTGAAGGTGGTGAGTAGGAGGCACAGTGCAAGTACAAATCCTGTTATTTGTTAATAGGATTTGCCTGCATCCCTGTGTTTATGGCTTGGGAAATGCAGGGCTGGGCCTCATTTGCAGAATAATCCCATTGACAACAGCAGCAGCTCCAAACAGAGCCTGGGATGGAACAGCTCTGAGCAGGACACCCCCTTGGGATTAAACTTCCAAGGAACTGCCAGGGACTCCCATTCCCTGATTTCCTGTGGTCCCCCTAGTCACTCTGCTCTTTATCAGTGAATTTATCAGCTTTAGAGGCAAAGGGGTGGCTGAACAGCTCCCCTAAAGGGTGATTTTCTAATTATTCCAACCATGCCCTAATTAGTCAGGGTCTGTGGGATAAAATGTGAAGAGCTCCACTAAAAGAAAAGAGTTCCACAATCTGTCACCTAAATAAGTGCCAAAGAGGACATCACAATTCATACCTGGAGAACAGCCCCAAAAGGAGCTTTTGTCCCACTGGTGGAACTTCCACTGCCCATCGTGGCTCAGTAAATTATTTTATTTTGCCATTTTCATCCCCCTCCCTCTCACAGATCCTGAGCAAGGAAATAGCTCTTTTCCAGGACCACTCCCCTCAAAAGCACACAGATGATGATTTCCTTGCATTCCTACCTCTCTAAAAAGGAAATCAGGTAAAACTTTTGATGGAGGAGGAAAAGACCTCCCAAAGATGATATTCATATGGACAGAGAAAATGGGGTGTAAATCACAAAAGGAAAGGAAAACTTAAAAGCAACTTGACAAAAAAAAAAAAAAACAAACCCCAAACCCCTTAAACCAAACCACCACCTCTGAGATTTTCATGGCTTGATGTGCACAGGGGGTGTGTTCATGGGAAGGACTTTGTCTGCAAATAACAATGAATTTTGGAATTTTTCCTTTCAATGGTGGGATATTATTTGTAGTGAGAGCACCATCATCCTTAAATCACGCTGACAGCCAGGTTCTTTAAATCAGATCCCAGTGCTGTGGTCTGGGAGTGGGAATTGGGCAATAATTGGCATTTTTGGCTCGCTCTGGATTCTTCAGATTCAGATTCAAAGACTTTTTTTCTGTCTTTCCTATCCTTGCATATAATTAAGTATTATAGAAAAAGAACAAGTCTATTCCTCCTCAGGGTCTTAGAAAAGGGTGACTTTATATTAAACTGAGATTCACAGGTTGAAATATTTTCTGGTATTTTTCTCCTGCCTGGTATGACACTGAGGGTTTTTTCTAATTAAAAGAAAAAATTGTATCTTTGCAGTGTTTAATTCCAATTCTTTTCCCATCTCACTGCAATCTTGAAAGAGGAAATCATGTCAGACCTTGGTGCCGTACCGCCAAAGAAAGAAAAAAAATCATATTTAAATCAAGTTAATGACTCACTCTTCCCATTTTGTGCATTTTCTTCCATTACGCTTGGTCCATTGGTTCATCCATTTTTAAAAGGTTTAATTTCCTGTTGGATCATTGACTGAATTTGTAACAGGTTCTCCTTGCATTGTGAGCTCATGAGGCAAGCAGCATTCTGTTTGCAAGCACACAGGAGTGTGTGCACTAAAGGCAGGAGCTTTTTTATTGAAGACCTGCTGGTAAATCATTTCCACACATGAATAAAATGAAATAATTATTACTTTGGATGTTGAAGTAATATCAAGACCTTTCTCAGCACCTCTCCTTCCTCCTCACAGGCACTTCCCCTGTGGTACCACGGCGTTTCCAGCCGAGGTGGGTGTACAGAAAATAAAGCTCATTTCTGATTAAAGTGCTGGCAGTGTTTCTGGTGGCTGTTTGGAGCCCCTGCCACTGCTGCTCGGAAGTGACAGATCTGAGATGCCACCACAGTGTGAGCTGGGCCTTCAAGGGGAGTCAGTGCTAAATTCTCCCTCCCACCCTCTGTTGTCACAGAACTGCCCTGCACTCCAGCTCCAGCTCATCATCCATTTCAGAGATGAAGTCAGGCCTGAGTTTTTGATGTTTTTGAAACATGGAATCATGGAAAAACCTGAGCTGGAAAGGTCCAACAAGGATCTTCAACTCCAGCTGCTGCACTGACCCTCCAACAATCCCACCCTGGGCATCCCTGGAAGGGTTTTCCAAGCTCCCATTCCCTGAAGAGCCTGGGCAGTGCCCAGCACCCTCTGGGGGAAAAATCTTTCCCTAAAATCCAGCCTAAACCTGCCCTGATGCAGCTCCAGCCATTCCCTGGGTCAGTCTCTGCCCCTCAGCCTCCCCTCATCAGGAAACTTTGGATTGCAATGGCTCAAGAACTTTAAACATTCTGGGGGACAAGGCCACAGAAATGAGGTTATGAGACATTCTTTGTTATGCCAAGAGGCAGCAGAATGTCAAGTAGGCCAGAAAACAACGTGCCAGGTGAAGAAGGCAGTAAAGAATTGCTCCAGACCACAGATACCATCTGAATGATGATCCTCATTTCTGGGAAATAAGGCCAGAGCTCCTCCTGAAGATATGTGAGGACTTACCAACTGCATTTTAAAAGGAATAAACCAGCTCTAAGGCACAGGGGGGGATTGTTGGAGTGTCCTGTGCAGGGCCAGGAGTTGGAATTGAAGATCCTTGGGGATCCCTACCAGCTCAGGATGTTCCATGATTCTATTTCATGGCAGTTTTCTCAGCATGCTGAGTTTTGGAGAGGGTTAAATTGAGGGAAAGCAAGGTACCTGTGCCAGTTTTAAATGTTCATTGCTGGTTCACCACTTTGAGAGCCATTGGGAGCTGCCATCAGGCTCCTTTGGATAAGAGAAAGCTCGGAAGAGTTTTCACAAAAGCTGTAAGGACTGTCCAGGCTCATACCCTGAGAAAGGTGGGAAAGTTAATCCAATTTGCTGATCAATCACCTTGTCAAGGTTTTCTGCTTGTGTTTGTAGCAATTTGGCAAACAACCTACATCTAAAATCAGAGCATAGACAAGGCAAATTTATCTCTCAATATGAACTTGAGTAGCACAATGACAACATCTGTGGGGTTTAAACCCATTAAAATATCTCTGTTGTTTTGGCAGCTCACATTCCTGACCAAGGTAACTCTGGAATGCAGGAAATCCATACAATATTCCAGGTTATTAATGCAAGAAAATACTCACAAAAGGATTCAAAAGGGGCCTTTTTATTCTACAATAATCAGAAATGTGATTGTGTCAGACACTGTGCACTGAGCTTGGAAAAGAGTGAGGGAAGTGACACAGAGGCCAAAGGAAATCTTGGAGGGGTCACAACCACAGCCAGAGATCAACAGTTCCACAAGAAGCTGTTCCCAGTGGGATCCTCTCCTCCTGATGTCTGAGAAAACACTTCAAGCTGTGACAAGGAGGAGGAAAAGGAAGAATAGAAAAGTTTGTCCCCTGGAGCTGCCAACATGAAGTCCATTGGACTTTACCTGGTTTTGCAGGCATGGAAAAGATGCAACCCTGCAGAAGAGTCAGGTTTCCATGAGGAGCACACAGGGGAATGCTCCCATTTGGGTTTGGGGGATAATCTCTGGGAATGCTTCCATTTGGGTTTGGGGGATAATCTCTGGGAATGCTTCCATTTGGGTTTGGGGGATAATCTCTGGGAATG